>JALHBW010000150.1:17250-231805 GCA_024339985.1 Tolypocladium endophyticum
TCATCAACAGGCCAGTGGCAGCCCCGGCGCGCGAACATGGGTGTCGGAGTCAAAAAGGCAACTCGACGGAGGCCAAGGATGTCAACTGCCAGGCAGGGTACCGGGCTCTACGCCGCGCTGGACCCTGGCGCAGTCGAAAACGTCGCCTGCGGGTGTTGGGGATCCACCCGTCAGCTGCTTCAACGTGTGCCGCGCCTTGCCTTGTGCGTGAGCGTCGCAGAGTGCTGCCGCTTGGAAGGCAAAGGGGGTGTGTGGCTCTTACACAGGACATGCGTGATGGCACCCCCTCCCAGCTTGTCGGGATCTGGCACATCAACGTGCCCTTAGCTTTTCTTCATGCGCGCACGTCCCGGGCACCGAGGCCTGCCTTTGCGCCGAACCATACACCTCCCCCAACCCAACCCAACTCGAGCGTCCACTCGCCCCATATGCCATGTCGACTGTGCAACGCTGCGACTGCAACGCGGCCCATCCTTGCACCGTGCCGGCTCTCGTTGACGCTCCTGGTTATCACTCAGACAAGCAGTTGAAGGATTGGAAATCAACGGGTCGCGTGGGCAGCCGTTCGACCCATGACTTGGAAGAGGCGCGCCCGTAGACACTCGCGAAGCAGGTTCCAGGAACACCATCGCATCGTCGGCGGCGAGCGAGTTTTCTCGGACGACCATGCCGCGCCAAGCACGCGCAGCTCTCGGTGACGCAGGCCGCTGCGACTGTTTGGCGCGGCCAGACGAGCCAGACGAGCCAGACGAGCGCGGCTCGGTGCAATGGCTTCGATTGATTGTAATGCCGCCGACCACGAGCCAATCCTGATCCTTGTAATCTGCTCACAGTTTCACGGACGCTCGATGGACGTGTGGCGGCTATGGCCTTTGTTCCCGCCAGCGCTATTTCTCCGCGAGGATTCGTCAGCAGGTGGCATTTGAAAGGCAAGGCCGTCCTGGGGCCTTGCAACGGCCCTGGTCCATGGCTGGGAGTGGTGTGGTGTAAAGGCCGAGGGAGAGTTGGCCTGCGTGGACCGTGGCCGCCCACGAGCACGAGTACGTGTTGAGGTCCCCACCTTCTCGGTGACAACCCCTCCCCTCGGAAAGCGGGATCTGCCTCCCGTCCGGAGGTGAGATCTAGCTTAGCCTTTTTTGCCTCGTGTCTCCACCCCGTATTCGAGCCATCGCCGGTGCCCCCTGGCCAAGCAATAGCCACCCACCCCACCCAACCACCCTCCTCCGAAGAAAGCGCAGACCCTGCTGGCGCACGTCAAGGCTCAGTGGAGCAACTCGCGCGTGGATGTGGATTTGCCCCCCGTCACCGTTTTGTCATTTCATCACTTCACCTCGGAGTCATGGAACGTCAAACGGCTCAAGCCTCAAGCCTCGAGACCAGATCTTATCACCACGGCAGTTCGCCCTGGTTTGACCCTTGGGAAAAGCCGCGGCTACCACCCACACTGTGCGCAGTGCAGGGTCATGCCCGCGAATTGGGGGATATCACGCAGGTTCTGACGAGAGCGGTACGTGCGATGAGCTTCTGTGGGCAAAACTCGTGTCACCGACCCAGGCTGTGGTCTGTGCATTACCTCCTTCTCTCTACTTTGGTGGCTTCTCCCTCTCCGCCAACGCATCGGGTTTCTTCGACGACCTGCGCCTGTAGTGCGGCAGATTTGTCGGATCTGTTTGCTCCTCAAGCCGGATAGGCTCTACGGTGGTCACAGCAGCCACAGAATGGCAGCCAGCTCCTATAGCGTACTGCGCTCCGCGATCCGTCATTGTTTGTTGGTTCGACGCGGGGGAAACTAAATGACCGTACAACTCCATCTCCACAATTGGCTCCGCGGAGTGATTCTGGTCATTGCAAAGTATGGCTCAACCTTGTACCCCGGCTTGCGCTCTGCAATTTGCAACGGCTTGCCGGCAGACCAACCCCTGAACCTCGTAACCCATCCCTCCCGGTCTTGCGAGTACATACCCCAGGCATGTCTTGGAGGAGAGCTGGGAGCAGAGCTGGGAGCAAAGTTGGGAGCAAAGTTGGGAGGTAAGCTGGGAGGAGCTGGGAGCAAAGTTGGGAGCAAAGTTGGGAGGTAAGCTGGGAGGCAAGCTGGGAGGAGCTGGGAGGAAGCCTTGGCTAACGGTAATGTGATTGGAGGTCGCTGCCGTGCATGGAAACCAAGCCAGGCATCGCCGGCCCCCTTCCACCGTGCAGGTCGGAAACGTCTTCCCGGCGTGAACCAGGCGTGGAAAATCTCTTCTTCAGGGCGGCAGCCCGGTTACGATGTTTAGCCCGTCACAGGCCCCGCCGCCTCGTCGCTGTCAGATCATTGACACACGCGCCAGCATCGCGATCCGCTTGCGCATCTCATCCAAGACATCATGAAATTACGGCACGACACACCGACGCCATCAATCGACGGCGCTCTGGCACACAAGCCGCGCACAAGAGACACGCACGCATGCATCCCTGTACCGGCTTCCAGAAAGAACCGTCCTGTCGGGCGGATGCGTTGCTGCGGCCAACGCTGGTCGCATGCCCTGCCCCTGCTGCAATTTGCGTGGCGCCATGTGCTGGGATCGGAGCACACCACTGTATGATGATCCACTTGCGCCAGACACCACTGCAGCGCGTTTCGCATCCCAATCCAGTACGGCACGGACTTCTTCGCTATCCAGAGGTTGGTGGCTCATTCACAGCTTCTTGCATTCTGATCCTCGTCGACAGCACATTGCCGGCGGAGCTGCAAAGCTGTGTGGACTCCCCAGCAGGGGAACTACACCAATCGAACGCCGAGACAGGCACAAACCAAATCACGAGCGAGCTCTCTGTCGGCACTTCATACGCCGATCTAAGTCTGCATGTGCCTAACTTGGCATCCTGGTCGCGGCTATGAGCTAACGAGTTCGAGCCTCACCGGGTCAATCAAACTTGCCGTGGCTTCTAGAGTTCCTCCGGTGTGCATCTTTGCCTTAGTGACGTGTCATCACAATACTGCAAGCACTCGCGCGGGCTTTCAGTCAGCGGTCTGTCGCTCAACCCTCATAGATGCTTGCACACCCTGCATGAACTCGAGATCTCAAGTCTCAGGGCCACTTCAAAACGACGGCCAAGGGACGCCTCTCCTAATAATAGCTCTTCAGTCTGTTGAATGTTGCGCATCGGTCAGCCCGGGCAGGTGCTGTCGCTCCTGAGCTCGACAGCCCTGGGCCACAGCCGGTCAGCTCATCTCAACCTTGCTTTCGAGGATAGGGGACGTTAGTAGGTCTGGACCCCGGAGTCCCCGGACCCTGGCCATGCTGGACCCATAGCACGATCATCTCGTGTCGATCTGGACCACAGGAACCCACGCACACGATCTTGGCGTCTGTCATCGATATCGTGCGAGGAATTAAATTGCGGAACATAAACAACCCTGCGCTGGGTGACGAGTAGGTGGGAGGGTTTGCGCTCCTACGCTCCCAGAAGATGCAAATTAAGCCAATCATCGTGTCGCAGAAGTGTACATGTGCTCTGAGCAGCAGCATTTGACGGCAGCGCACGAAGAGTATGCGGTGTGAACAACAATTTGAGAGCGCACCCTTATTTAGCCTTTAAGTTGCCTTATCTTGTCAGTTGTGTCAGACGCACTCGCTTGCGAGCAAGAATGCAGCAAAAGCAAGCAAGTGCCCTGGCACATAACCTACCTATTCTTCAGTACCCTGCTCGTGTATGTACCTCTATGCCAAGTGACTTCGCTGCTTGCCTTATGAGGGCACCTCGTCCAAGTGCGGTGGCAGCCACTTGGAGAGTTAGGCGGAATGGGCAGATACGGCAGATGGACAGGGTTCAAAACTGGCGAGCTGGAAAGCTGTTCACCAAGGTAAGTTTTGCTTTTTCGCGTTCCATGGCAATGGTGAGCTCTGTGCAGCCCCTGCAGCTGCGCCCGTCGCCCGGCTTATCGATCCTTGAATTCACGCAGAGGCGGCCGCCATCGCCCCAAGGCAGAAACCGGATGTCGGCAGAATTTGGCAAACCATGATGATACGCCGTGATTCTGTTCAAGTGCATCACCAGCCCAGCCTGCAGCCGAGTCGGGCGAATCTGGCCGAATCCAGTCTGGCCGTGCCCGCAGCCCTGTGCTCCGGAGCCGTTGCGGCTCGCTGGCGCGGTCATCTTGGCCCGCCGCGAACATCTCACGATGCATATGCATTTAAACCATCCGGTATGGTAGACTGACTCGCGTGCCGAAGGATGACTGTTACCTTTCTGGGGTGTGCAGCGGCCATGCGCTGCACGTCGTCGTTTAGCCCGAGCCGGGACCCCCAGATGGCATGGACGTTGCTGTCCAGCCTCAAATTCTAGTCCCGTCCTGCGCCGCGGCAGACACACCCAACTGCACTGCATGCAAAGTTCTCCGTACTGGGAAACATTCGGCCCTGTAGCTAAGGGACAAACACACAAGCAACTGCTGTCGTCGCTCACCATGCGTTGATGGCGGCCACCGCAGGACAAGCCGGTGGCGCCCCGGCCCGCACGTAGAATAGTTCTTTTGCGTTTGCACCGTCTGTGCTTCTCTCACGGCGCTGGGACGTGGCGGCCCTGCCGCACATGGGCGCGAATCACCTCACTAGTAGGCGCAAGAAACGATGTCGCTCTGCGAGTAAGCATCCGTTGACAGGCCGGGATGTCGTCCCTTCAGTACATACCTAATTTAGTCTGTACATGAAGGCGACCCCAACACTTTGTCTAGCGCGTGCACGCCACGGGCTCCGCAGATCAGGACGGCAAAGCTCCACGCTGCTTTTATCAGATCCTCTGTTTCGAGTTGTCAGAAACGCGATGTACGAAAGCATGCTCCGTATCGCGATGTACGATGAAACAGTGGGCGTACACATCAGCCGGTTAGTGGAGCGGTCAAGATGGTTGTACAAGCGTACCTTATGTAGGTACATTAGGTTCGACGACCTCGGAGCGTAGGTGCCACGGAAGTGACGTTGCCAAGAGGTATCTAAACAAGTCCTGTCGCCGATGCAACCTTGGGCCGTTGTGTAACACCAGCCTGATGATTGTATGGCAACGACCGAGGGCGCGCCAGCTGGCCAATGAACTCTTCGAGTGCGCAATATTGCGCCTACTCCGTACATCATCATGGTGATCTCGAAAGTACAAGGTTAATGGCGTACCTCATGCCTCCTGTGCCCCCTGCCTTTCTCTACGTCTCCCTGCAGGGAAGTACGGCGCATCGGATCGCGGCCTCGTAGCATTTAGGCGCTCCTGCCAAGGCGTTCGATGCCGCGGCAGGGATGCTCCACGGCAGCAAAGTCGAGGCGTGGCACCTTTGATTGGATTGTTGCGGAAACGAGTCGGGTCAGCCTGCCACGCAATCTTCACAGTGCCGCCCGCCCCAGCGATTTTGGCCCGGGCGGCAACGCGAGATGTGCACGATTCCACTTCGTACAGGTATGCTTGCCTGAGGGGGCTTTTGTACTCCGTAGTTCGTATGTGCGTTCAACAGTGTGTGGATTCAAATCCGTGCCGTCCGCGATCCGGCACCAATCATCGATCAATCCACCACATAATATTCCAGGTATTAACCCCTCGTAGAATCGTTCATGCATCCAATAGAAGTTGTTCGTAAGGCTCCTGTCAACCAACCATAGATCCACCGGCTTCCGTCCGTCCTCCCAAGCCCCCAACATCTTCGCGGTAACGCGCTGGGGGTCGAATTTGACCCGGAGTGCGGTGCGATGGCGACCAAGCGTCGCTGGAGGCATCCCACCTTTGGCATGCCGCCATTTGCAAGTTTGCCACGGCATGGCGATTCAAGGAGCTGAAAGTGAACCTGATCGAAATCGATGAGCCGACCCTTGGAGAGTCCAGACCGCACGAGGGAAGCAACGCAATGAGAGCCGACGCCGCCGTGTCCAACTACAAGTACGGGAGTCTCGCGACTTGTCGAGGCCTTCGGGGGTGTCCCCATCATCCTCCCACCAATCTTGCGCTATGTGCTACTCACCGCCAGAGAGACGAAGAGGGGACGAAGCCATGACCTCGACCAGGGGTTCCATGGAGCCCCGGCCAGATTGGTCCACGACTTAGGGATTTGGAGGCCACCGACGGAGGCCACACACTGCAGATCCCCACCGCAGCGGGCGTCGAATTGGCGAGTCCATCGCTGCCAAGAGCTGCAGTCCCACCGAGGGACATTAGCAGGGCAGGGCTGCCACGCGGTCAGCCCTGGGAAACGCCGCGATGGCTCGAAGCACCTTCTCATTGTGGAAGTGTCGTATTCGCGTCGATGACGCAGGTCCACCAGGTTGCCTTTTTCGAGATTGCGAGCTTGGTTGAAACACGCCTCAGACATGCTGTGCAGCTGCAGCTCCTGCCATACTGGCCTCCCGGCATCAAAGACCACTAGCCGAGCTCTCCGGCATGTAAGGATGATACCTTGCCGTGCTTTGGGGTTTTGACAGTGGAGCCACAAGCAGACCAAAGAGCACTCGGCTGCCAGGCAGTCCGCACATTTGGTCATCTGTCACCTGTCACTAGCGGTCAAGATCACTCCAAACCTAGGCTTTACCGCCATCGTCGTATTGGGCCCTAAGGCGGCACGATGTCTCCGATATTACGAGTCCTAATTTAAATACATGTAGGAGATGCATCAACATCACGACATGATGCTCACCTGGTTGAAAGCGAAGGCTGCCTCGCGTAGATGAACTGGTCCGGGCGCGCCTGCTATGGGTCCAAGAAAGGAACATAGCGATATCTCCTAAGATCCCCAAGACATTCAATCCACGTCTCTTCGAATGCAGGTACAGTCTCATACAAGAGTGCCATCATGCTATACGCGATGTATATAAAGGTAAGCATGTGCTCTAGCGATGCTGGCAACTTTTGCATTAGGAGCTCTAGCAAGGAGTGTATTCCGTGCCGCCACATCCGTGCCGGCATAGCGTACTTGGAAGCCAGGCGGCGTAGAGCTTCACTCGCAGCAGGGTGTTGACTTGCGAGGAAAAAGTCATGGTGCTCGTACAGCACCGAGCGGTGGAGAGCAATTAAATCATGATACTGTTCTTCGCTAAGCTGGTTTGACTCCTGCGAGCTGTCGCATTCGATGCACTTGCTCTCTATCATGACGAGACCCGCGTAGATTCCCTTGACCTCGGCGACTAGTTGGTCTTGAGAGATCGGTCTAGTCTCTGGCTGGGCAAGATCAAGTTCTGGGTCTTCACAGAGTTAAATGCTCCGGAGCTCCATTTCTGTCTGGGAGCAGGAGTTTGTTCCACTCACAACGGGCACAAGATTTGGCGTGCTGTCAGCGATCCAGCAGAAGGGGTCGGCCGAGATTGAGAAGCTGACAAGGTGGCTGGATCTTCTAACAACTCTGTCCGGTTCATTTATGTGACTGTTGCGACTGAGTTGGTGCAAACGCTGCCTCCACTACATGTACATGTATTCCCTTGCGCCGGCAGTCTTCTGTTTGAATACCCGTCAAAACACCAAGCAAGAATCGTTTTCTCTGCCCACAGCGGGTGCGAAGAAGAGCTGGAAAAAATACGACAACAGCCAAAGAGACATCTCCGGCACATCTTCTTGGCAAAAAGAAAGCGAAGGTATAAAACAGGGCACCTGGGAGTCATCCAGAAGCCGGACCAGTCTCCATGTCATCATCACCACCGCAGAGAGCTCTAAGCCCTCTATGAGAACGGATACTCCACAAATTCCGACTTGACCATTAGTCCATGCACGAAGTGAATTTAAGAGCTGGTACTTTATTGAATGATATAAGGGATTGAACAGACCTTTGAACAGACCTGTGAACAGGAGGCGCGAGGTGCTGTGAAGAACAGCTAGCGCACAGGGCGACGACATTAATTACTGGCGCTATCCTGGGGGTGGGCCCACGGCCGGAGTGATCTTTGCGGGCCGCCACGCCACCGGGAGGTGCCACAGCGGATCGCACCGCTGTGGGCACCCCGCTCGGATTTAGACCAACACTCAAAAAGACGCCCGCTCTGTTCTCAGTGCGCGCCAAGCTCGTGGCTCTGAGGCAGCGCAAGCAGCTTGAGTCGGTACCCTCAGGAGGCATATCTTCCCTTCGATAGTCTTGACAATGTAGCATTCCTGATCTCATGGGCTTGGGATCCAAGCTACATGTGGTGACCTGGAGTCACCCCCGACGCCACAAGAGAATCGCTAATAAATAGTTGTCGCGTGGGTGCACGCATGGTGGCTTTGTCCCGGCTGGTCAAAATAATAGTAGTGATATCGCCCTTGGAGAGCTCGTATGGCACTCCGCCGAAATATACATGGGCCATATCGCGGTAGTGGTGTGCCAGGAAGCTGTCGACGATGCATTCTGCGTCAAAAATGCCACCCTTGCATTGTTGCTTGCACCAAGCTAAGTTTTATCTCACCGCCCGAAAATACCTGTAAGCTGTCGCTCGAAGGCGCTGGCGCAAAAAATGCTTTCACACGAGCAATTTCGCACGAACCCTTCTAGGTGAGTCTCTGCCTTATTACATCTACTCCGTATATAGGTCCTCCAGACCTGGAGAACTCATCGCCGCAATACCCGCACGTGTCGGCTTCTCCAGGTCGGTTCGTCGACTCATGGAATCCCCAGCGTTCCACGAGTCGCCTCGTCCATTACCCGAGGACTACGCTATGCGCGGTCTCATCTACGTGGAAGACTTAGTACCCGCACGTGTCATCTTCTCCGGGTCGGTTCGCCGACTCGTGGAACGCTCGGCCGTAGCCCGACAGTGCTGAGCAGGACCACGAATGGCAACGGACGTGTAGAGAATTTTTGACGACTTTCGGCTTCGCTCTTGTTTTTGAAACGGTTTCTGCAGAAAGAGTGCTCGTATCGCTTTTGGGTTACCTAGAAAGAACGCTTCCAACCTATACACTTCGCGTATGAAGTGTCCGAGAATTTGTACATGTAGATAGCGTTGAGAACTCAAGCAAGCTTCAGCAGGATATATATGTAAATGTACCTGGTCCGTGACCGATCTTCGCCGTCTAGCTCTCATGCTCCTATCTTCCACGGCTTTTAACAAATCACATAAGATTCTACCCCATCCCATAAGTGATGAGCTCCTTGGCCGTCTTTGATTCATCGTTCGTTATAGGGCAGTACCACTCGGTTAAGCATGGCGGGATGCAAGCCTGACGGCGTGCCCCTGGAGAGTCTACCACTCTTTCTACAAGATATTCTACACTCCCTTAGCTTCGCTGCTCACAAGAGTCACAACACCGGTCAGGAATCTGGATCCGCTCGGCGAGCTATGAGTACGTGTACGCGCACCAGTACAGCCCAACAGATCCAGACTATGTACATGTCCGAGTTGAGCTTGGGGCAAGCGAATGACTGTTGCAACTTGACTGCGCCTTTCTACATCTTGAGAAATGACATGGCTCTCGGTGGGGCTGAAAGGATGAACATGACGATTCTGTTCCTGACCGTGTTTCACAACTACCTCTACCGGTAACGGTTCCAGCCGTATCGAAGCGAGATAGAGTACGACTAATTTCTTGCCAAGGTCATCTTCACGAAACCGACTGCTCTTCCAGAAAAGAGTTGCTCGCAGCCCATAGTCAATATGGTCAAAGTACTCTACGCAAGCCTCTGCACTCGAGCCGGCACAGCAAAGAACGAGACCAGAGCTCTCAGGTATCTTGATCTTGATGAGCAGTCTCGCAAGCGGAGATGGCCGCTAGATGTATTGGGGCACCTGGCGAAGACTATCCGCGATGAGGACTTCTTTATTCTTCAGCCGCTTTTTTGTGCTGTCGCCGTCATTGTACGGACCAAGCACTATAACGAGGAGGAAAGCCGTGAAGTTGGGCACAAGCCTGTCCTCATACTCCTCTGGTATCGTGGACGGCTTCAGTGCGCCGGTCACCTTCAGCTGTATTGTCGAGGACCTCAGGAAGAGCGTTCTCTTCGGAATCGAGAGACCCCAATCGGCTATCGAGACCACACTAGCACTAGAGACATTATTGCTTTCTTGATGGACCTAGAGCAGCGTGACCGCATCACGGCTTTCGGTCGTCGATCCGACCCGCTCGAGCCAATGAGAAACTTCAATTAGAGAGCGGCTACGTCGACGCCGGCAAGATGCTTCTAGGCTTAGCTGAGCAGCTCGGATGACATGCAACCGGTGGGAGTGCCGAGCTCGACAATGGTCGACGCCGAGAGATTAAGTTTTCGTCCGTGCCGTTCGCCGAAACCGACATGCACTACAGCTAGATGGAAGCCCAGATACGAAGAACATCATGTTCGTGCACATGCCTGGGCCATATATTACGTGGACACTCACATGTTGAGCTCGCAAGTGCACATCAACATAAAGGCAATTCTCATCCAAGAGCGCTGACTCAAAAGTGATCAAAACGCGATTCTTAACCTTGTAGGCTTGATTAACTTAACAGAGAGGCGTCGCCCTTTCCCCCAGGGGCACCGGCAGGCATCATACTTATAAAGTTGACAGTATGTCAGCGTTCATGCTCCATGTCATTGCATCTAACACCGGACGTTTTGAATCCGTTAAACAAGCGCTGAAATCATATTTACACCTTCACTTTATTTGGCAATAACCTTACTCTCCCATGTTCCCTTGCAGGGCTTGTCGCTGCGAAACCTCCGCGTCGGATCATCCTCTACACTAACCGAGTAGTCAGTCTGGACTTTGATGCCCCGGACGGGAGTGTCGGCACTCTTGATTATATGCTCCTGTGACTCCATGCTGCCACCCTCGTCGTCTTTGTCAAGGCTAGTGTAGGGCCCAGCAGGGCGCGGATCGCGGTCGACGCTGCGAAGATCTGACAGGGTGATACGACCGCTGTTGATGGTGTCACCGCCGCGAGCGCTCCGTCCATTTGATGCATCACCGCTCAATGGCAACTGGTGACCCAGTACGCGCACGCGGAATATAACCCAGAGTTCTTCCAACATCTTTAAGACGGTGGGCACGCAGGCGGCGATGCATGCGAAATCGACCTCAAGCTGGGATACAAGCAAACCTGTCAAAGTGCCGACTGCATCAGGGGTTAGTCAATTCGCCGCAAATGAGACTAGCCAATACAGAAACGTGAATGTTTGGCAAGTGTTTTTTGATGGCGAGGTATGCTTACATGGCAAATCTCCTTTAGAATGTGCCGAAGTATGGAGGCCGTACAGACGGACTGCGCCCAAGACAGTTTCTCTGTATGCTAGTCAGTAATGCGTCGTAGTAGCAGGCTGTGATGAGAAGAAGCCGGCACTCACGCAATGGCAAAAGCGCTCATGATTATTGCAATGGCATGCTTGCGTTTATATGTGATGCTGGTATTTTTTGTTAGCCTCTAAGTGAAGACATCAGATTGGGCTTCTCAGGACTGACTATGAGAACAGCCACCATGGTAGAAAAGCCATGATCGCAGTGGCAGAGACATTGATGGCCGCATGCGCAAACCAGAATGGCGGGAGTTCGAAGCACTGACTCTGATCGAGGGTCTTATTCCAGTTACTCTGGAAGGCCGTGCCGCATTGGAAAACCGTAGCTATCGAAGTTGCGACGCAGTACAGCGCAATGTAGACGGCGAAGATCTTGCAGAAGAGATTGAAGGTGCGCATGTGGGTCATCGAGATGGCGAGAAGTAGGAATAGTGTTGCGATCTTTGCAATGCCAGACAAGAATTTGTAAATCACTTGATAAACGTAAAACATCTCGAGAACTTTCTGGATCTGCGCGTGACTTAATTCCCTGGCGTGTAAACCTTCGCCCCATTGCACCATGACGTAGCAGATAGCGGTCAATGCCACAGCAAAGATCTGAGGGGCAAGATTAGTTTTCACGCCTATCCTCCTCTCAGGGGCAAGACTTGCGTAGGAAACAACGACGGTGATGTCCGACAACTTGATCCAGAGCATGGACTCTCCGTGCTGAGGGTTCTTTGTGCCGGAAAGCGTCCTGTAGCGGTATCGACCCCAAAGCCGCATGGCAACCACGATTGTCATGGCCACCATGACGATAGAAATGGCTACATTGAGCTGGCGCCCGCGGGGGTTGTCCAACACCGGTGGGTCTGTCGAGGTGTTGTTGTTGTTGAAGAAAGGCATAGAGTGGTTGAAAGGCATGGCGATACTCTGCTAGGCCTGGGCCTTCCCGTCGGCGCAGAGGAAAACGACGACAGCGCCAATGGATGGAACCCGAGGACAAGGAGAAGTGGGAACAAAGGAAACAGGAGCCCCCAGAGTTCCACCGGACCCAAGAAAGAGCAAGAAGACCCGATATAACTTGATCAATCGAGTAGATCGGCGCAGAGAAACATTAAAATATTTTCACATTCATTGGCGCGAAGCGGATCCTGCAATCGTCGGCGCAGCTTACAAGTGCGACAGATCCGAGGAGCGAGGCTTGCCAGGGGGTGAGGCTGGGAGCATGGCCCCTGGCCGGGCCTCTCTGTATGTCGTGTTGGTGGCTGACGGGTGCTCCTGGCGTCTCTCATGAGCCAATGTTGGCAGGAAAGGGCATGGAGCTCACCAGGGTCCTCGCAATCGGCTTCACGCCGGTGGGGCGTACTGGCAGAAGTTGGCGTCTTAGTCTCTGAGTTGGTAGCGAGGGGTTGGCCCTCGCTTTGATGAAGTCACAGTGAAATCAATGATTGGTCTGCTAGGAGAGCGCTCCTTTGCCCCAAACTCGTGATTTGTCAAAGCAATAAGACCAGAAGCCGCTCCCTAGTGTTGCAGGCTTGCTGGCGTTAAGAGCTTCATGAAAATGGGAGAGCATGTTAATGTTGCGAGGCCATTGAGCATGACAGAAGGAGTCGTTTCGCCTGATGGCTTGTAGGATCACTAGACCAGAGAGGGAAATCGCGCGGCGTGTGGAACGGCGGCGTAGCAAGGGGTCGTCGCGCAGAAGAACAAGGTTTCGAAGAGAGTGGCGACCATTGGATGCTAAAGGGTCCAGGCATGACATGAAGATGGAAGGCGGGGACCGATCAGCAAACCCCAGCTTGTCAAACCAACATCAAGTCCTTGCCATCTAGCGTTGCTTCGTAGACTGTGCTGATCTGCGTAGAAAAGACCAGCATACTGGCACGAATTCGAGATGGCGCCTTTCTTGACGTTGGTGCAGCTGTGAGAGGTACAGGTAACTTGAGGCTGCCATGAGGATGCTGCTGCTGCGGTTCAAGCCGAAGCATCTCATTTAAGAAACAAGCTCGTGGTGGCATCCTTTACACGGAGAGAGGCGAAGGGCGCTTGCTGCGGAACCGCACGACTGGAATTTCGACACTCTGCACTTCTGTTCCCATTTAGGCTCAACTAGGAAATCGGCCAGGCTGCGGACGCAAAAGATCCCTATCCCTGGACTAATCAGAGGCGCCAGCTCCGCACGCCTCGTGCCGCACAGCCGCAGTGGAGCACGATCGGGTCGGTCGTCGCACCCCTTCGTGGGTGCGGATCCCTGTCCCTTGCGTCGGTCTTGTCCCGGCCCGGGCTGTCGTCCCGGGGGCCCCCGCTCCGGACCCCGGTCTTGGCGTCGCTGCAACTTCCTGTTTCCCATGACCTGCAGCCCGCCAGAAGCGAGGGAAAATTTCTCTTCGTGTTTTAAACCGTCTTCGGCGCGGAACAATTCCAGTCCAGCTGTTGCGTTACATCGGGCGCAACGTCGCGGCGTTCGTCGTGGGCATTGTTTGACTGACGGGTCGTCCTTTTGCTCGTGAGGGGCTTGCGAGTTCGGCGTCATCCCTGAAATTGGGCTCGTGAGCCCCTTCTGTTTTTTTCGCGCCATGTGAGCTGCCTGGATTCGTTCAATGTGGCGCGAAGCTTGAGTCCTTTTCGTACTATTACTCGAGAGAGAAGCTGCGCCGCAGCCTTCGTGTTCCCATTGGATCGAATCTCGACTTGCCCCCAGCATCGCCTGCGGTCGACAACATCTTCCAAGCCCAACTCATCCACCAGCAACCTGCGACAGCTAGGCTCTCTGAGTTGGTCTGGCCGAGAATCGACTGCAGGTTTGAGAGAGAGTTCGACGCCATCCATGGCCGTCAGCGAAAATGTCGGCTACAAATCTCCCACCCTCGAGCTCTCCGTATGAGACAGAGAAGGATGCCGTCGCCATGTCCAACGACGCCAACGGCAGCGTCGCGCATACGATGTCCATGGCTGAAGCCAGGGCGCGGTTCAAGGGCAAGCTGTGCTGGAAGCTCGATCTGCACATCCTGACGCCGATGTTCTTCCTCAACTTCCTGTCGCTGATGGGCCGCACCAACATCGGCGCCGCTCTGATCCAAGAGCTGCCGAAAGATCTTCGCCTCGACGCCATGAAGGTTTTCTTGGCCATCACCATGCCGCTGGTCATGTTGATTCTGTTCGAGGTGCCAAGTAACTTGCTCATGAAGCGATTGGAGGCCAGGTATAACCTGAGCTACATGCGCTACCTGAGCTTGATCACTGTGGGCTTAGGTGAGAGCTTTCCCTGATATCCATTCCGGCAGCCATATATGGCGGCGTTGAGCGCGAGCTGACAAGTCGCTGTAGGGGTTGTGACCCTCGGCCAGGCGTTTGACAAGACTTACGGCGCTCTGCTCGCGACGCGATTCCTCATCGGCATTTTCGACGCGGGCCTCATTCCCGGATGCGTCTTCGTACTATCGCTCTACTACCCGTCGACCCATTTGCAGTGGCGCATGTCGATGCTGATGGTGGCAAACATCATCAGCAATATCGTGTCGAACATCTTGGCCTATGCCATTGCGGAGATCAACAGCAGTAATGGGTGGCATGGCTGGCGTTGGATTTTCCTGGTTGAAGGTTGCCTGACCATGGCCATTGGCTTGGCCTGCTGCTACAGCAATGTCGGACGACCCGATAAGTCTACCTTTCTGACCCAGGAGGAGAAGGACATCATTGCCAGCGGCGTCGAGTCGCGCGTCTCGGCCATTGGCATGGTCGCCGAGTGGAAGGTCTTCTTCAGCAACATTCTCAATTACGCTTGGGCTTTGCTCTACGTGCTCACTTGCACGACAACTTACTCAGTTGCCATCTTCGCGCCCTCCTTCGTCAAGGCCTTTTCCCCCAAGTTGTCAACTCCCGAGATTCAGGGCCAAGTCGTACCGATATTTGTCGTCTCAGCTGCTGCCTGCCTTCTAGTTGCTTGGCTCGCTGACCGCACCAACCACCGCTCTGCCTTTGCCATCACTGGCTACGTGTTCACCGTGCGTACCCCGTTTTCCTTTCTACACAGCAATAGCAAGTACCGTTTCTAACAAATTCACGCCGCTCAGATCATTGGCTACGCTATCCTCCGCTTCCCCAAGGAGTTCGGCCGGCCTGTCATGATGCTCGGGCTATATTTTGTGTCAATAGGCACGTACATCTCACTGCCTATGGTGTGGACGTTGACGTCGCTTAATCTTGCCACTCCGCTGCAGAAAGCCATCGGCGCCGGCTTCGTCGTTGGTATTGGGAACGTCGGTGGCTTCGTCTCCGGCTGGGTCTTTCGCACGTCGGAGGCACCGTACTACTCGGCGGGTATGACTGATGGCCTTATCTTGACTTGCGTCGCTGCCGGCCTGACTGCCGCCACCTGGCTCTATATCGAGCTGCATAACAGGAAAACCAGCCGTTCCTCGGACAAAGCCGAGGCCGAGGAACTCAGTAGCGGAGCGGTTCGCAGACATTGGTCATAGACAGCGTCGATGGAAACTTCTAGATTCACTTCGGCTCCGTATTTTCTGTAGATATTCAATGGCACACCAGCCCATGACGTTGGCCGACAATGACGTCCGCACCCAGCATTTGCGTTTCTTTCATCTCTTATCGTCTGCAGAATGCCACAAGAACAGTGGACGTTCTCGAAGCGCCTTGATGTCTGTGATGCCGCCACTCCACATAGGACCCTGCTCTGCCGACATGGTCACGAGCTTTTGAGCCAGTGGCAGGTGCTTCGCCTCGTATCCCTGAGAAGCCTGGACCAAAGCGGCCGCGATTTCGGCATCGGACGCGTTCGCCGGGAGCTGGCCTGACCGCACACGCGGGTTCCACTCCTCGTGCAAAAAGGTCGTGCAGCCAATGAAGCCACATGACATGGAACCGGCAATATGCGGCGTCATGGCGTTGGCCGCGTCGCCAAACGTCGTCATGCAGAGCTTTGGATTGAACAGTGTCTCGAGGCGCTCCATGTGAGAAAGCTCAAGGCGCTGGCAGCCGCCAGGGGTGTCAGTTTGGACGAGCTACGTTCCGTGCCATGTCAGCGTTTCCGCTCATGTCTGAAGTTGAGTATACAGGATGAGGGCTGGGCGTAGCTACTTACCCGTAGCAGTTCGTCAACCTTTGAATTGCGCCCGGGAAAGTACCCAAGGAGCTCATCCATGGTGACCTTGCTGGCCCGACCCAGCCTCTTCCGCTCGGGCTCCATGCAGAATGCCGCGATGTTGGTGACTGTGCCATCCTCGATGGGGAAGATGAGGACGTGCCAACCCTTGACACCGATGAAGCAGTACGTCTCGTTTGCGAACTGCTCGCCGACCAGCTCTGTTACCTTTTTTGTATTGACTTTGCCGCGGAACGACAGGAAGCCGGTGTAGTCCGGCACTCGGTAGGCGTCTTCTTGCACCAGTTTCCGGCAGAGCGAGTTCACACCGTCGGCAGCCCACACGGCATTCGCGGTGTCCTTGGTGCCGTCTTGGAAAACAAGCTCCAGTTGCTGCGGACCTGTGCTGCGCACTTCGACGAGCCGCTTTCCGTACTGTATTCTGTCCTTGCTCATTCCCTCGGGTAACGAGTCGTCGAGCAAATCCATGAGCTCCTGCCGGCCCAGTCTGCCGTAGACTTTGCCCTCCGGCACCTCGACGTCGGCGATGAGCCGATCCTCGTCGCCGCCATGCCACCACCGCATCCAAGTCGGGCCCGTGTAGCACTTCTCTTCGAGCTTCTGACCGAGCTCCGGGTTGAGCACCTTTGCCGCGTGCAAGGTTTGGGGCCCGACACCGTAGCCGAACGAGGGTCGTAGAGGCAGCACGTCTGCCTCATACTGCACGATCTCGATCCGCGGATGCGGCGCCGCGGAGCAGGCGAGCAACTTGCCAATAGGCCCCGAGCCGATGATTGCTATGCGGAATTTGTTCGCGGTAGAGTCCGCAGGCTGTGAACTTCCCATTTTTGAGCGAGACCCGTAAGCCCGGATTGGCCGTAGTAATGTGTGCTTTTGCTGCTAAGCTTTAATATATTTCGTTTACGGCTACGGGCAGCTTGGATCGTCGGCTTCCTCGGGTCCTCGGGTTGTCAAGGAACAGGCGTCCGCACCCAGACCACAGATCGGACGACGCGGCACCCGCAGCTAGGCTTGATGGGACCAGCATAAGCGCATGCACAGGTCCATTCGGAATCTGGAAGGTCAGTTGCGTCGCCGCCAGCCCCTGCATGAATTTTGCGCTTGTTTGGCGCCTTGCTTTCCCTGGCAATCCCTGCAGCATCTGGCGTGATGTCCAAGTTGGGGGGCGCCCGACCAGTGAAACCGACAACAGATCGACGCTGCTTTTGCTTTCAACCCATGGACTTATCCCGGCTGTATCGTAGGCTGAAATGCAACTAGTGCACCTACGGCACGTGGACGTAGTCTCAGATCTCAATTGATACAGGATCTCTGTTCCAGAAGCCAACCCTCAGATGCTCTATCGGCGATCACTGCTGTGGATGATTGCTCGATCCGATCCATACACCCGGACAAAAGTAGCGCCACTACGGGCTTTTGCAGACGCCTATTCGTACAAGTATGATCTGCATCTTGAAGTCAGCGTCGAGTACCCTGTACGTCTGCTCGAGTTCTGTATTTGCGCGTCTTCCTTCCCATAGACAGGACATGATCACGGCGGCTCAGTCAAGCTACTACTCGTAGACCTCATCTCGTCATTTTTTGTCATATCCTCTATTCTCGTACAAGTATTAGTCAATTTGCGCCCGCTATCATTACTTTCGCCATTCAAGTCCAGCTATCGCAGGTTGCCCGAGCCAAGCACATCAGAACCAGCTGATCCAGTCAATCGCTTGTATTTCCTTTATTGGTCCGTCCATGGGAAGGGGATCCTGTCCTCCATTGAGGCGTTCAAGAAGTCGCCGAACGGTCGTTCCCGCCACTTCTCGGTGGAACAATTCGCGAAGCAACTTCGCCTCTTTGTTTCTCTGATTGACTGGCTGAGTCACGGCATAATAGCGCGTCCCGATGCTCAGAGCCAGCACCCCAGTGTGGTGCTGCAGACGACCTGCGGAGGGCTCAAAGAACAAGGCCAATGCGTACGCATTCTTGGATGCGCACGTCTCGACACGTTCTCGAAACAGCTTGGTGTCGTCTGGGCTAACTGGACTCGAGAGAAAGGCCATGATGGAGTATAACACCATTCGATTGAACCTGAAGAGGTTGCCAATTTGCACAACGGAAAAGTCGACATCCGATTCGGGAATAGGGAGCGGTAAGCCAGCAACTTCATAGTCATGCTTGTAGATGTCTGAACCGAGGCTCCGGGCCCAGGTCGCCAGATCTGTTTCTATCCCTCGACATCGCAACAGTATAGCTTTTCGATGGTCTTCTGTCGCAGCTCTAGATGTGCAAGTCCTGAATTGGCCGACTTGCTCTAATATTGTTGGAAACTCTAGCATGATATCAATCAAGCTGTCCATTGGTGTCTTCTTGAGTATTCTCCACGGTATCGTTTTCCATGCATGGCTGCTGAAAGGTGAAGTCTGTCTACGTCCAATCGCCAGTAGGGCCTGCAAAGGGCGCCAAAAAGTGAGCTCTGGAGTTCGTAAGCTATGCCAAGGTCGGCAGCACGTACCATGTTTACGCGACTGTCAACCAGCAGCTGATGTGCGCCTCCTGCTGCGAAAGCCTCGGGGCCTCTCGCAAGGAACATTGCCTGCTGTCCCTCGCTATGCCCCCGCCATGCGAGTATCCGCGGTCCTTCGCTCGTGACAAATAGATACTGTTGGCGATGTCAACGAGCTTCTGAAATGGTGGGTCTACGTGCTGGATACGAACCTCGAAAGCAGCCATCAGCCGCGCAGCTACAATCAGACTATCCTGCATATGAGAGTCCTTTCTCCTCAGCGCTCGACCCAGTTCATGTACTGCTCTATTGTATGTCTGGAACGCCTTCACGCGTAGCTGGCTGTCGCGATTGTCCGACGAAAGAACAGCCATGGCTGATGCAATGGATGCGTACCGCAGGGTAGCCTCGGAATCGTAGAGCTGCGTGGCCAGCCTCGTCCACCCGACGGCAGCATAACCGCTTGCCTCGGGAGAGAAGGGACGGCCATTCGGTAGCAAGGCAGACCAGTAGTGCCCAATGTACAGCTGTTCTCTCGCCGTTCTTACCAAGGGATCATGCAGGGCAACCTCGGAGCCGCAATCTGCAGGCTTCGCGTATCGCGCATTCCATGGCCGCGACTTGGCATCCGATGTGGCCAGAGCGGGAGACCGAGAGCCAGCACCCTGGCCGAGGCTGCCCTCTTGATTCGTGGCATGCACCCATACGAGGTCCCGGTCGTAACCTTCGCACGACAGGTCTGCCTTGATGCACTGGTGACAAACCGGAACGTGCCTGTCGCACTATGATACCGAATTCAGTCAGTCATTGCTCGACCTGTCAGGGGTGCGACGGCGGTGCTCAAACGCCAGCTGGGGAGACCAACACCCTTCTTCCTCTTCCGGCAAGTATTGCACCCTTTAGATCTGCCCGGGACCCCCACCATGGTGCCCGTCTGCTCCTCGTGGCTGAGCGGTCAAAATGGGCTGTTCTGCAGAACAAATCGTGTCACGACTGTGTTGCGTGACAAGTGTTTAGCGGGGGAAGCGGGGGAGCTGGACTTGGTGAGAGACTCAACCCTGCCTCTAATTTCAGGCCATCTCAGGTCAACGATCAATCGTAATCAACCCCCACCTGCGGAGAGATGTTCTCCCGCACGAACCGTTACGATCCACTCGCCCGTCTCCGAGACTCCTTTGAACACAATCATATATGTGGTCGCAAGACGGACTCGCGCTTCAGCTGCATTAGGGAGCTCTGCATTCATGCCAACACAATGGCGCGCAAAACTCGACACCGTCGGCGTGCATCAGACGCAAATGTTGATTTTGACGAACGACGCTCTTGTGCTTGCGATGGGTGCTCTTGGACGTTTCCGTCATGCTATTGTCATACATTGGAGCCAGATATCGATGCCTGGCACCGAAGGGGAGCTACCGAGCTGAGGCACAAAGCTCATATCACCGAAGAGGCAGCGTCAAGAGCCAACAAGCCTTCATGCGCTCCAGTATGGCCTCGACCGGTAACGGTGGTTTGCGCGCCGTCCGGGTCGAGACGCTGACTTTGCCGTCAGACATGCTCTCGAAAGCGGCGAGGACCGTCAACAAGGGCAACCTCCTGGCATTGGTGAGGCTCAAGGTCGGGTGTCGCACGCGAAACCCAAGCCGACGGATCCAAAGACGACACATGCTTTGAGAAGGCGATGAGGCCGGCCTTGGTTGACGAAGCGATTGGGAGTGCTAGCGACCAGAAACAAGCAGAGAAGGAACATGAAGCATCAAGGCTTCCAGAGGTCCAGCGATCACCAAGGAAGAGGGCTCAAGTTCTTGACCAGTTCCACGTCTAACGTTCAAACTTGTTCCTTGACGCCCCTTCTGAGAAGACAGCGAGGCTGTTCATCGAAAAGAATCGTCTGGTTCGAAGACTCCGGCGAAACAGGGACTCCCCTTGATGCGCAGCTGCGAGGCGACACGATGGTTATCGCCCCGACGCAATTCCCATGCCTCGTAATCCCATTCATTCACCGTCTGGCAATGGGATGTTGAGCCACTGCCCTAGTAGATTATTTGGCAATGTAAGTAAACTCGAACCCGGACATCGTCGGAGATGCCCGAACAGCAGCCGCTGCGCTTGGTGATTCTGATGAGATGGACGACGCACCAACTCAGGGTCATCCATGTTTCGCTCAACAACGCTAATGCTATTCCTCATCGATAGGAGCATTTGTGGCCGCCTGGCACTGGTCAGATCAATGGCCTACGAAGAGTCCACCCTGGTTGTAGGGCTGAGGGCGCCTCATAACTAACGTTTGAGCTTAGCGACGCCACGCCTCCTACGCAGCAAGCCAGCCATGCCGGCGTTCAAGAGCCGAGCGGGTGCGGCTGCGAGCCAAATGAAGCTGGGAAGAGCCACCTAATCCATTCAAACTCAAGCATCAGCAGAGTTTACCAGTGTTATGGGTGTGGGAAAAGCTTCAACTCCAGCGGGACTGCCCGCTGGGGACGTCAAAGTCATACCTCTCGAGCCAAAGGACCGGTGGCGACCAATTGACAACATCCGGTCGATGCTCTTCTTTATCTTCCGCGACGCTGCACTGGACGGCGACGCGCTGCGACACGCGCTGGACCGGCTCATCCGGAACCATCTGCCCATCCTCGGCGCCCGGATCTCCGCGCCTAAGGGAAAGCCTGAGTTGCTGGAATACCATCTGCCCAAGTCGTTTCCCAGCGACTACGCGCTGTTCCAATGGTCGGACAAGGTGGTAGGCTCAACGCTCGAATCAGCTCACCTGCTGCCGCTGGAGACATCAGCGGAGAGCCGTCCGTTCTTTGGGCCCTGCTCCGTGCCGGACCTGGAATCCCAATGGATACCCCCCGACTGGCCACTTGAGCGCAAATTCGAAAGGCCCAATACGCCGCTCTTGCTTGTCCACATCACCCACTATACAGACGCCGCGGTCCTGGCGCTGAGCCTGCCGCACGCTGTGGCAGACCAAATGGGCTACGCGAGCATGATCCGCGCCTGGCTGCAACTCGTCGCCGGTCAGGAGCCCGCCCCGTTTCTAGAGCTCAGTCCCGGTGCGCTTGACGGCAAGAAGAACGTTTCCTCGAAGGAGCTGAGGATGAGGAAGACGTATCGCATTACCAACAAGGCAGAGAGGACGGCCATAATGACGAGCTTCATCCCCGACCTCGTCGTCAACTCCAAAGAAGCCCGGCGGCTCCTGTTTCTCCCAGCCACAGTCATTGACAACCTGCGTGATCGGTATAATGCCGACCTGAGGGCTAAGCACGGCGAGAACACAGTTGCAGTGACCAACGGAGACGTTATTTGCGGCTTGCTGGCCAAGGTACGAGCCCCGGCTAGCTCAGTCCAGGCATGCGCTCACCGTGCATACAGCTCTCTTATCTAGGTCGGACGTCCCCGAAAAGTGTGACCTTGAGTTCCACCATCAACGGTAAGCAATTCCTGGCTCAGACGTTTCGATGCTTCGATGCCTGGTCTGACTGACACTCGCAGGCCGTGGCCGTCATCCGGCTCTCCCCGCAGACAAGCCGTACCTTCACAACGCCATCACTTACGCCATCGCACGCATACCCATCACGCGCGACACACCCCTCTGCGAAATCGCCTACAGGCACCGTCTCGGTGTCCTTAATGGCCTGGAGTTGCAAAGCATGGAGCGTGCCCTGGCCGTCACGCGGGAAATGTGCCACCGTAGATACATCATTCACATTTGCGAGCCTTGTGAGCTCAGCTACTCCGTCACCAACTGGTGCGGCGCGTGGCGTGGCATCGACTTCGGCCCAGCAGTGGTCAAGTGCGAGAAGACTGGCGGTGATGGGATGCCTCCCTCCACAGCACCCTTGGTCCTTGGGCACTCTCTTGAGCGTAATAAGGTACCGACGAGATGTAAGTCAAATAAGCTATTGGGGCCCCAACTCGACGTAAGTACAGCAACTAATGCGCGGGCGTGGATGTAGTCAACAGCCAGGTCATGTCAAAGGCGGACGGTGGGTATTGGTGCGACCTCACTACATCAGCCAAGACGAGCGCGTTGGTGGACAAGCTTTTCCATTCAGATCCGCAGCTGCAAACCATGTAATATCGCAGCAGGGGTGTCAGCTATAGACAGAAGCAAAAGGCGCTCCTTACCTTCCCTCGCTGGATGAAATGCACAAGGCTCTACCCGGGCTCAGTTGAGATCGTCGCCAGAACCAGAAGAACCATGGTCACGCCTAGAATGCCGGATTGACTCCATCGATTTCCGGGTTCTGCAAATGCGCCCGTAGCAATATCCCAGGCCAGCTTGCCGCTGGGTGCTTTTCCGTACTGAGCCAGGTCAGGCTGTCAGGCGGCTCCAAGTCGTGTCCATGTCCCGCCTGGCCGACGACGGCATCGCCCAGTGCCTTTTCCACATCCAACCGCGGGAGGTGCGCCTCTACCTCGGCCGCGTAGTCGTCGGGCACCAAGCCTCTCCTCGTCGGTGGCGAAAAATCGGCCTTGACGGCAAGGCGCACCACCCGCGCCAGCGTATCGATCCGCTCTGCGATGCCCGGGCTCGTGTGCACGGCAATGGCGGTCCAGACGCGTTGGCTCTCCGCTTCAGGGATATTGTGAGCAGAGAGGAGAGTCCTCGCAGCGTCGGCGCCTTCAACTTCGAAGCGCTGGGGCCCGTTGTAGAGGGCGCTGGCGCCGAGGTCGTGACACACGCAGGCCACGAAGAGGAGCGGACGGTTGGCAGCGTCGGCCCATCCGCTGGATTCGTGGTTGGCGATCCATCGGGCGATGAGGAAGACGCGGAGGGAATGGTTGAAGATTGGTTCCGGGAGAGCACGCCATGCTAGATTCATTGCCGTGGAGCAAAGATCGCCATCCGGGATGGAGTCGAGGACATACCGCGATAGCGATGGGCCTTGGCTTTTCTCGGTGTTGCTGTTGCTGGCCATGGCTGGGATTGATACGTCCTCGTGTCTGGATGCCATGGAATTCAAAGTGACCGGAGAAAGTTGAATGAGACACGGAAGGTGCGGAATTGATGGGTCTGGAGCCCCGCGCCCTTCAGGTGACGTGAACTTGCGCTCTTCAAGTCATGGCTTGGAACCCAGTGCTTTCCAGAGCAGGATTTCAAATCAATGCGGAATTTAGCGACTCATGATTAGCTCGTACGATTTATAAGGATTTGCTTCGTGCGCAGTAGTGCACTGTCACAGCTCGACAGTTAGACTCACGCTTATAGCCCCCAGGTGGTCTCTGAACCTAAATGTGAGAAATCCAACGTCTCAACAGTCAAGGACGTTCATCGCTCCTCGGCTGCAACGACGGGAGACTTCATCTTTCGATAGATTTGCCAAGGCCATGCCTCTCATGGACTCTCTTCGAAAGACGCGATTCAGCATTGCCTCCTGCGATTTCAAGCAGGGATAATTCAGTCCCGCTCGAGTCGACATCTCACTAGCACGAAGTCGGTTGTGCGCATCATCATCAGTTTGGCACTTCAATGGCCGCCGGTTCCGATACGCAGAGTTTGCATTGCCCGTGACAGGCGTATGTAGGTAGTAATAACGAATAACGGGCCTTGTTCCAGCATTTATCAGTTGCGAGAGAGGAAAGAAAGGAAGGGCCACCTGCAGAGCAAATACTGTATGCAAGAGAGAAAAGACAGCTAATAATCCGTGTCCACGTTGCCACAAGCGCACACGTCGTCTTCTCGTGCCCCCATCACTACACAATAAGGACTGTCCTTGTATGGGCCTTTCCCATCGCCGCAGTACTCAACAGCTTTATTATTCAAACGATGTGAGTTCCAATCTCGCGCGAAAACATAATGGTCCACGTTGGTGTCATTCGCGTATTTGCCATTTTTGAACTCGGTGATTCGATCCACCATATATTCGTGTGACCAATCTAGATCCCATGTTACAAATAAACGGGCATTCTTTGAAATTTCACTTACTAAGCTCTTGCAGCCCAATCGCGCATTGCTTTGGGAAGCCGGCCCAGAATGGCACATCCTTTCGAGCCAAAACGGTCGAGCTTAGTGATCCGGCCAATATAGTGAATAGAAACACCTTCATTTCTGTTTACAGGAGTTGAGATGTCCTAAGAAGAAATGA
Organism: Tolypocladium endophyticum; assembly: GCA_024339985.1. NCBI lineage: Eukaryota > Fungi > Ascomycota > Sordariomycetes > Hypocreales > Ophiocordycipitaceae > Tolypocladium > Tolypocladium endophyticum. The sequence continues at coordinate 42,126 of JALHBW010000150.1, forward strand.
CTGTGCAAGATACGTGTATATAGAGTAAACTGGAAAGAGATATCTCAGCAATGGAGCTGAAGGCTTATGTAGATACCTGTATTGTGGTAGCTGGATCAATCAATGAAAATATGTTTTAGTTCAACGTGATAGTTGCATGATCTTTGCGTGACCTCTGTAAGCTGTGAATACGATACTCGTATAGAATGTCAGTCAAGTCTCCCTTTCTCCAGCCCTTGATCCGTACAGCCGACCCTGGCAATAGTCCGGGGCCCCAGGCGAATACCCTGCAGTCGAGCTTACTACGACCCGAAGTTTTGGAACGCATCGGTCAAATGAACCCACTGCACCTCCACACACCTTGACTTCACACATACTAAACATATGGCGATGTTTGATGTCACGCAAGCACGTTCACAGCAGGAATGCTTTCAAGGCAACGCTGCCGAATGAGTGGCTACACAAAACTCTTCGGCGTGCAAAACCAACCTGCAGGTCACACGTGGCCGTCAAGGGCGATGGACTCCTGAAAGAATTCTGATTCGTCCTCCGTGCACTAATTTCTCGTCGCTTTGTTCGCCGGGGTCTACATGCCTCGAAAGGGATACAGCAGAGCAAACAAAGCCCGCAAAATGTTGACACTAGTGAGAATCTTACATGAACTATAACCGACAAAGTGTGCCACCATCCTACGTAATATTCAATACCAGCTTACAGACTCTCGAGCTCGGATCTCAGCCGTCCACATTTGATCTCCTGCAAAACTCAATGTCAGGACCATATCTCCAGCGAGTACGGTGAGAGGTACGCGACTTACGAAGAATCGATCTCCCACTGGGGGAGGCACTTGCATGCATGAGTAGAGTCCGTGCAAATCGGATTGGAGCGTGTGGTGCAGATGTCATAGACGAATAGCTTGTCGCCAGGTGAAGTACACGCATAGACGTAGCTGTCTATGCTGGGGTCATTGTCCCAATTTCCGTCATCTTTGATAGCGTTTTCGAGGTCGTCATTGCTCCATCCTAAGACATTAATGACTGAGGTCTTAAGATGCTCCAGGTAAAATTACCGTTGTCCAAAAACCAACTGTTGCATCTGCCTCGATTCCTCCCATCAGGGCAAGATTTGGCCGCAGCGAAGTTAACAAAGTCCAATGACCAGAAGATCACCCCAACTGTGGTAGCAGATTTCATCTTGCAGGCGTAAGAGGGCGCTGATGGGCTCAAGTCAAAATCAAGGGGAGATAGACACTGGCTCGGAGTTGCTGTTTCGACTCATGTACACGAAGTAGAATTTAGATATGCAAGTCTCTTATTTGTATCGCAAGAGCTCTCATGGCACGGTGCTCCCAACTACTATCCCTGCTTCAATAATCACGGAACATGTAGGTCGCGGCAGGGTAGAAGGTGCTATGATCGATCTCAGCCATGATGATCTCTCAATCGTATGACACTTCGCCAGCAAAAACAAGGCAACCACTTTGTTGTTCCATGGCGGGCACGCCGTCAGCCCCGTTGGAGGCTTGGTAACAATACCATGTGATCCTTGATCCTCCTAGTAGTGCGTGATCGCAATACGAGAAACTTTAGAGGCGTTTTCGTGTTGTTCGGAGGAATTGTGACGAATTGAAAACAAAGTGAGGCTGCGTGGCTGAGACAGCAATTCAGAAAAAATATAAACAAGGATGCATGTCAGACCATAGTGTCACCCGCTTTGACACAAGGGCAAAGGCGGATTTGGAGCAACTGTGACATTGTCCTCTTATTAATGGCATCTCCCAAAGCCGTTTACGCGGACAGCTTGGCAGGGAGGGGCCCGGAAGAGCGTGCCGATTCGCCAGCAGCGATGGCTCTAATTCACGGTGTGTCTATATTTTTGAGTCAAGATCCGTGCAAGAGTGCATTGGCTGACGAAAAATTATAACGCGATTGCTTCAGACCGCCTTGAGCAGGAATTTGGACGCGGCGGAATCTCCGACTCCGGGCCGCAGCTCTGGACAGGTGGTAAGCAGACGTTGCAATATTCAAAAACATTAATCAGCTACACGTCAGAGGTGCGCAGGCCGACCCGACGTCGGCGGGCGACGCCATCCGTATAATGTGGTCGCTTCGCGCGAGCTGAGGAGGCAATGGCAAAGTCAAAAGCTGCCGCCGTACACCAACTCGGCATTACGTCACAGCCGCGAGACAGCGACAGCAATTGAACAGCATGGCTTCTGGTGAAATCGAGCAGAATGGCTGGCATGCCGTGCCTCTCGATCCTAGCGGGATCTTCAAGGGAAAGCCCTTTATAAGAGAGCCGGGACCTTTGCTCGTGTCCGACATCAAGTTTCCCGACAAGCACATCATTGTGGCCAAGGCCCGTGACTTCGCAAAGGCGAAGCTTCCGCGACAGACCTTCGAGCACTCGATGAGGGTGTTTTACTATGGTATGACCGTGAACCAAGGTGCATCGTCAAGACCCAGGGCTAAATCCGTCGCAGCAACGGCCATCATCAAGCAGCAATTCCCCGAGCGCGTGGCCGCCTTTTCGCCGTCCACCCTGGCCCTGACGTGCCTGCTCCACGACATCGGCACCGCCAAGGAGTTCATGTCCGCGTCGCGCATGTCGTTTGAGTTCTACGGCGGCATCAAGGCGCGCGAGTTTATCATCGGCCTCGGCGGACCGCAGGACGAGGCCGACGCCGTGTGCGAGGCCATCATCCGCCACCAGGACCTCGGCGTCGACGGCGCCATTACCTTCCTCGGGCAGGTTATCCAGCTGGCTACCATCTTCGATAATGTCGGCGAGCATCCAACTGTTGACGGCTTCGCAAGGATTCTGCACAAGGACACGCGGGAAGATGTCATCAGGGCGTTTCCGCGCAATGGTTGGCTGGGGTGCTTTGCCGCAACGGTGCGGGAGGAGATTCGCCTGAAGCCGTGGTGTCACACTACTCACATTCCGGATTTCGCGCACAAAATTGAGGGCAATACGCTTATGAGGCCTTATGAGTAGAGGGAGGGATGCAGCAATTATTGAAATGATGTATTTGCTTCTGACAGACGGTAGGGCGCCCCCAACTCATCACAATTCCCAACCCTTCACTACACTGGCCCTTGAGGATCTATAAAGTTTAGGTTTAGGCTCTCGTAATTCCAGAGAGCCGCTAGGTCTCCTAATTCTTGTTGAGTTATCGCTCCAAACTCGAGAGGTTGATATATATCGTCCGCTGGCGGCGTCAGGTCCGAGTACGGTCCAGGGCCGGAAAAGCTACTCATACTCAGCGGGTTGGTGGACGATGTGGTCATGGTTGCAGATCCGTCCATCCCTAAGCCGCCGCTCGACGTCGCCGGGTAGCCCATTTGAAGATGGGCTGCACTCAGAGGATCGCCTTGTGGCACGGCATGAGCAGGTGGTGCGTAGGCCGGCGGGGTGAGATCAGACGACACGCTGCCGTATGTGGCATATGATCTGACGCTGCCTGGGTCGCCCGAGCCAGGTAATTGAGCTTGGCTCTGGTTCATGGCGAGCGGCATCGGCGTCAGCTCCTCGAGCGTATTCTTCTCTCTTTGTTGATTGTTTCCTCGTGGTGGTTTGAAGCTCGTCGCCACATTGGCTCGGCTTACTCTCTGTAATACGCGCGACAAGATTTCATACGAAGCTTTAGCAGTTTTGGTCACGGTGCTAAGCCTTCGCAGCATGTTGACCGCACTATCGATAGCACTGAAAATGTCGTTGCGACGGGGTATGCTTGCGTCTCCGTCGTGCATGAGCGCGGAGCAAAGAAGCGCAGCTGTGTCGAAGATGGAAAATAGCACAAAGTGAAACTTGACATCCCTCGGGTAGACGTGGTCGAAGAAGCTGTACAAGAGGCTCATAAGCTTCAGCGAGTAGTCGATGCCGTCGCTGCGAATCTGGAGCTCGTCCGGTGGGGATCCCGCCGTCAATGGCTTTGCCAAGTAGGCTCGGATAGGGTCGAGCAGCATTGACAAAGACATTGTGCGGAGGTAGTGTCGATGCAAAACTATCCAGGGCCGTACCACGTCGTTACTTACATCGGGGTCTTCGAAGCCATACGTCGGTGGGAACGTCCTCATCCAGTTGTCGAAAATCCCCTGGTACTCCCGAACATCAGCGGTGGTGACAACATTTTTCGGAAGTCCAAAACGACTGGCCAGTCTTGTAATGAGTTCCGACTGCAACTTCATGTGGAGGAGAGGCGACGGCGAGTAGCCCTCCATTTTGAGGCTTGGAAGCCCAACATTGCAATCGGTGCGGTCGATGAGCATTGGTCGCGACAAGAGCGCCGAAATCTGCCAGTCCCAGGTGTTCAGGATGCACCAGACTCTTCTTCGCATCTCTTGCTCGAATTCAGATAGGGGCCCAGCTGCCGCTTCCTGGTGGATACCTGACGACGGTCAGTCCCTAGTCAAGCCTGGCATCGAACGCACACCAACTCACCCAATTCCTGAGCTTCTCTAATTGCGGTGCTCAGGACATGCCAGCATTCTACGAAGCGCCCCTCGGACTTGTACCAGTAGCACGAGTGCAGTAAGGACTGGACGTTGAGAACGTGATTGTTTCCAACAGGTATGACACTATGCAGCTCCCGAGCTGCGTTGTGGTACTGCTCCGTGAGTTTCTGCGTTGTCTCGCCGAGATCCAGCTCCAGCTTTCTTTGCAGCTCGGCGTCTGTGTACTGCGCTGAGCAGGCGCAAACCATGAACAGGAGACATGTCCACTGAAGGCTGAGAGGTCCATTGTCGGACCTCGTGGCCCACCACTGACGATACGCGTCCAGAAAGGACGGTGGGTAGATGATGTAGTAGTGATAATTGACACTGTCGAGAAAGTTCTGCACAAGCGAGTCTACATATAACATGAGCACCAAGTTCAAGTCTTGCTCGAAGCTGTTTGTTAACTCACCTGTGTACGGTCGCGGGGGCAGGAGCTGCAGCGCACGCGCCAGTTGAGGACACGACCCAACGTCCAAGTAGTATTGCTCCTGTTTCCTTATCGCTGTCTTATTCCTTCTCTGCGACGGCTTTGTCAGATGAGACGTCGACCCTTGGCTACCGCTGACCAAATACGCGATCGGGATGTCGCGGCTTACCTCGGAGGCGTTGAAGGCGGAAAATAGGTGAGAGGGCGTGTAGCCCAAGGCTTCAAAACCGCTCTCACCATCATCCCAGGGACTGGTCCCATTTGAGTCTGACTGGTCCTCATGACTCAACTGACGCTTCCGACCTGCGTCCTGCTGGGCGCTGGGCTGGTCTGGGCTGGGCCGCCTGGGGGCGAAGCGACACTTGTCGGCGACTTTGCGCTTCTGACAGTGGTTGCATGGCCACTCACGGTTGCACTGTCGTTTTCGTTAGACGATGACATTTGTTCGACTTGAAATGACAAAACACGAGGGTCAATTCACGCGAGCGAGGCGCCAATTATAGATAGTTGAAGGCATATTCTCTGCCGACGTCACGATATCAGCCGCGCGGCGGCAAGCAGCCGGCAGACGGACGGTGAGCGGCAACCTTGGAGAAACCCTTACCTTTTGCTTGCGACGTTGACACTCTGTACACGCCGAGCGGCCGTGTGAGCTTTCGGCGGGGCTATCGGCCATGGCGAACAAAGAGTCGATCCGAGTTGGGCATTGGCGCTTAGCACACAGAGATGAGGATCGTCATCTGGAGTGCCGTCGAGGTCTAAGGCTTCTATTCCCAAAACAAAACCGCGGCAGCCTATCTCGCCGTCTACCTGTGCGACTGTGACGTTCAACGACGAAGGCGGATGCCGAGGTTGAAGTCGAGAGCAGAAGCGCTGAACCTCCAGTAAGTGGTGGCACAAGCGTCGTTCAGGCGGGATCGAGCTGACGGACGAGAGCCAACATGGGCACTGCGCCAGCACGGGCAGGCCTGGATATAGATGGAGGGTGAACGGATAGGCGCATCGCTCCATGCCGCATGGGCAGACGATGGGATGAAATGGGGACGTCGACGGACTGTGGAGGCCCGGAGGGGCCCATTTCGGAGTGGAGAAACCTGAGTCGCCGCATCCTGTCTCCCGCGACACTCGCGACTACCTCGGACGACGGGCCGCGATCGACGCCCAGCGGGCGTTGAAGATGGCCTCTCCTGCGCCTCTTCCTTGCATCTTCAGCAGCCAGCCACGGCCGCCGCAGCCGCGCAGCATTGCCAGCGTCAACAGCCTGTGCGAGTCCACGATGCAGCCTTGTCACAAATCACAACACCGAGGGCTCAGCCATCCATCACAAACCGTTGCGGCCCCGGTCTCGCGGTCTGTTTGCGACGACGCTGCGTGATTCCTGATGCCGATCCCTGCAGACGGCGTCTGCAACGGTCAAAGTCGGGCCAGACTTGCGGTTCCTGCCTGCACTTCATGCTATCGTGGGGCGTTGGTCGAACAAACTACCTGGTCTTTTAGCCGCAAACTCAGAGCTTCTAGACGAAACCGTTGACGGTTTATTTTAGGTTGGCATTCCTGCTCTGTAGAGCCATTCATACTGGCGCGAGACAGACACCCGCCGCCCTTGCGCTCCACTGAAACGCACCCGAACGCTAAAAACGCCTCCAACGGCTCTGCCCGTTGTGTCTCACCGTCTTGCGCATGTGCAGTGCAGTGCAGTGCAGTGCGCTGCGTTGCGATACTGATCTCAGTCATTTCGCTGGCAGTCGACTGGCACACATGGAAGCTTAGGACCACGGCAATACCCCCTGTTGGCCATGCCCGCCTAGCGCCACCTCCCCCGAAGCCCCTCGACCTTGTCAACGGCAGCCAGGGACTCGGCTTGTCAAACCACGATTCACGCTAGTAGCGTTATTGTCCCGGCGACATGCCCAGTGCCTGCTCGAGGCCGTTGCGCTGCCCGGGGGGAGTCGGCATCGACTCCTATCACCAGAGATTGCTTGATATCGACAAGGGTTGCAGCCGCATCCGTTGCCTCCTACGAAAGGAAGGGTTTCACACTCATTCGCTTCGTGGCCTTGATGCTACCACAGATCGTTGCATTGCCGCGTGGAGACGTGCAGATGAATAACTACAGCAATGCAGCATCGAGGTCTCGTTCCATTCTTGGTAGCATCCTTGATGAGTCTCGACTCATGCCGGAGTCTCAGGACTGCCCACATTGTGGGTATAATAACGTCACGGTCATCAGACAGGTATCCCCCGCGGCCGCTATAAATTTTTCCAAAGAAACAGGATCATCGTCAGAAGTGACGGGCCAACCACCCAGTCATCTAAGCAGATGTCCGTAGCACCGCGTCGAACCATCGGCCCATCTTGTGTCTTCCGTCATCATCCAACGAGGCAACCAGGCCGATATACCCATCCGGGCGAACCACCACCGCAACACCAAACCCGTTGGCATCGACCCCGTAGGCCTCGTATGCCCTGCCATGGCCCTCATGGTAGCTCGGCCCGTCCGCAAAGGTCTTGTCGTAGTCCCATCCGAGTTTCTCGTCAAATGGGTGGTACACTTCATGCAGGTCCGTGAGCAGCTCGACCGCCTCACGCGGCGCTGAGTGCACGAGCAGCACGTCGATTATAGAGTGCTTGTGCACCGTCTTGAGCCTGGTGCTGCAGTCACCGCCTTGGGGGCTCGAGGCGGGACTCAGCGCCACGCGAGGGCATCGCGGCAGCAGGGCTGTCGACAGCCAGCCACCGAGCTCGTTGACCAGCGCCAACTGCGCGTGCCGTGACACGTCGCCGCCAAAGACGATGACGCGGAACCTGCCGTCGGACGGCATGCGGTGGTGGAGCTCCCACGGCCGCGGGTCGGCCTGGCCTAGGACCTTGCAGGATGCAAAACGACTTCCTGGTTTGCAATTTGTGGCCAGGAGCTCTTGGCTGTACCTGTTGGGCCCATTCGACCTGTCATCGTCATTTTTCGAGACGATCATGCTTGTCTGGTAGCAGATGCCGATGCCTGTGGTGAACTGTCTCATCGTCAGCTGCGGTGGTTTGTCACAAGGTCATTAAACTCGGGGGCAAACCATCTGGCTCAAGCGGAAGGCTTCCTGGAACTCTTTCATGGAAACGCCGGTCTCGTCGAGGATATCTTTGGCTGGGCGCCCCGTAAACAGTTTCGAAAACCGTTGGTCAAACTCAATGAGCTGCTTCGCAATCTGTCGTCGCTCCAGCTCGTACGTTGCGAGCACGCTGCGTCGCAATACCTTCTTACACACGAGCCCCAGCTTCCAGCCCAGATTGTACGTGTCCTGCATGGACGTGTTCATGCCCTGGCCCGCCTTGGGCGAGTGGGTGTGCACGGCGTCTGGCAAGAGTCAGTCAGTGTAACGAACGACATGCTGGTTACTTTGTTCATAGGCACGGTTGAGGTGCACGAACCCCCTGCGAGGAAGATGCGGTCAAGTTTGCTGAACCTATTCCCGGAACGCTGGCCGATTTGATATGCCGTCCACCTAAGACACTGCGGGTCATTTTCCGAACCCTGTGACGACAGCGCTGCAGTGGCTTACCAGTCGATGTAGTGGTACTTCATCGAGTACGGGCTCAGTATCTTTTGTGCCGTCTTGACGATGAGGTCCGGTGTGATCCTCGACCGGTCGAGGCGGCCGGTCCCCGCAGACACCTCCTTTAGCTGGATGTACAGTCTCACGAGCCTGTTCTCGCGGGGGATGATCATGACCGTGCCTGCATCGGCGCTGTGCACCATGCAACGGTTTCTGATGTCGGCTGATCGCATCGCATCAGCGTCCTTCTGCAAGTCCGCAGCTGCAGGTCTTGTAACTCACGAAAATCCGTGATGGGGATGATGTCGAGCACGCCCCTCGTTCAGGTCAGAAAGAGACCATTGACGAACGGAACAGCGTTCCAAGTGGCTGGGACTCACCAGATGGCGTCTGTTGTTTCGCCGACCATCTCGTATCCCTCACCCAACGTCTTTCGGACCCACGAGTGCGCCCCGTCGCACCCAACCACGTACTTGGCCCGAACCGTCTCCTCGACCTGCCCGGCGCTCCGCTCCAGGACGGTCGGGGTGTCGTCCTCTGCCAGGTTGCTCCTATGCATGCCATCGCTGAGGTTACTCAAGCGCTGCACCGGCGTGGCCTCGTGCTCGGACAAGCGCCGCAATGTCACCTCAACCGGGTAAGCATCGTCGTCTTCGGCGAGATGCTCATCGAGCCGCAGCGACGTCGGCAGGGTGCAGCGATCGATCTGCACGTATGGGTGGACGGGTGACTCAGACTCCTTGATGGCATCGAGGAAAAAGGCCTCCATGCGACCCTGATGGAGGACACACTCGGTGAAGCGCGAGAGGCCTGGCATGGTGTCTGGGGCGCGGGCGTTGCGCCGGATCCTGCCATTCTCATCGGGGTTCCAGAAACACACCTCTGATGCAAGACGTGTCAGATCTCATTCATCTTGCTCAGATCTCCTTTGTCTCGCGCATAAATGTCCGTACCGAGCATGTGGTTTGCTTCCTTCCACACCATCTCGCCAATGCCGAAGCTATCGAGTATCTCCAACGTCCGCACCTGAAAGCTGCGTGGAGCACGTTAGCTCTTGTCAAGCCCACATGATGTGCTCATGTGCCGACATACCCGTCGGCCTGACCTGAAAAGACCTTGTCCGTTCGCTTGTCCACGACGCGGGTCTTGATTCCTAGCCTGGCCATCCACAAGGCCATCATCAAGCCGGACGGGCCGGCCCCTACGATGAGGACATCGACCTCTGATTTCTTCGCAGAAGCGGTGGTCAACGTAGCGGCAGTCATCGTGAATGGAGCTGCATATGAATGGAGTTGCATCTATCTGGTCTGGTCATCTTGAGTGTTGTCCGCGGACATTAAGTACGGGACATCTGTAAGACGGTGAATCAGCTCGCCAAGGATATGACCAAGACTTTACGAATACACATGGCGCTGGACCGTGCCGCACCTCGCATCCAGTAGCTTGACAGCCCCGCCGCATTAGGAGCCTGGCAAACTGCGAAGGCACGGCTGCTGCAGTCAATATGGGTTCACGCTGTAACAGCCAAGCCGTTCGAAATGCACATCTCCACATATCATGTAGCCTACGACTATTAAGCCTAATTGAGGAGTCGTGGTGGTTACCAGGCACGGAATCTAATCGCCCGTATTACTCGTACGGCCAAGGTCCCTCCGCACCCTCCAGACGCGCGACCCGACTGGCCGCTTCTCATTTCCCCTCAATACCTCGACCCATGGCACAGCCGTGTCGTCTGGCGCGTCCGAAGCGAGATCGGGCTCCATATCAGAGCCATCCTCGCTGGTGTCTTCGTCTGTCACCTCGAGTTCCGCCATCGGCTCGTCATCCTGGTCGGCCTGCTCATGCAGATGCTCCGTGTACGACCATGTGGGTGCGTCGAACTTGCCGTGGACGAGCACAATGCTATGACCGCGAGACTTTGCCTCGGCAATTCTCTCGACGGGCATCGGCGTCAGTATCTGCAGTGACTTGTCCGAAGCGTCGATGCCGCGGATGAGCGCAAGCCCAATTGTGCGAGAGTGCCGCGGGTCGAGAGCGATGTCGTCGGGATTGGGTATGAATGGAATGCCTTCTGGTGATGTCGAAAGCAGTGGCTGGGATGTCACGTCGCCCACTTTGCCCCTCTCAAGTGCGTCCGATGGGACGTCTCTGGCGAGTTCGCGGAAAGCCCGCGGGTCTTCGATTTCAACAATCGCGACGACCATGCCATTGATGCCCTCCGCCAACATATCCGACGGTATCTGGTAGTCGTAACGCAGAACGCCGATGATGCCCTTGTGTCGGCCTGAGTATCGCACCACTAATGGGCGAAGTGATGAGAGAGCCGAAGGCGACCAACACAGCCTCGGCATCCCCTCCGAGCTAGCGCCGAGAAGAGTGTGGAAATAAGACATGGTTTGCATCTCGCGAAAGTGTGCGGCGGTGCGAGACGCGAATTCGGCGGGTTGCGATGGCAGGAGTGTTAGCGTATTCCTCGTAGCGTTGCGCAATGCTTCGACGGTCTCTGCCGGCCCTTCTTCTGACATGTAGATGACCTCAGCTGGGCGAATGTTGACGACTATTTGCACCAAAAGCTCCAGACCAAGGCTCAGGACCCAGCCGGGCGTGTTTATGATCAACGGACAGCTTCGAAATGTTCGTCGGTAGTAATCGTAAAGATCCATGGCACATTCCAAGTGAAGCTCCGCGGCTGAGGCTGGATTGACCGAAGCCAAAGCATGGCACCTCACAACCTTGTACGCCTCGTCATCCAGGCTCGGGTGCGTGAATGACGGCCCTAGATTGGGCCGTGTGACGTGAACCAGGGACAATGTTCCTGGCGGAGCGTATTCGGGCTGCCCAGGATCAAGGTCTAGTATGACCACCCCGTTTCTAAACGATGCCACAGACTCCGTGTCACCAGCGGTCAGCAGTCGATTCGTGAGAAGCTTCGAAAATGTCGACTTCCCGGCCGACTTCGGACCGCAAATTAGCGTCGCGGCCGGCTCCCGGCCAGGTGTAGATTCGGTCAGGGCTGCTAGCTTCTTATTCCACTGGGGCGGCGATACAAGTTCTTGGATAATGCATCTCTTAGGAGCATCTTCCGAAGTACCAAGCTACAGATGGTCAGAAGATGATCAGCTATTGAACATGGGAAGCGATACTGACAAAAGTGAATGTTGACGACGGCTTGACCCGTGGCTCGCTACCATCTCCGGGTGGGTCGTTCCATATTCTTCGGAACAGAGGTGACAATCTCCCCAGCTTCCGCAAGCTTTCGGCAACAGGATCACTGTGGAGCTCTAGCCTGGTCCTTTCTGCCGCTCGCAGAACAGGAAGTGCGTGACAATGCGCCGCATGAATCCAGTGTATTGTTTGGGAAGGCTGAAGTACGGCTCCAGCTACCGTCACTTCGCCGCTCAGAATCCGTATTCCGAAGCTCCCTAGGACGAGAAAACGCTGTACATGGTGAGCGCCAGAAGCAACGTAAATGAGCCTGACCTCATACCTCGCTATCCTCGAGCCTTATTTCCACTACACCCCTGGACTTGGTCCGGTGGTTATGCTTTGTCAGGCGAAAGGACGAGTAGGTCTTTGTCTCAACAGGGTTACTGCGGCCGCCAAGTCAACTTTAAGCCCGCGGGAGAGGAGAACAGCACCAACTTTGACCCTTCATTAGGAAGTCCTCGTTTCGCTGAGGAGCTGTGACCTGAAGAGTCCCTTGCCCCAGTCCTCTTCGGCGACTTTGCCGCGACTTGTTTCTGCGAGAGGGTCTGCAAGGGACTAAATGGATTCGAAGGGCTGGATATCCCAGAACCCTCTGCTTCGGGTGTCGGCGAAGCACTGGTCTCAGCTGCCACTGACGCAGCGAGGCGGCGTCGGGCTGCCAACGCGCTCACCGCGCTCACGGGTGCTATTCCATCTCATCAGTGACTTGAGGTCATCCGGTGCTCTTGGTTGCCTTACACTGAGGCGTGCCAGGGGCGTCTAGCTTTCGTCTCTTGCTCGACGACGTTGACATTATGCCAGCAGCCGCGGGCAACAACACGGGAGCAATTGGCGGGCCTGGAGCTTGAGAATAAGCCCCTCGCGCTGTAGTTGAACAGTTGATTTCCGCATTGAGGCTGGCTTAGTTTGCCATTCAAACTACGGCAGCATCTAAGCTTGCCTTATCGATAAGCATAGTCGCGGCAGCGAGCTCCTACGCGGCGCGACCGCGTTAAAGGGTGGGGCTCGACTCTTCCTTTTGCAACCGCCGCCAAAATTTCGCCTGCCAAAAAGTTTACGCTGCACCCACTTCAACAAAGCACCCTCGGTCTCGCATTGTGCACAATCCGCAGCGCATCGCGTGTCCACGAGTCGCCCACGATGGCGCCCAAAGAACCGTACAAGGTGCATTCGCTCAGCAAGCACATCGAAGACACCAACAAGGGCCTGAGCGCTGAGGCTCAGTACAACCGACGGCCCGCCGTGAAAGCTGCTTCTTCGATCAAGCAAGAAGCTGGAACTGTTAAGAAGAGCATTTTTGGTGCCAATGACGACAGCGACGATGAAAGCAGCGATGGTGACAGCAGCAGCGATGAGGGCGGCTCTGACTTTTTGCGAAAGCTCGCCGCTCCCGCTAAAAATGTAACCGCGAGCACGGCTGCAGCCAAGCGCCACGGCAAGGACGATGAGATCGCCGACAGCGATGTCGAGCGAACTGCGTCTGCGAAGAAGGCTGCCTCCACCAAGAAGAGCGGGCCCGTCAAGGCTGAGCCAGAGTCGTCGGAGGAGTCCTCGAGCGAGAGCGAAAGTGACTCGGACGATGGTGTGACGGAGTCGAAAACAAACGGAATGCCCGCCAAGAAGCCCTCGGCCAGCTCCACCTCCACCTCGGAGTCTGAGTCGGACGACGAGAGCAGCAGCGACAGCGATAGTGCCACAAAGCCTGCTGCGATTCAGAAGCCCAAGCCAGCCTCCAGCTCTTCAACTAGCGACAGCGAGAGCGATGAGGAAAGCGATGAGAGCGATGAGGAGACCAATGCCAAAGCGACGGCCAAGCCAGCTACAAACGGCAACACAACCACCACGACCAGCTCTAGCGGAGAGAGCGACAGCGAAGAGAGTGATGATGAGGCTGGCAAGACAGCCAAGCCGGCAAGGAAAGGTGGCGAGAAATCCTCTTCTGAAACCTCCTCGACGAGCGACTCTGAGGAGTCTGCCAACGAAGACCCTGATGAGTCCATTCACATTGAGGATCGCCTCCACGGAGGACGAGTTGCCCTCCCCAACTTCATCTCGCCTGATTTTGTGCTGCGCAAGGGCGACGACGGGGCCAATGGCCAGGACGTGGCTCGCATCATCAACCAAGCCAACATGCAAGGCAAGCAGTTCTGGTACTTCACCGTTCCCTCTAACGTGCCCATCTCTGTGGTGCAGAACCTGGAGATTCCCATGGACCAAGCACAGAGCAACCCGCAGGTATTCTCGCATGCCGGAGAGGATTATGGCGTTTTCTTCGACAGCATGGCACCCAAGAGCTCCATTGAGATCTTGATCCCGTCGGCGGAAAGCACCCAGTATCAAAAAGGTACGTTAAACGGCTCTCAAAACCGCCCAAGTCAGTATGTTGACAACGTTCACAGCGCCACGACGACTCGACCAGGTCATGCACGTCAAGCGAATCACTCAGCTGGGTGCCGACAGCGCCACCGTCGGCCCGTCCGAGAAGCGCGCTCCTCGTGCTCAGCCGAAGGGCCTCAAAGCGCGTTACCAGCCGATTGGCGTGAGCGCGCCCATGGGCAAGATTGGCATGGACACTGGCTCGGACGACGACACAGAAATGGCAGAGGCGCCCGCTCTACATACAAATGCCGACGCCTCGCCAGGAAAGACATTGAAGAAGGACAAGAAGCGCAACCAAAAAGGCGCTGCTGTCGAGGCAGACAAGCACGGCGGCGACACGGGCCGCAAGGGCAAGAGAAAGCATACTTCGTCCGAGGACGAAGCGGCTGCCGCGGCCGAGCAGCTCATGGTAGAGAACCAGACGGCAGAAACCAAGACGAAGAAGCAAAAGACTGGTCGCGATGGAAGCCCTGATCTCGGATCGGAAGCGGCCGCAGCAAAGACGAAGACGCCTAAGGCCGTGAAAGCATCGAACACTGCATCCGTTTCCACCCCTGTTGGTGGCAAGACGAAGAAGGCAAAGACAGCCAAGGCCGAGACGCCCGTTCCCTCGAGCTCGCAGTCTTTGCCAACCTTGAAGCAGACCCCGGTGCCTGTACCTCGACAGACGGCGGTGCCAATCCCCCCGATCCCAAGCAGCTCGGCGCAGCTGCCCAAGGTTTCACCGGTGCCGGTTCCCCAGCCGGCAGCCACCCCGTCTGCGGGCAAGGGTGAGAAGAAGGCGAAGAAGGGAAAGGGCAAGACGCAGCAGAGCCCCCCTCCCAGCGCGCAGCCACCCCGGAAGAGCGACAAGAAGGTGACGCCTATCCCACCCCCAGGCGTCAAGGCCTAGAAGCCCAGGCCGCCTGTTTTGGGATATCGATGGATTGGCAGCACTCTTACACGTCGGGGGCGAAAGTGAGCCTGCAGATAACGTTCCACACGTTGTCCGCTGCGGTAGACGTGAGCACGTGACACACGACGGCTCAGGGGAGGTGGGTGGTGGTGCATTGGCTTGGCGCGAGGTGGACTTGATATACCTTTGCGGCACGGCGTTTGGGGCTTTTACGCGACTCTTTGCTATTCACGTAAGTTACCTTGGGTAACTGACTGCACACTTCGGACCTGTGGCCCTGGCAGGTGGTGCACGAGGGATTGACAGGGCATTTTGCTTTGCTTCATAGTTTGGGGCTTTAGTATAATGTCTGCTATTTGCAGTACCCCTCGTCGGGCTGCTGGATGTCAAACCGAAGACGGGAAATGGACATACCTGTACTCTTGACTTGAACCCTCGCACCCCCTTGCCAGCAATGCGTGTTTTATCTTTCATCGTTTCATGGTAATCAAACGGGATGAGGAAGCGAACGAGTCCGGGGTAAAGGTGGGCTTGCCTCAGGGGTTGTTGGATCAGCAAAACGTGGCGTGCCGCATCATCATCAGCGGCCTGGGCTGGGGGGCTTACGTACGCGTGCGTCCTGGGGCATGGCTGAGCCGCGTTGCGTACGAAGCATTACTCGTAGCTATGCCGTTGCAGCTCTCGCCGCGTCACCAAGTGAGGCCTCTCCAGTGTCTCTCACGCGACTGCAGTGTGATGCTGGCATGACACGCACAGGCAGACCGCCGGCAAGACGGTGAGCGTGACGGACCGAGTTACATACATGTGCCGAGACAAATGCAGGCTCAGACGGCCCCCAATCGACAAAGGCGTGTTTCGTTTCGCCGTCACGGTGCCCAATTGTCAGGCCACGACGACGCAATTCTATTCGCGGTGCTGGCCTGGACCCTGATCCATCCGTCACCGCCTGGCCCGGACTCCCGACGTGCGTGCGTGCTCTGCTTTGCAGCGCAGCACCCGCATCGTCCCGTCAGTGGCCGGGCTGACGAGATCGGAATCGGCGGAGATTGGCAGGGGACTGCGGAATTATACGCGTGGGAAGTCGCAAAGAACTGTTGCTTGCAACCTTATGGAGTGCGAGCTCCGAAGCTACGTGTACAACTAACTACCTTTCGATTGCAGTGTTTTGATTAATACACGATTGCGGAGCGGGTTGTGCCTGGTTAAATTAAACTTCGAGACGGGCTTCTCGCTGACGTGAGCTCCTTTCCGCTCTCTTGACTCGCCAAGAGTCTTTTTTCTCTCGGTTCATACCAGACGGGTCCTGTCTCTGCGCTGCGCACTGTCTCTGAGCCGGCGCTCCTACTGGCTGCTCGGTGGTGTTGGGCGCTTGCCGTGTTAGCGCGAGCGCTGGCCCACTGGAAAGATTTGGCCCAAGTGCAAGAAGTTTGTTACTCGCGCAGCGAGCTCTCGACGCCGACGCCGAGGGCGAGGTACATGGGGTCGAGGTACCGCCGCCCAAGTGTGCAGTGGCGCCAAGGCTGGTACGGCAGCGGCGCGGAAAAAGCTCGACCGTGAGGCGACGCCCATTGGTCCATCTCTGCTGCCCCTCCTCTGCCATCAGCACCAGCCATTCGTCCAACCTCAACACCCTCTGCTGACGGGACCATGTCGTCATACACGCTGCCGTTGCACGCAGGCAAACGCAGCGGCATGTGCTTCGATATCGTGCATGCGTTCGACCTTGACACGTCGTGGGCGAGCCGTTGTCAGGCCAGCATCGGCCTGTGTGCATTCTGCATTCTGCCGTATCGTCGCGGGCGAGGCATCGGTCCATGCATCCGCTCACACAGGCGAGCAGCCCGAGTCCCCCCTACCGGGGTCCCCAGCACCGGGGTCTTGGGCGAGCCGCCCTTTAAAATTACCGCCCGTGTTCTCGCCGTCGGTCGGGTCTCGTGCTTCGTAGCCCGATTTATGCTGAGGTCGTAGCGCGGCACGGAGTTTTGCAGTCGACGTGCACCGGCATCGCTCGAGGTGCTTAATTTTTGTGCTCGCAAGTGATTGCAGGATGGGGCACGGCTCACGCGCCCGCAAAGCCGTAAGACGTCGTACGAGAAGACTCTATCGCGAAACGACCGAGGCCCGGTGCAGTCGCCGAGGCAGTGGATCTCCAATTCTTCCGTCAAGGCCCGGGTATACCGCCCTCGACGCCTTTGCTGCGTCTCGAGATGCGGCAGCCAACCTGTTGGGCGACGGCTGCTGACCGGAGGCGCCGGATCGATCGGGGTCTGCGCGTCGGCATCGGGGCCACGGGACGACCACATAGTGGCATCGTGACTTGGTTTTCCTGTATCCGGCAGAGCCGTGAATTCGCGCGTCCTCACTCGTACACGTGAATGTCTTGTTCCTGGACCATCAGCCGATTACGTTTCGGCTTCCCCAGGTTTCGCCTGCTCGCGCCGTCGCATTCCTCGGTCCTCGTCCGCCCTCGGGCCTACAACTACGTCTCTCTGACCGCAGAATGCAAAAGATGCTCAGCAAGAGACAGCTCGTGCTCGAGTGCGGCTGCGGCCCCCGACTGGGCGCTAAGCCGTTCGGGCCTGGCGTCGAAACAGCCAATGAAGCCCGCAGATCCTCCCATCAAACAAGAGGCTAAGCTGCTGTGCATGGCCAAACAAAACCTCCAATCCGGCGAGAGAGGACGGTGTGCCCTCGGTTCGTCTCGTTGCGTTGCGCTGCTGCACTGCGCTGTTGCGCAACCCCCGTCGCGTGACCTCGCCGCCCCTCTCCTTGCAGTGGCACGCTGCGAGCCCAGGGATGCCCGCCCAGCGTGCGTGCCATGATGGAGAGCACAACATCACTCGAGTCGTGCTGCGGGCGGTGACGCGAGGCTCTTTCTGAGAGGACTGGAATTGACGGTCGGCGCTCATGCTCATGCTCATGCTCATGCTCATGCAGTGCCGCTGCAGAGCACCATGCAGAGCTCGCGCACCGGCATTTGCTGGCTCCCGGCCACGGCTAGTCGAACCATGGGCCGTGGGGCTATTACGGCGCCGTAGACCAGAGACTTGCTGGGTCTAGTCGGCGTCGTCGATGGGTTGATGGCCGCGCGGGCTCGCGGGCTCGGGCCTTGGGCGCGCTGCGACGAGCCCGAGCCCTCCGCTGGCAGCCAACCAGGGCCCCTGCGCGAGGTGACGGCGCTGTGGCACCGGCCCCTTCCAGCGCAATCTCAGCCACGGGCCCCCACTGGCCCAGACATGCCAGGGCTGGCCTAAGCCCGATTAGATGCAACCTGGTTTGATTTTTTCTGCCCCTCGGCCCCCTTCATAATCTGCACAGCGCCGCCGGTGGAGGTACTTGGGCCCCACGTACCCAGCGCCCTAGCCGTGGCTTCCGGGGCTCGCAGGCAGTGGGCATGCTCATCTGCCAAGCCCCAGCGGAGCCTTGCCGCCGGAAGTGCACGAAAAGCGCCTGTCTCGAGGGCGCTGCGGCTTGCCCATCACGCCGCCCCGACCAGCCCGCCACGGAGAACCCAAGACGCCGACCTGCCCGCCAGTCTGCCTGCCTGCTTCCTCCTGATCTGCGACGGCCTCACTTTCTTCTCCTCTTCCCTCCCACTCCTCCGCCGTGCACCTTCATTCCTCCATCGTCGCCGCCTCCTCCCCCCGCGCGCTCCCTCTCTCTCTTCCCCTCGCTCTCGCTCGCTCGCAGAGCCACCCCCCTCGCCAAGCCGCCACGTCTCTCCTCGCCATCGACAGACGCCATCGCCTGCTCGTCGACCATTCCACGCCCGCTCCACCGACGCGCCAACCCGCCGACAGAGAGCCCTGGGAGCCGCCGCGCGACAACCACGAGCAAGAGCCTGGAGACTGCCCGCCCTTAGGACTATGAGGTAGAATTTGGGTATCCTTTTGGCATCATTTGGTTCCGTCGAAAACCTCGACCCGACATCGTCATCGCGTCCTGCGTTGCTGCGCGCCGGCTCGATCCGCTCCTCCCGCTCCCCGAGCTTCCTTGAATTCGCCGTCGCAATCGTGGCTCTCGAACGGCACTACTCATCGCCATGAAGGACCTTCCCGGGTCGATGCCCGGAAAGCCGATTCTGCCGTCGCTATGGACAGAGAACCTTAGCCTCGCCGTCCTCAGCCGTCTGCCCAGCCGCTACCATGTCGGCCGTCGGCGCGGTCGGGCAAAGTCAGGCGCAGCGCGCCACGACGTCCCCGACATCACCAGCCTGCAGACGTCGTTCAATGTCTGGGACGGCATCCGCGATCTGCAGAATCACAAGTGGCAGGTTGTCGACCTCCAATACGTCTTTCTCATCGGCCTCACGCTATTCTCCCTCTCGATAGCCCCCGAGGCACCCGCGCTCAAGTTGTTTGCCCTCCTGGGTGTTGCTTGGCTCATGCTCATGCCTGCGACGCGACAATTTTTCCTCCCATCAGCGACGATATGGGTTTGGCTCGTCTATTTCTTCTGTTCCCGGTACGTTCTCTCTCGCAAATGCAGAACTGAGTTTGCTATTTTGCGTTCCCCTCGACGAGGTTGTCGTCAACTATGACTCCCGTTGCTGACAACAATTGTAGCTTTATTCCCTACGACTACCGACCTCACATCTGGGTGCGTGTGCTCCCGGCGTTGGAAAATGTCCTCTACGGGGCGAACCTGTCCAACATCCTCTCCGCACACACGCACGCCATTCTCGACATTCTTGCCTGGCTTCCCTACGGCATCATTCACTTTGGAGCACCCGCCGTCTGCTCTCTACTGATGTTTATCTTCGCCGCCCCTGGCACGACGCCCGTCTTCGCGCGCGCCTTTGGCTGGATGAGCATATTCGGCGTCACCATCCAGCTCGTCTTCCCCTGCACACCGCCGTGGTACGAGAACGAGCACGGTCTGGTCCCTGCCGCCTACGGCATGCCCGGGTCTCCCGCCGGACTCGCCCGTGTGGACAAGATCTTCAACATCGACCTCTACACGACCAACTTTACCGCCGCTCCCCTACCCTTCGGCGCTTTTCCCTCCCTGCACGGTGGGTATGCGGTCTTGGAGGCACTATTCATGAGCCACTGCTTCCCCCAATTTCGGATCTTCTTCATCGGCTACGCCGCTTGGATTTGGTGGGCAACCATGTATCTCAGCCACCACTATGCTATTGATCTCGTCGGAGGTGGGCTCATCGCCATGGCTTTCTACTACACGGCTCGGGCTCGATGGTTGCCCCGACGGCAAGCCGACAAGATTACGCGATGGGACTACGACTACGTCGAATTTGGCGATCGCAATCAGATCAAGGACGAAGAGTTTGGCGAGAATTACTTCAGCCTCGGACTGCTCGAGCACCGCCGAGGCAACTCGAGCGATGGGTGGACACTGGGCAGCGGCTCCAGTTACAGCTCTAGCAGCGGTACTGTAAGCCCGACCGCATCCGAGGGCCCATCGGGGATGCTCCTCGTGGACATGGAGAGCAATGGTCGACTGTGGGATGGCAATGCGCCCCCTCGAGACGTTGAGCTGAGCGAGGTCGTCGTCCTGCGATAACGAGCCACGCGTCGAACGAACGCCTATTTGCGCGTCGTCGGCGGGACGACCTACACGACTCGAGTCGACCTCGATCCACGTGAGCTGCGCAGGACCGCTTACGGACGCTCTTATGACCCGGCATATCCCAACCTTAACCTTCACCTTAATTTTATCTTCGAAACACCCTTTTTTACATCTTTGGCATTCATCGGCACAGCGAATTGGCGCAAACGAGGTGTTTATTTTCACGGGGACACCACGTCCCTCGGACACGCGCAGACGGTCGTCCAGGCTTCAACGGTCGACTACTAATGGACAACGGAGAGGGGACGGACGGGGGGCGTGGCAAAAACGTACTGCATATTTTCGCCTGGATAATCGGCGGTCGAACATGATAGAGTACGTAATGTATAACAAGCAACAGGGTGGGGTAATTCGTGCACATGTCGATATGGGAACATGCACAGATTCGGTCGCTAACACTGGCACGGGTCGGGAACCTTTTGGGGGAGGGCGCCGTCGAGTTGCGAGACGGTGATGTCCGGGCTCCCGTAGGGGGGCCCGGACAGTGGTAATGGCAGAGGAAAGGAAGCCGTTGCGTGCCCAGCTGAGGACCTAGGGGAAGAGAGGAAGGCGGAGGAAATACCAAAGATGACACTCGCTAGACACTAGATGTATGACGGAATGATACGGGGACGAATCAATCAACCGAATCTTCCAATTTCCGCCGAACTCTGTCCTGTGCTGTAAGCCGCAATGTGCATACCTAGGTGCTTGGTACGCGTGGTCTTTTCGTTCTCAGAGCGATCATGATGTTCAGGGCATGGCCACATTGTTTAGACAACCATATCTTTATTTGTCCGGCGATTCCACTCCCATGAGCCAGGTGGCTATTTACAGGGATATACCGCATCAGGATCATGGCAGTCAGTATTCATGAATTCAATGAGCCTCTCGTTACGAGGCGCGTCCTGTTGCATTTCCGTCACGTGGCTAACCACCTAGGTATGCTATGGATACTCCAACTCGTCAATCCAGAAGATTGTTTCCAGAAATCGACAATCAAAAGACAATCTATTCGGCCAGACAGAAGCCCGTTTTGTCTCGCCCCATTGGTCCGACCAGAGGCTGCCAGAGCGCAAACTCGTCGTATATTTCCGAAGCTACCCAACAGTCCATGTAGTAATGTAATGCTACCTCTGCGCCGTCGGCCCGCTCCATAGGCCCTTGCTCGTCTGGACGACGCGGTTCGCCTGGTTGCCGGGCTGGAGCGCAGCTGGCACGGCGTTGGCGTTCCCGGTGGGGGCAGCCGGGTTCGCCGTTGTGTTGCCTGTCGTGTTCCCCATGACCACATCGTTCTGGCCGTCCAGGTCGTGCTGCGTGCCGTAGCCGCTGTCCTCCTTGCCGTGTGGTGGGGGCGTTCCGAGGGAGATGGCGCTGTCGTCCTTCCGAGCGGTGGCAGGTTGCTTGGGTCGGGTTGGTTCGCTGGAGCGGGCGCCGTCCATCATCAGATGCTGGGCCTCGCGCAGCTTGTTGATGGCGCGCACGGTGTCGATGGCGGCATGCAGGGTGCGGCGGGCGTTGAAGTTCTTCTTTATTGTCGGCAGGAGGTTCTCGCCAGCGCCATCCGTGGGGGCCTGTCCGGCCACGAAGGGGTGCTGGAGCGCCTCGTGGGCCGTGATACGCTTGGCAGGGTCGACGGTGAGGCAGCGGCGGATGAACTCCTTTGCGTGGCTGGAGACGCCGCGCCAGTACTCGATGGGGGTGAAGCTGTAGTCGGCGTTGAGGATGGCCTGCATCTCTTCAAAGTCGGAGTCGCGGTCGAACGGGGTGTAGCCGCAGAGGAGGAAGTAGGTGATGACGCCGAGGGCCCAGAGGTCCACGGGCTTGCCGTGGCCCGTCTTCTTGAAGATCTCGGGGGCCATGTAGCCAGGCGTGCCACATGTCGTGGTCAGGACGTGGAACTTCTCCTCATCCATGATGCGCGAGAGGCCGAAGTCGGCGATGAGGAGGTCGGCGTTGTCCTCGGGGGTGCGGAAGAGCAGGTTCTCGGGCTTGAGGTCGCGGTGGACGATGCCATGATCGTGAAGATAGGCGACGGCGGAGAGGGTGGCGCGAATGAGGTCTGCGGCGTCGGTCTCGTAGTAGGACCCCTTGCGGCAAATGCGGTCGAAGAGCTCGCCGCCGAGGGCCAGGTCGGTGACGAGGTAGAGGTTGTTCATGGTCTCGAAGTAGTCGACGAGGGTGAGGATATTTTGGTGGCCCATGGAAACTTTTTTCAGCACAGCAATCTCATTGCGAACCTGCCGTTGTTTGTCCCGTTAGCAGGTGTCATCGTCATAGAAGGCTCTGCGCTGATTGGAGCATGGGATCTTCCAACAGAGCAAGGGGAGATGCCGCGCACCATGTGCTCGCGCCCGGCCATGAGGCGCTTGTTGATGACCTTGGCGGCATAATAGCGCCCCGTGTCGATGTGGACGCACTCCTTGACGACCGAGTAGGAGCCTGCGCCGAGCGTCTTGCCGACCTTGTATCTGCACGGCTGGATGAGCGGCGACGGCTGCGCCGGCAACTGCTGGCGATCCATCTTGAGGATGGGGGATGGCGGAGGATGTCGGAGGGGGATGGATGCTGCCCCGCAGCGCGCCGACGGACGTCGCGGGAGAGGTCAGGTCGCCCAAGGCGCAACGTTCAGGCAGATGCGGTCGCCGCTACGTCGGTGGCGGTCTATATGGGCTGCTTCGTAGGCTGGACGAGATGGCGAGAATATCGCGTTGTGTCCCGACAGAGATGTCTCCAGGACGTCGATGGACGAGCTCCTGTGTGGTGGAGTGACGTCGAGACATGTGGAGGAGGAACGGGCGCGGGAAGAAGTGGGGCCGTCCTCGAGCACGTTGTGCCTCCTTGCCCTACCAAGGGCCGGAGCCTACTGCACATAAAGATAACCATCGAAGCTCTGCAAGCTCAGCTCAACCCGCCTGCCATTCGTTCCAAGAGCGTCGACTTCGTGGCGTATCCCTCGCCATTCTGTAGTGAACTTGCGTCCGCCAGGGATGGGCATCATCAAGTCCGAGCTCAATGTCTACCCTGTACGAGGTGACAGTCGTCGTGCCAAGATGTAAATCGAAGGTGAACCTCAGGAAGACGGTGTCGGTCTGGACCCTGTGTGACCTGTTTGGAAACCTGCGTATGTATGGCTGCGAATTGCGAGGGCGTTGCGAGCTGCGGTGTGACTGAACAAATGTTCAGTTTGGATTGCTGTCATCGTCCAGCTGGATTTACTATCTCTGACAACCACATTCTTCAATCAAGGTTTACGCGAGTAGCACGACCCGGGATGGCTTTTACTACGAGCATGTATTGTCGCTTCAAAACCCACTGTCGAACTCTTCTTGACGGAGTCGTGTTTGCTCAGCATAATGCTGACATTGATACTGGTGCAGATGCGGACCATGTCGCAATGGCGGCGAGGATCTGCATGGCTCAGCCGCTCGTACGCTGACTGGCAGACCCCCGTGTACGAAGCAGGGACCAGTCGGATAGTCGTAAGAGTTGCGGTCTTGGCCAGGCTGCTGATCCAGATGTCCAGAGGTGCTCATTGGCTCGTTGAGCTACCCTGACGACGGAGGAGAAAGCCAAGCACTTGGCCTACCAGCTATTGCTTGGTGCGTTCCACGAGTCCTCCTTCTGGAAGCGGTAACAGGGAGCTCGTTCTAGCAGTTTATTGCAGGATATTAATACGGGCGAATGGCCTCGCGACGGTCCCTCATCATCATTTGGGGTGATTAGCCCTTAATGCGACCCCGGTCGCCGGTGACGACATGGCCTCCAGCGAGGGTCCATTGTCTGAGACAGGCCCAGGCGGTGCCACGGGCATCGACCCGGCAGGATCCGCACATCCAATGCAACGCTCATCACCATCCCCAGGCGCGAGATGAGCGTGTCACTGCTACGTAGGAGCTCGAGGGAGTCCGGAGTTGCCACCGCCCCGGTACCGCGAGGGCGCGCCACTGTGATGAGCCTCGTGGAGACCCTGCACGCCGAAGCTAGGACTGGTGATTCCAGGGGCCAGGACCCTGCTCGTACCCCAGGGACTGCGTCCGACTTCCAAACGCAATGCACGACGGGGAATCTCAGAGGCGTTCCTCTTTGACAGCGGCAAGCCACAAGCGCCCGCTGGGAGACTGTACGAATATTCTCGCCGCCCCCGAGCTGATATCAAGCCCCGATGTCATGCAGACCGGACAGCTGAAGCGAGTTGCGAGCAGCCAGTGGGGGCCGAGACCTGGTCGGTCAAGGGTGGCTGAGCCCGGACTGATTGAACAGCGTTCCTAGGACAGGATGCAGATACGGCGAGCTTCCGCTCCATCCGCCGCATGGGGGCATGACAAAATGCACGCCGAACCCCGTCAATTCGTCAACCCCCTATTCTACAGAGATGTCCCCGTGCTACGACGACCCCAGACGCGAATGGCTATGCTTCTCGCTACGGCGCTGCGTTGGCGGGGAAAGCATGAGGTAGGACGAGATGAGCCGGTCAGTCTCACTGCGGGATGCGCCGCGTCTCAAGCCGGGCGCCACCCAGATTGCCAGAGTACCAAAAAATATAAAAATATCCGTAGACAAAGAAGCTCGAGCGTCTTGTGTTCGCCGGCCTCTGTACAGAGCTTCCTCGGCGACATTGGACGAGGACGAATACGACATGGGATCATTGAAGCGCGGTCGCCCGGCCAGCGCTTCAGGCGAGGCAAGCGGACCGTGTCCGAGGGCCTCGTTCCGGAGCGGCCTATTGGAGCTGAACAGGTGCGCTGGCCAGTGGACGTCGGGGCGCCGCGCCACGGGAGCCCCAGGGGGCCCAGGGGACATGCAGCCGCTAGCTCACCACCCCCGGCGCCTGTCGCCCAAGCCTCGTTGCAATTTTGCACGGGCGCACCAGCCAGACCCGGCGGCCTGGCCGACGACGACGCTTCCCAGCCAACATTGGTCACGACTCTCCACCTCGTCGCCATCTCGCCGTCGGCGCCGCCATCATCAGCATCATCACCGGCGCTCTACACGCACGGAGCCGCTGCCTGCATTGCCCATACTTTCCCGTGCTCGCCCTGCTTGCTCTCTGCTGCCCGGCAGCAGGCTCCTCCGTCGTCCTCTGCCCAGCCGTTGCGGCTCCGCCTCGTCGTTTTGATTTGCGCCGCGCGTCCACGCCATGCTGGCCAAGCCGAACCTCCAGCACCCTCGATGCCCGTAACCGTCATCGCCTGCAATCCCGACGCATTCCCTCTCAGCGCCAGCATTGGCCCAGCGCCTCTCCGCACCAGCTGAGCCGGGATCCGTGGCCGCTCACCGTTGTTCGGCAGTCGTCATCCCATCTTCAGGACAGCACCACGACTCGGGTGAGCGGGGGTGCAATCGACGAGCCGTCACATTCACGCGGCTCCGAGCGATACCAGCGACGACGGCCCCCGATACGACTGTCCCCAAGCCCGCCCCGATAGCAAATACGAGCCGCCGTCTGCGTCGCCTCGGGGTGGTGCGAAATGCCCTCGTTCCTGAGCGACGACAATTCGCCCATCTTCTCAAGCGACGTCGACGTTCTCGACCTCGATCCCAACAACCAATTCGGCCTCGCCACCGACAAGAAGAGGGTCAATGCTGATGGGGTTGCCTTCATCCCGCACGCTCGCTCACGCCTGAACAAGGAGAGCTTCGACGAGAGCTCGACCCTCTCCACCCACGACTCGGACATTTCGGAGACGACCCCGATGCCTACGAATGGCAACGGAACCAGACCCACGAGCATGGGCTCAATCATGAACGGCACGAACGTGCCCGCCGAACCGGCCTCGAAAGAAACGCATTGGCCCAATAATCATCCCAACGGGACCATGGTTCTTCCTGACCGGACGGTGCGACACCCCTCCGCGCTCGATGTCGGTGGCTACGAGTCCTCCCAGACGAGCCAGACGAATCCAGGTCGCAGGCCAGCGCCGTCGAGCTCATCTGTGTCGGAGCAGCAGCTGCCCACAGAACAACCCCATCTCGTTTCCAAAAGAGGTGGCGACGAACCGGCGCTGCACACACCAACAGCACCCTCAGAGACTGATGTCCATCGCCCCGAGATGCCGAACACATACTCTACGCACACACCAAGGGCTTCTGAGAATGGACAGTCCAAGGGGTCCCCGCATAGATTTTCCTCTCCACCGACATATCAACCTACGAGCGCCAATGGTTTGAGCACTTCGCCATCCGGACATCTGCAACCTCCCGCTGCAGGACAGTCGGTTAAGCAAAGGCATACCTTGGAAGCGGCCAAGCCGCCTCCCGCTCGGCAATCAAGGGACGGCATGGACACTGCGATGGCCAGCGGGCGCTTCTCGCCAAGTGTTGCCGGCTCGACGGGAACCCGCCGTGCCTCGCTGAACCTGGTCCGGCGGACGACTCGTTCCATGCAGTCCGACTTTCCTAGAGATGAAATTGTTCCGGATGAGGACGCTGCGAGGTGGGCCGAAGCCTATCGACAAAAGAGGGCCAGCAAGCGAAAGAGAAAGGAGGAGGAGGACGACGATCGGGTCCTGGTCGGCACCAAGGTCGATGAGAGCCACGCCAACTGGGTCACTGCTTATAACATGCTGACGGGGATCCGGGTGTCCGTCTCGAGAACCAACGCAAAGCTCGACCGAGAGGTGACGGAAGCTGACTTCGACGTGAAGCAGAAGTCAACATTTGACATGTACGTTTTGGCCTATCATCAGGCTGATTGACTAACCCGGCGCTAACGTGGCAACAGCACTGGCAACGAACTGGTTCCTTCTGCCAAGTACGACTTCAAGTTCAAGGACTATGCGCCTTGGGTCTTTCGCCGGCTGCGCTCCCTGTTCCGTCTCGACCCCGCCGACTATCTCATGTCGCTCACCGGCAAATACATCCTCTCCGAGCTGGGGTCTCCCGGCAAAAGTGGCAGCTTCTTTTATTTCTCCAGAGATTACAAGTACATCATCAAGACTATCCACCACTCCGAGCACAAGTTCTTGAGGAAGATTTTAAAGGACTATTACAACCATGTCCAGTCAAACCCGAATACGCTCCTCTCCCAGTTCTACGGCCTGCACCGAGTAAAGATGCCGTACGGAAAGAAGATTCACTTTGTCGTAATGAACAATCTCTTTCCACCCCATCGAGACATTCACACCACTTTCGACCTGAAGGGCTCTACCGTCGGCAGAGACTACAAGGAGGATGACCTGGCCAAGAACCCTCGAGCGACGTTGAAAGACCTTAATTGGCTGAGGAGGCAGCAGCATCTGGAACTCGGCCTCAACAAGAAACGGCTCTTCCTCGAGCAGCTGCAACGTGATGTTGTTCTCCTTAAGCGGCTGCAGATCATGGACTACTCCCTGCTCGTCGGCATCCACGACATGTCGCGAGGCAACGAGGAGAACCTACGCGACAAGACCTTGCAAGTCTTCAACCCTGGAGGCGAGAAGGCCGACGAAGACGACCCCCCGTCAGTGCTTCTCCGAACGCCATCGAAGCTGGAAAACGTTCGGAAAGCCAGAGAACTCCGCCAAATGATTCGGCAAGAGCGCCCAGTGCCCATAGGGCAAGCTCTAGAGAAAATGACGGACGAGCTGGGAGAGAGCCATAGCCGGCCAGGCTTCGTGTTCAACCAGGATGATGGCGGATTCAGGGCCACGCACGAAGACAATTCCCCTGCGGACGAAATCTACTACCTGGGCGTCATCGACTGCCTCACACATGTAAGCCCAAGCCCCCCATATGCCGACCCAGGCACGTACAGTGAGACTAACGGACAGTAGTATGGAATCATAAAGAAGATCGAGCATTTCTGGAAAGGGCTCTCGAGTGACAGGACACAAATTTCGGCTCTGCCACCGGACCAGTACGGCGACCGATTCTTCAACTTTGTCGAGGGCATCACCTTATCTGCAGAGGAAGCGAGGCGAGAGGCGCAGCGCAGGGACCAGGAAGCTATCGAGGCCCAAACGTCCGAAGAGGTGACGCAGCGAACCTCGACGCAACGGTCGCATCATGGCATCTTGCCCATGCCGGATCATCAACCGCCGGCACCACCGGTTGGTCCTTCATCACCGGAAGGCCGGGCCACCGTTGAGATGGCTGCGAAGGAGGCACAGAAAACGATCAGGAGCGGGGCCTCGGAGAAGGAGGTGCCGGAGCGGACATTGAGGACTGGGACCATGGGGTCGGACAAGCGCGACTCTAAACGCGAGTCATTGCTGCATGAACCAATTCTTCCGGTCGTCGAAGAGTTTGGCGAGAATTTTCGCAATGACACGGGAGAAGAGGACGTCCGAAAGGCAGGGTTTTCAAGAAACAACCTGCCCATACCGCCGGCACCTACCGGGCCACCGCCCCCGACTCCCCCGAAGAGCCAACCCCCGCCAAGGCCTGAAGGCTCTGACAGTGGCTACGGCGGCAACAGCAATGGGACGCTCAGCAGAGATAGCTCGTTCAGCGTGCGTCCCAAGCTGAGCAAAGAAAGCCTCAACAAATCTCTACCGCCACTTCCCAAGGGGGAGGAGAGGCAGGGCAACGGAGTGGGGATGATTGCGTAGGCCGCGGAAATCTTGGGGTGCCTTTGCTTCCCGATGGCTGCAAGTTGAATCTTTTCATTTGGGTCCATCTACTTTTGACCATGCACGGCGCAACAGAGCGACTGATCCATTGAACCTATTCGAGACTGCGTCTCAGCACGCATCTCACACTGCGGCCCTCCTTGTACGAACGAGTTGGAGCAGTATGGAGCTGTGTGATATTCTTGCATGCAATGCTGTTAGTAGAGGAAGGTTTAGGCAAGAAGCAGTCAAGAATTGGTTTCCTTTTTCCCTCTTTTGTTATCCCAACATACGGATGATACCATGGACGTTTCGACAAACATGCTTGCAAGCCTGCTACGTTCACCATTTTCCTTTGTACTCTTCCCCTTTATTGTCTCTCTTCAGCTGTTAGGATGGGCAAGGAAGCGACCTGAGGCTCGCATATTGTAGATGATGGTAAATGAAGACTTCATGGCGTTGTTATTAGTTTCGGTGACGCTGCACGTTGCGCGGCCCTCGGTGACTGCGGGTGTATGCAAATAAGCTGAGTCTGGGCAGTGTTGTTGGCCTTAGCCCATATTCACCTTACGATTTTGCTGTGACATTCAAGGGTGGATGAGTGCCGGTAGAACATGGATGGGCCTTCCTGCAAGCCATTTTCGACATGTATAGACCAGTCCGGTGGAAGGCTAGCCAACACAACTTTGAGTGGGTAGAAAACTTCAACCTACATGTACGTTGAGGCGCAGTTGAGGCGCATTCAGGACCGCCCCAAAGTACTCAGCCCAGAAAGATCATGAAGATAAAAAGTTTCTGGCATTGGCGGCAGTTGCCTTCTTACGCGGGTTATGCACCGTTTTAGCGAAATGACAAACACGTCAGCCGAACGATGTGTGCTTTGACCCCTCGGCTTGGCGGCGCTCTTGTCATGGCAGTTGGACTCTTATTGTTAGTAGGCATAAACTTACGCATAGGACTAGTCTCCATACGGCAGGCTGGGCGGTAGAGAATGCTGCAATCCCACAACGGCCCATCGCTGCGGACCCAGACTTGGCGGATCACAATAGATTGATTGTCAACTGGGGAGAGCGTGGGGCAACTCGGCGAGGATCTGCGCGCCAATTTTGTGCTGTCAGATGTCAAGCGTAAAGCCGGACCCCCAGCTTGAGTATACGAATGTGTCCGTCATTCCCGTGGCTTAGTGTTTTCAATGGCCCTGCTATCCACAAATGAGGAGATCGCTGCCCGAGCTTCATTGGCGTCTTTGCATAAGTTCTCGGTTGGACGGCAAGCTCGCTTGCACGACCCGCTTGGAGAGGCGAAGCGACAAAAGTCTCATTACTCGAATCGGTCAGGGTTGAAGATTGAGACGACCGAGAGAGGAGACCCGTCCCGTTTATTAACGCAATGATCTTGCCGTCCATCTTGTGAGTTGTATGTAGTCTTTCAAGAGCTCTCAAACAACAACGGCAGGTTCACTCGTTTGTGCCTGAACTTCCCTTACATGCTCTTGGCCAATTGAAGCCTCCTTCGAAACCTACGAGGGCTTCACAGCAGCGTTGCAATGGCTCCAATTTTCCGTGTCCTTGGCAACTTGTGGGCCGTCGCAGCTCTCATCGGAAACTCCCCAGCTGTTCAAGCTCTCCCAACCGAAGGGCCTGTTTTGGCTGAGCCAGTCGGTACACAAGGCGGCAATGTTACCGGTCTCGCCAGACCAGACGGTCCTCGACCGTTCTACGCCATTGCTCACCGTGTCCTCATGGACTATGGTGTTCGAGACGCCCTCAAAAACGGCGCCAATGCCCTCGAGATGGACATGACGGCGTGGAGAGACCAGTGGTACGCCGACCACGACGGCACACTCACCAGCAAGGGCGACACGGCAGAAAAGATGTTCAAAACCGTGGCAGAGGAGCGCCGCGCCGGCAAGAACGTATTATTCGTGTGGTTGGACCTGAAGAACCCGGATTACGGCAACGCCAACTACAAAAATTCCAACATCGAAGCTCTGAGAGACCTGGCACGCCGTATTCTGGAGCCCGCAGGCGTGCAGGTCCTCTACGGCTTCTACGGCTCTAAGCTATCAGGCAGCAGGGCCTTCAGAGTCATCCGCGATGGCCTCAACAGCAACGAAGCCATCGCCATCGAAGGGTTCGACGACGCCAAGAGGACCTTTGAGGCAGGCGGCCCCGCGAACATCAAACAGCGAGTCATGTCAAAGGGGCTGTTCAACCCTTGGCTCAACTTTGGCAACTGCAAGGGCGACGGCAACGCCATCTGTCCGCAGCTGCGCAAGGGCGCCGAGTCGGGGGCGTTTGGCAAGGTGTTTGGGTGGACGGTGGCGGACTACAACACCAAGCAGGCAACCCGAATGATGAGCGAGGCGGGAGTCGACGGCGTCATCTACGGCTTCGTGGCGACGCACTATTACGATCACGCCAATACTCGCTACAGCCTCAGCATCCTGACCGACTGGCTTGCGAAGAACAAGGATAAGCGATACATGGCGACTGTCAACGACAAGCCATGGTGAGCTTTGGACACGACTCTGCGGCGGTAATTGCTGTACATTATGTTGTTCGCTTCCTGTCCATCAAAGGGTGACTAGTCTGTCGAACGCATGTACAACCGGGCGCAGTGTAGATTGCCTGGGCAGCATATGTGGTCCTTACTTTTCCATTTGTACAAATGCTTGGATAATTGAGTTGAATGTTACGCTTCAGTTCAACTTTTGTAAATATAAAATCTACAACAGCATCAATCTACAGTCTGCGCGGCAAGCGCATCAACAACGTCCTGCTTCGTCCGTGCCTGCGCTTCTCAACGGCTACAACACCGGAGTTGTGCTTCGGCCGGGATGTCTTCCTCGGCAGAACAGGACTGCCGCGGCAGCCAGAAGAAGTGTGGCCTTCATTGTGATCTACGAGTATGCAGAGTTAGTGTTAATGCGAAGTCTGGAATACGCAGTTGCTCCGACACGGAACGGTGGCATCCCGCATCGGGAATGGCGCCCTTGCCGCTATCTGACCCACACGGCCCGCTCCCTCCCAAGTGTTTTATGACGTAGTTATATCTGCCACGGCACTTGGGATGTCAACCACAAATTCCACAATCGGCCTTCAAGCTGAAAGTATCATGATCATGGTTTGCCTGCCAAAAAAAAATTCAGATCCATCTCTATAGCGGGCAATGATTCAACACTTGTCATTTTTTCCTTAGTTACTGCTGGCTTCATAAAGTGTCGAACTTTATATTGACTGCATACAGGTAAGGTAATCTGGCGGGCTTGCTGACATATGCTTCCTCACAGCGTGGACGAGACAAAAGAGATCAAGAAACTATCATTCTCGCTCATCCTGACTTAGTTTGAGTTTTTGATCGTCAATGAGGTGGTGCCTGCGCAGTCGGTGTTAAATTTGACGTCCTACGTGTTAGGTCGTTATCGACTCACAGTAAATGATTCCAGCACCATTGTCATTAGAGAAAAAGTCGGGGCAGTTCAAATACTGGATCTTGTCCGGTCGCTTGCAACTGCCAATGTTCTTGTTATCGACGTCGTAAATGCCCCAGCCTCCGCTCTCCTTATATAGCGCTGTCCATATTTAGCACGGCTGTTCTGTTAGGATAAGGGGCATGCAAAGACGCACTGAAATGGGGTTCTTTCCCTCCATTGTCGAATGTACCGGCGCCCTTATCGTGGAGCTCAAGCCTCTTGACGTCCCAGTCTTGAGGCGCCTTGCCTGTGTCGCAACCATCGCAAGCCGCGCCGTCGTGTGATGCATCATTGCGAGGACCGAGAACCCATTGAATCGCCTTGGAAGTGGCGTCTTTACAGCTGGGCGGGTGGTTGAAGAAGAGTAGAAGTGGTGTGATAACGGGGTCGGGGACTTGGTTCTCGGCGCCAGCGAAGATGTAGAAGTCACATACTGCAGGCTGCACGGCGAGAAAGCCAGTAAGGACGGCGAGAACAGAGGCGCGCATTGTATGGGTTCCTGTGAGGGAGTGTTGTATAATAATGTTGGATAACGGATTGAGGGTTGGAGAAGAAAGTTAGAAGAATGAATTGATTCTTGGATGTAAGGACGTCGATTGAAAGTAGAACGAGCACTATATATACTTTTTTTGACGTACCTAATGACCAACGGTTCCGGGAATTGATGAGTAGGGACTTCTAGTCCTCAGGGTGTGAATACGTTTGCGTCGAGCTTGACGTCAGTTGAATGTGTGAACTGCATTACATGTACAGTCCGTGGCAATAAGTTCTCGTCACGTTGACATACCGCGAACAGCGCGAACGTAACGAAGTTGATTGCCCCCACTGTATTAGTGCTGATGGTACTGACAGATGAGCGCTGATCTTGACGTCAGTCGAATGTTCCATGCGTCGGCAACGGTTCTTCAGAGTATACTATTATTGCGAGCTTTGTGAACCGGCTTTTAATGGCTCATTGGTAAACGCCCAACACCAAACAAGTCTTGAAATGGTTCGAAAGCAGATGTACCTGTATGACGCCACGTTTCATGTTCATAGTGGCTGTACCTACAGCCGAAGAGATACGCATGCAGGCCAACATGTAGTCTCTATCCCTCAAACAACTCGCAGCCCAGCAGAGAGCATTTTTCCGAGGGACGAGATAACCATTGACAATAGATGATCTTGATCATACGGTGAAGATGTTCACGTCAAAATACATTCCCATCACCGCTCTGCTACCAGTCGTCGCGCTATTGTGCCCTGGTGGCGATCGCTCTCGGGCGTTTGTGCGCCACGGTCCGCGGGCCACATCCTTCCATGCAAATACATCCTTCCATGCAAACGCATCCTTCCAGGCAAACACATCGTTCCATGGAAACATACCCGCCCACTGAAACTCACCCTTCCATGGAAACGCATCCTTCGGTCCATCAGGTGCCGCCAAATCCCGCTGGATCCCGCTCGGTCCGGAATCCTTTCGGGGTCATGGAAACAGCCTGGATTTTTTGGTATCGCCGCTAAGGTCGAGCAAGGAATGGCGGTCGCGGAGTGCAAAATGCTAGAATCGCCAGAGCCACCCGCATTCGCGTTGACGATGCCCTCGAAAGCGTTGTCATTCGGCGAGACAGTCGGGATTTTATTATTGCCTGGGTGCAGTAATGTATACATTAGTTTAGGTGCAATTTTTCTCAGTCGCTGCCGGGCCAGTTCATGGCAACTGATAAGGTATGCGGTGGAACGACAAGACCGTATATTCAGAGGTATCACCGTCGCCGAAACCTCCACTGCAAGGCATTGCAGTACAGGTGTTCGAGTATATTATAGGCTGGCAAAGTTAAGAGGTTCTTATAGCCAACGATCGCTTTGGTTTCATGGTACTGTAGACATGTCAAGGTGCGGGGTTCGAACCCCTGCGGGGATTTTTTTTTGTCCCATGAAAGCTGACATGGGCTGGGATGCGCGTTAAGACCACATCGTAAACAATAATCACATGGTGGCAATACGTTCCCGTGGTCTTTAAAGTCGTGGTGGGCTTAACGATACACTAAACGTCAAGACTCATTGACTAGTCCAATGGATGGCGACGGAATTTATCGCTACTGACGATGCTGGCCAAGTGCAAGAAAGGCCAGTGAAGAAGGTACTCAGCGCGCCGAACCGATCGCCGCCGCGCTGGACCCTTGATGCAGCCTTGATGTGGGCAAGCAGGTCAGGGATCAGAAGTGAACCTTAGCTCAACCTGGACAGATACGAAGTCGAATCCAGTGCCGGACACTTGATTGACTATTGCTTCAAATACCCGATCTATTGGTGCTCTAGGAGGGGCCTGCCGGGGATTAGCGCGCGTAAGCCTCTGAGACATGCAGCTCAACGCACATAGCGCTCAGCCGCACTGTCGGGTGCATTGAGTCTCGAACAGTAACATAACCATGTCAACCCAAGACACATCGATAAAACTTGTCCAGCTCCGGCTCAAGCATGCAAATCGCGACCGTTGTTTTCGCACTTGCCCGACTGCGATGCTTGAGCCATGCGCTTGCTCGATGCGGAGACCCTGCAACTCGTTGAGGTGCGCGACGATGCCGTTCCTCGCTATGCGATCCTCTCGCACACATGGGGCGACGAAGAAATCACCATCCAGGAGCTGCGGCGCATGAATGGCCGGCTGCCACATGCGCTAGACAAGCACAAGAGGGCAATCGCAGGCAAGCAGGGCTTCGTCAAGGTCAAGAATGCAGCGCGGCTCGCCCTTCGGCGAGGGCTCTCGTACATCTGGGTCGACACATGCTGCATTGACAAGTCGAGCAGTGCAGAGCTCTCCGAGGCCATCAACTCTATGTATAGTTGGTACCAGCAGTCTGCCGAATGCTACGCTTTCCTGTCCGACGTGCAGGCGGCCAACAAGGAGGACTGGGCTCTCCCCGGGTCGAGTCTTCGTCGGAGCCGCTGGTTCACCAGGGGATGGACGTTGCAGGAACTCGTTGCGCCAAAGGCTGTCCACTTCTACGCAAAAGACTGGACTCTTCTGGGGCACAAAGACAGCCCGATCAAGTTCATGACAATCATTAGTCATGTGACAGGCATTGATGATGAGGTCCTAGACGGCAGGATCGATCCTCTCCATCTCAGCGCCTCTACTCGCATGGCGTGGGCCGCACATCGACACACTACCAGAATAGAAGACACTGCATACAGCCTAATGGGCTTGTTTCAGGTCAACATGCCCCTTCTCTACGGGGAGGGAAATCGCGCCTTCACGAGGCTGCAGGAAGAGATCATTCAACGTACGGACGACCAGTCGCTATTTGCGTGGACTGCGTTTGACGAGACAAACGAAGACCCTGACGCTTTGTTCGGGCTGCTCGCACAGTCCCCAGCTTATTTCAAGGAGGCCAGAAAGATCCAACCTTTGCCGCCGCTGCCGATATACGCCAGCGCGCCCTCGAGCATTACGAATCACGGCCTCCGCGTCCAGGTCTACCTGCGGCCCGTCCAGAGCACCGGTACCGACACAGACACCATGGAGGAGGATTACTTTGCGATTTTGGACTGCTTTATACGGGATGGTGACCTGTACAGGTGTCCCGTCCTGCGTCTAAGGCGGTTGTCGGAGGACCAATACGCCAGGTTGCAGCCGAAGACCCAAATGTTTTTGCCTCCTCCCTTGTCTCAATTTGCGCCAGAGCTCGAGGGCTACCGCGCCATCTATGTCCGACAAAGGCCCGTCTACTACCACCTTCCAGAGTTCAGGCTCTCGCCCTTTCACATGCCCTCTGCTGCAGCCACGTCGAGCTCAGACGGCGTGCAATATAGGCTGACTGAAACATATCCGCCGTCCCAGTGGAACTCCAGCACGATGACCTTGAAAGCCAACTACTCCCGCAAGCTTCGAGCCATGGGGGTTTTCCGTTTTCAAAGCGCCACTCGCGAGGACGAACGGGTCGACGTCGTGGTCGGGCTGAGGCGTCTGAACGCGATGCAATGGGAAGGCTGGTGTTTCCAGCTTTTTAGCCGCACCAAAGCTCTCGAGGCGACGTTTACCGACGTCAACGGAAAAATTGAGAAGATGACTGCATCCAGACACACAGACATTTCGTCGAGGGCACTCCGAGATGCACTTGGAGACGACGCCTCCATGACCAGCAACGCAACTGTCGAGGGGTTCCAGCTGCAGGGGCGACTGTACATTTCAGTCCTAGTATCTCCCACTCAGGAGATACAGACTTCAAAGTGGC
Organism: Tolypocladium endophyticum; assembly: GCA_024339985.1. Taxonomy (NCBI): domain Eukaryota; kingdom Fungi; phylum Ascomycota; class Sordariomycetes; order Hypocreales; family Ophiocordycipitaceae; genus Tolypocladium; species Tolypocladium endophyticum. The sequence goes on from JALHBW010000150.1 coordinate 78,851, forward strand.
TTGACATGATGCCGCCGCCACACAAATTATTAGCCCAACATGGCCCAATCCGAAACTTTATCTTCGATGGACTCTCGGTGAGGGAGCTCACGGAGCCGTGTTTTGAGAGCGGTTTGGATAGCTCCGACTTTCTACTGGGTGTCGAGTTCAAATCCCATTTGCCTCCCGTCCGGGCTGGGCCGTCCGACCACGACGACTTGCGCTCTATGACTGGCCACTTCATGAAGCCTCTATACGATTTTGCTGTCCAGCTCAGAGAGAGCAAGAAGAAGGAAGTTGAAGGAGAAACTCCATCTCAGCTTCTCGATGACTTGGCCATTGCTTTGTTCGATTGCGATTCACACAAAGTAGAAGAAATCCTGGAAAAGGGCCCCGACCTTCAGGCCGCTACGTCAGACAAGTACGGGTTCGCGCCGCTGCACTGGGCTGTTGCTGGGGGTTCTACTCAGTGTCTCAGCATGCTTCTTGAGCACGGCGTCAACATCCGGGGCACGACCAAGGGAGGTCTCTCGGCGCTTCACGTATCCGCATTATGCAAGACCAAAGTATGTGGCGTGTTCACGACTCGCTATGACCGGGCAACACTCGGAGATTTGTGCGGCTCGAGAACCAAGAAGCACATGGACACCCCACTGCATGTAGCTGCAGCCATCTGTTCAAACTCCGACGATGATCGCTCGTTCTTCAAAGATTTCATGGAGTGCATCAAGTCGACAGACAGCGTCTCCATTTTCGCACCAAACAAGGACGATGAGACGCCCATTCACAGGGCCGCAGGTTATAACAACGGCGATGTAATCAGGATTCTTGCAGCAGCAAAGTATTACTGGTTCGACCCGGACATGGCGGACAAATACGGCCGCTCGGCGCTCTGGCACGCAGCGGCCGCGGGTTCTTGCCAGGCCATCGAAGCTCTGACCCAGCTGCATGCGACAATCGACCTGACAGACGACCTCGGGAGGAGTCCTCTGCACGCAGCGTGTCGAGGCGGCCACCGCAGCGCCGTGGAGCTGCTGCTTCGCAAGGGAGCGCGCCAGGAGACGCAGACGCACAGTGTGGGCTGTACGGCCATGGACTACGCCGCCATGTTTGGGCACGCCGAATGTCTACGACTGCTGCTGCACATCGGCGACGCCGATCTTGCGGGGTTGCAGCCACTTCTCCCCCTTTCTGAGCGAAATAGAGCGCTTCACATAGCTGCGTCATGCGGATGGATTGAGTGCGTCAAGATCCTCTGTGAAGCCGGTGCCGACCCAGCAACGAGCAGGAGTTTCTACTTCAAGCTAGATCGCTCCAAAGCCTTTGCCGTCGTAGTGGATGTGCAAGGACCAACGTGGTCCGCAGCAGCCCGTGAAATGCATACGGAAATAGCCGACTATCTTGAAAGGGTCGCGAAGGCCTCGGAGCCTCAAACACAACAGCCGGGGCAACAACAGCAGCAACAACAGCAGCTGCCCTATTGGGAGGCTCCCGTGGCAGCCCGGCCTGCCACCTTCGACTCACCGTCGAGCATTGTACCGCAGGCGAGCCCACCACAGTCTCAGGGTGTAGGATATCCAAGATACTCAAGCCTAGAACCCTCACGCCCAGAATATCCAGGGCGAGCACACTCAACACCGGGCTACTCAGCCCCAGTTTATTCGAGCCCAGACCCCAGGATGCCCCAGCACGTTCAGCAGCTTCCGGGCAGGCAGAGCCCGCCACTCCCGATTGCAGAGGCCCTGTTTCCAGCACCGGTCAAGGCATACAATCCTGTGTCATCGTCATTTGCAGAGTCTTCGCCTGGACCAAGGCAGCATTCTACAACTCTCCCAGCGCAATCGGCCTCATTCACTCCGTATCAGGTCGCAACTGGACAGCGACCGTCCACTCAATCGAAGGGATGGTCACGGGAGTTTTGAATTGGAATAGAGCTAGCCTTGATTTGTAGTGCATCTATGTGCTGACTCAACAGTTCTACTTCCCGTTAATCACCGGAGTCAATAGCTCAACCAAATATTCCTCCGATTTGCCCTTGATACCCAGTAGCTCGTTGTCATTCTCGGTGAACTTCACTCCATGCTCAGGGTCCACAATCGACTTCAGGAGAATCGGGATAATAGTTGGCAAATCGTGTATTCCCTGAGCCAGACGCTCCTTTGCCGCCTTCACCACGTCGTTCAAGTCGAGGTACACAGGAGCCCACGGCTTGCTTGGAGCTATCTTCTTGGCCAAGGAGAGAAGCTGGTTCTGTGAAAAGACGACCTCAGATACGTAAACTGGTCGGTTCCGAGTCTCCTCTGGGTGCGACAAAACTCCGACGACGGCATCTCCCACCGTAGGCATGCTGGTTGTGCTGAACTGAGTCTCGCCATCGTTGTATATGGTGGGCGTGTATTGAGAAAAGTCCATGAGGAACTTGTTCTGAACTCCGAAGTCCGTGAACCCTCCAGTATAAACGAACGAGTATGTCAACTCTGTGGTTTTGGATTTTTCGATAATATAATCTTCGACGATCACCTTTCCCCCGAACACTGGGAGCTTGCGAGAGTTGGGATTGGCCATGTTGGAGCCGAAGTTGGACGGAAGGAAACGTTTGACCCCAGCAGCGACGGCGGCGTCGACCATTTGCTTCTGGCTGAGGATACCAGCCTCCCCAACGACGGACACCACTGCGTCTTGGCCTTGAAAGGCGGTTTTCAACGAGTCCACATCCTCGTAGTCTGCTTCGACTACTTTGATTCCTGCTGCAAACGTGGCTGACGAGCCTGCATGCTTGAGGACTTGAACATTGAATTGCTTCGATGCGACAAGTTTATCCAGAACAAATGGGCCCAAGCGGCCAGAAGCGCCGACAAGGGTGACGTTCTTAATGGCTGACATGGCGACGAATAAGTAAATGCCAAGCGAGGTAATGACCAAATAAAGTGGTGGAACGAATAATTCGGAGACAGCAGAGCTGTTTATATATGTGAAGATAATGAAATCAGCCAAACAAGCATAATAAAACAAGACAAATCTCCCTTCCTCACTCGAGGAGTAGTTTTAAGCCTTATAAGGACCAGAATTGCCAACGCTTGAATCCTACATTGCTTACGGAGTACATACCCGTAGGTAGTCCAATGCCCTTGCCTATCCCACCGGTCCGGTTGGTGGTGAGTAAGCGAGGCGCTAAGTTTGTGGGGTACCGATTGATGTCGGCTATGTAATCTTAGCACCCACATCCCACTCAACGCCGACGCCAGTCTTCCCTACTTGCTTTACCTCGCGCTGACGGCTCGTTTGGCCTCCCATCGGCCATCAGGATACCCAGACGCATAATCTCTAATCGCCTTGGACTCGCTCTCTTCACCGGTATCGACCCCTCTCGGTCAGCAGGGTTCCCAAATACACCGTTACAGGTCGTCCTTGTCAGCATCGGTATCCCGCTGGTCATTCCAGTGCGAAATAACATCATTGGCTCATGAACTCTGTACGAAACGTGAAGGCTATGGCGCGTTGGTCGCAGTAGCCGTGGTCCTGCAGGTGTGACACATTTGATTCATAAGCCACTTGACGATATCCCGTGATCCCAGCGGCAGGATCGCTTGACGGTAATGCCCGTGCAATGACATTGCGATATACTTGAGGCACATTGCATCATCGAGCCATGCCTCGGCACATGGAGTCGGGTAAGGATGCCCCTAATCCAATCACGAGCAGTGGACTTGACTACTTTTGAAATCGGCCGCCAGATAGCTAACAAACCTCGCTAGGCTTGGACTTGTCTGCCCGGCATACATGCCACTGCGGTAAAAGCTTCGCCCGAAAGGGACATCTAACGAGACATAAGGCCACCCACGACCAACTGGTATACATTTGCAATGTATGCCAACGGCGATTCAGTCGCGGGTGAGATTTTTCGCTGAATCTCCAGCCCAATGAGACATGTTCAGCTAATTTTACATGCAGAGACCTGCTTCGTCGCCACTCAGTTTTGCATAACCCGAGCCATACACGCATCGTCGTCTCCTGCGATGCGTGCCGCGCCAATAAAAGTAAATGCTCTGGCGGCACTCGGTGCTTGCTCTGCACGCGACGAGGCATCCACTGCACCTTTCGGCGTGTTCGTCAATCAGCAAGACCATCGCCAAGTGAAGCGTCTAATGCTTCCCTTCGCGGGGATGACGATGATGACGATGAGGTCACAACGCTGCCAATAAATTCAAGACCAGAAAACATACTCGTTGAGAATTCATTGCGAGGAGAACGGGTGCTGCCAAGTGAGCAGTGGCTTCAAAGTCTCTCCATTATACCATCCAAGCCAGTTCCAACAAACGGATTTCAGCCCCTCAGTACTGGTATCGAAGCTATATACGAGCTGCTGCTTGCTGAAAGAACTTCGTTAGAAGAAGCCATTCAAGAGTCGGATGATATGCAAGAATGGCTTACCGAGTGCCTTGAGTCATATTTCAAAATCTTTCACCTTCGGTGGCCAATTCTGAGTGCCCCTGCATTCGATGCAACAACTTCATCCTTAGCCCTGACTGCATCCGTCTGTGTTATAGGGACATGGCTACGAAGCGGTGCAAGAGGGGACGAAAGAATTTGTGCTCTTCGAGTGCATGATTTCCTACTGCAGCACCTTCTTCATAATCTGGTAGGTATTCTATATGCCTTCAGGTTGGGAGACGGTTAATTAAGTTTTTGCAGATTGACCCTACATTGTTTCTCGAAGGGCAGGCCTGGCCAATCGAACTTTTCGAGGCCGTTCTTTTAACCTTGGTCTTCTCTCTCTACCGCATCAACAAGTGTGCCTTGTCCAAAGCAATGCTCCTTCGAAGCACATTCATAACCCTTCTCCGAGAGATAGGAATTCTGAACTCTGAATTGTTAGCTGACCATTTAAAAATCCATTTCACCGGAACTTACGTTCCGTATACTTTAAGCATGCGCGAGAAGTTCATGCGGCTTCTTGCTTTGACCTATCAGTTCGACGCTTATTTTGCTCTCGTTCACAAAAAGCCGCCGATAATGCACCGCCAAGAAGTTGGTGCAGATCTGACGATTACTTTTGCGCTGTGGAATGCACATGGTCTCGATGTATTCGCCAGAAGACTGGTAGAGGAGCCAGCTGGACGGACCGGAGTCCTTGTATCGTCAATGACAACTTGTCCGGGTTCATTTGCATCCTCACAACTCCTTGTCGAAGACGTGTTACTCGGCCTATGCGGCCTGTTGCAGGAAATATGGGTTCTGAAGCAAACCTCGTCGTCTAAAGCCGGATACGGCAGTAAATCTTTTCAAAGTGTACTGCTCATCGAAACACTTGATGCCTGGAAGTATGAGCTGGATAAGATCAGCAAGCTGGCCAACACGAGAAGCATCACAAGCGATGCGGCAAAATATCTAACGCTAGCTTATCGTGGAGAAGACGAGTCAGTAGCGGCAACATTGGAACGCATCACCACCCTCGTGCGAGACGGAATGGTGTTCTTCAACTACTTGAAGATGTACCACTATGCCGGCCATGATTCATCCGGGCCGGTGGGAGTAGTGGAGCAATGCAACGATCCATGTGTGGAGACTTGGCGGACAGTTAAGTATGGGAGAGAGGCAATCGTGTGTGCGTTGCAGGTGCTCCAAATAGTCGATTCCGATTCGATTGGAGTCTCGGGCACATCCATCAATCCAATAGTAAGGCACGCGCTCGCTATGGGTGCTAGTTGGACCAGAAGAGTGTTGGCTTCGAGCGAGAAATGCGAGTGCCTCGCCCAAGAAGGCCAGCATACAACGGAGATGGATTTTCAACAATGGACCGATATTGGTGGGCCTCCTCGCATCAATGGCACACCACTCTGTGTGTGCAAGTTGGAGTTCTGGACTGAGAGATTTGAGAAAGTAATCCAAGATCAAAACGTCGTGGGGGAGGCAGCTAACAGTGTTACAAGTATAGTGTAACAGAGACGATTGTGGTAATGGTGGCATACCCGATCGGCTAAGGCGCCCGACGAGTCTGTAATTATACATATACTTCCACTACGGCAGTGGCAACTGCATTTTTGGGAACTTCCCCTCACTAGGGGGTACCCGACCCAATCTAAGCACTTCGGCTCTAATAATTCTAATATCAAACTAAATAGGTACCTTAGCTTCTGTTTATAAGGGGATATCCTCCCTAAATATATTCGCTGCGTACGCTGTATTAACATAAGTAATGCACGCTGCGTGCGCTAAATTGGAGGCGATGTAATGCGCTGTATTGAGTGCGCTACGGGCGCTACATCAAGGACTAGGTAAGGTACTTTAGCTACGTACCTTACCGTAGTGTAGCTGCTATGGCCGCTGTGGCTGCTGTAGCCCCTATTGCTGTAGTTGCTAAGCTGTCCTGGTCGCGTAGATGGCTACAGTATGCACAGGTAATGTGCGGAGTCTGTATGTAGCTTAAGGGTACCTGTATATACGCCTGATGGGCATTGGTATATCCCTGTATGGGTGTGCCTCCACCTAAAATTGGTGACGCTCTCTCCCTACAGGCTGCCGTACTCCACTCTCTCCCGCCTTTCGCAATCGCTATGGTCTAGAGACGCCTTTTCCGAGAATCCGCCAGTCTTCTCTCAACTCTCTGTAGGAAAAATGGACTAATTTCTTCTCGAGCTCTTCCGCCACACCTTCCCGTCCAGGCTTGCTGTACTAGGGCCTGCCCTCGCTAGAGCACCTATGTAGACAGGCTGCAAGAGCACCTGTTTTGGTCATGCAATTCTGGGAGATTCAAGGTTACACCGGTGCCATACTGCACAAAGCATCAATGACAAGACTCTGGCGCTCCTACGAAGTCGAGTCAGAGCCATCCACCTTATTCAAATGTGTGACTTACAGAACTGTTATACTTAGGTATAGCGCTCTGATGGCTCCGAAGGATCGGCGCGTTGTTCCCAAGACAAGTTGCCTAAAAGTATGTATGGGATCGCAACAGTACCACATATCATGCTTGCAAAATCAAGCCACAGCGTACTCAAGTCGGAAGAGATCTTCCGAAATAAGATGCAAGAAGGTCGGCGCACATGGCAATGCAGCCCTTTGACGCAACACATTAGTAGGGCGAACAGCAGCGGCTATCTTGTTAATCAATGGCGCTGAACTTTCTGCGATAGACGCACCGTAGACCAATCCTTTGCGCTGTGTGGCTGCAGCAAAAGCTCCATAAATAACCAAGGCAAGTCCAGAGAGGAGAAGCGGTACGCGCAGGACAAGTGAGGCCCATTTGACGATGCGTAGTTTCTGACTGCGGGCCATGATGGGTCGACGAGTTCCGAGGTGGCAATGGCAAGAACATTGGAAGCCTGGGGGCTAGGGCGACACCGCGTTACTCTTTAATACCGCCCTGCGGTGGTGCAAGAGAGAAGTGGCCTGAAAGCTCCTGCGATTCGTTTGACTTTTCCTTGGCTTGTTGGTACGCTGATGTATGTCCCGCGTCGAGCTACGTAAAGCGCGTGTCTGACAGCTCTGGTGTAATTTTATTTCGTGCATTAGTTGCAGCCATCCGGTCCATATGCAAATAACTCTCGTCTGGTTAGTAGGTACGACCAACCATCGAGAGCCAGTTGGTTCACAACTCAAAATCATCTACCAATCTCCTTGATGGCTCGCGGACGACCTAGGAGAAAGTTCGGCCGGTCAATGCAGTGATTCGCGTTCAGTACTACGTAGATCCGCAATTCCTCGCTAAGTACCTAGAAAACTTACTCCTCACGCTGTTCGACATCGTGGGCATGTGAAGATGTGTCGAGTATACAGGTACCTGACTGTCGCTCAAAGCTTCAATGTTTGCTCAGGTTCTTCGTCAACACGTGGTGCTTGACAAGATGAACAGTTTCTCACCATCTATGCTTCTCGTATTGGTTCTTTTATTTGCCCGCGGTTGTATCTCCTCCGTCGTTCTATCCCACAACGCCGCAGATCATATTGCAGCCAACGGTTTCCTCGCACAGCCTCCCAAAGCGCAAAATGCCACTTGGTCGGACATCGAAAAGGCTAGAGTAATCGTAAACTCAGCCATGGAGCAGGCCAAGCAGTTTAACAAGGCTCGTGTGAGTAAGCCAGCTCGGAACACATACAAACTCGCGCCATCCACGATCGTCAAGCGCGGCAATGGCACCATGGTGAATATTGAAAGCGGTCGGCCGCCGCCTCTGCTTAACATCACCGAAGAGATAGCAGATGCTGCGGCATTGATTGCCGAGGTGGATGATTTCGGGGCTGCAAACTCATCTATTATCAGCAAACGCTCTACCTTCTGGATGGAATCTATTTCTCGACAAGGAACTGTTCCTTGGGGCAGTATTCCAGACTTTCAAGTATTTTCTCTACCCTCTACCACACTCAGGGTCAATTACTCACCTAGACAGGTCTTTAGGAATGTAATGGACTTTGGTGCCTACGGAGATGGTCGTCACGTATGTACATGTACCTTACCTTACGTTGATGTTCCCCCTCATCTCTAATGTACCATCCAACCCCCATGTTTCATGCGCAGCATAAGGCACTCAGTTCCTGACTTGGAGCAGGATGACACTAAAGCAATCAAAGCTGCCATGATGGCTGCTTCAAGGTCTAATCAGGAGAGCGTTCGATGCGGGGCCGGCTGCTACGGCTCGAGCACGCAAAACGCCATCGTCTACTTCCCTCAAGGTAAGCTTGCAAGTCTGATGTGGAGATTCTTAAATCATTAATAACGACCACAAGGGACATATCTCGTCAGCAGCACCATCGTTGTCGTGTGTGGCACTCAATTAATCGGCGACGTGAGCAAACGCCGCTGCTAAGCATATGCCTCGACCACGTACTAATACAGGTGCTTCAGGCAACGAAATGGCCTACGATCAAGGCTGCTCCGGCTTTTGTTGGAATGGGTGTTCTCGCGACCGACGAATACGTTCCAAATGGCGGCATTGGCTCCGCTGGAAATGCAAAGGAGTGGTACATCAATACGGTCAGTCGACGCTAATTGAAACGGGAGATTGTGAATAAAATGTGGACGTTTTCTAGGCAAACTTTTACCGTCAAATTCGAAACTTCAAGATCGACATTCGAGGGGCACCTCAAGATGCGTACATATGTGCGATTCACTATCAGGTCGCGCAGGCCACGAGCCTGCAGTATGTAGAGATAATCTCAACAAATCCGTCGGACAACCCTTCTACAACGCAGCAGGGCATTTGTAAGTCCTGTCTCAAAGTGCCTCATGCGAGGAAACGAACGGGTCCTCACATCTCACTTAGTCGCAGAGCATGGTGGTGGCGGGCAAATCAGCGACATTACCTTTACTGGTGGTAATGTCGGTCTTTGTATGTACCAATGTAGCAGTACAATTGGGGAAAGATCTGAACTGATACCATGTATAGACGGGGGCAGTCAACAGTTTACCGCGCAACGTTTGAAGTTCCACGGTTGCAACACAGGTGTGCAATTGATATGGGATTGGGGATGGGTATGTATCACATGAACTTCTGACATGTTTTGACGTGGTCAGAGCGACTGACAGAAATACCCTTGCATGGCAGACTTGGAAAACCATTGAGATGAAGAACGTAAAAACCGGCTTTCGACTGGCTGACGATGACGGCAACGGCAATATTGGATCAGTTTATGTCATGGACGCCAAATTCAGCAACGTCGGCACTGCTATCTTAACGAGACCAGCCTCTAAAGACGCGGGTTCGGGCACAACAGGCATCACGCTCGATAATATCGCATTCGACAACGTTTATCATTATGTACTGGATACGAGCCTCAATGAATACGTCCAAGGCAGCCCCGCATCCATCGATACGTGGGCTTTAGGACCCGTGTACTTTAGAGGGACGAAACAAGATGTCTCTCTCGGCTACGCGTTTGACACACCACGTCATCGTTCACTGTTGGGAGAGAGCAACGGCTTGCCCAAAAGCCCGTTCTTCGAGAGACCTAAGCCTCAATACGAAGGTTTTTCTGCGGACAAATTCATTCGTGTGAAAAACCACGGCTGCAAAGGTACTTTAGTTCCCTTCCTCCTCACAACCTGGTCATTAGCTAACTCATATTAGGGGACGGATCAAGTGATGATACCAAAGCACTGCAAAATGTCCTCGAAGCGTATGCTGGTTCTAAATATATTATTTTCATCGACGCTGGAACTTACATTTTGACAGACACGGTTACCGTCCCACAAGGTGCGAAGATTGTGGGTGAGGCTTGGTCTCAGTTGGCAGCAAGTGGCGATAAGTTCTCCGATGCTTCGTGTGTGACCCTACGTCTCATCCGTACCTGCAGTAACGCAAACTTACCAAAACGCACAGAAACCCCCGACCAATGCTCAAGGTGGGTAATAGAGGGCAGACAGGTGTGGTTGAGATGCAAGATCTCATATTCACGACGAAGGGTGCCACTTCAGGTGTGGTGCTAGTAGAATGGAATTTGCTCGCCGATAAGCCTGGATCAGCTGGCATGTGGGGTAAGTGCTTGTTCTTTTGGCTGATCCGAGCTTTTTTTGAACGCAATTCTAACGTCACATATGTAAGACTGTCATGCACGTGTTGGAGGTGCCAGTGGTACGGAATTGACTCCGAAAGAGTGCCCTCCAGCAAAGTCAGGGATCAACAAAGGCTGCTCTGCGGCCAGCCTCATGTTACACATTACCCCAAGTGCGAGCGCGTATCTCGAGAATGTGTGGCTCTGGGTTGCGGATCATATGATGGAGTATGTCGCTCTCTTTAATGTTCACGGACGGAAGAACTGACCTGTTCTAGCGATGCGGACTGGGGCGACGATGAGAACAGCATGGTAGGTTCAAAGAAGAGTTTGGAGTTGCTGAGCCCTCAGAGCTTACCAATTCTCCCTTCAGACCATGACTTCCGTATACGGTGCGAGAGGACTTCTCATTGAGAGCCGGGCCGCAACCTGGTTATATGGCACGGCCTCGGAGCACTCGGTATACTACCAGTATAACGTCAACAACGCGAGGTATCTTTTTGCCGGTATGATCCAGACAGAATCACCTTACTATCAGCCCACGCCGCAGCCACCAGCTCCTTTCCAATCTGCCGTCGGTGCTATGTCTGGAGATCCAGACTTTAGCTGTGAAGCTGGTGACGCGGGGTGTGATGAATCCTGGGCTGTTATTATTAAAAAATCGCAGGACGTTTTCATAGCAGGTGCTGGGCTTTACTCTTGGTTCTCAACATTCAGCCAGGACTGTGGTGCGTACCCGATTCATTCCAACGGCACGGTGAGTCGCTAACACTACTGTGCAGTCGAAACGTCGGATTGCCAGAAGACCCTGATATCCATGGAGTCCAACGAAAATGTCATAATTCACAATATCATCACTATTGGTTCCAAAAACATGCTAACCTCCGACGGCAAAACAATAGCAGCCAAAGATAATTTAGCAATCAAAAGTCACCCCTACTGGAGCCAGGTCACTGTCTTCTATCCAATACAAAATACGCCTGATCCATGCAAGTCTAGCAAAGGAAAGCCATCTTGGCACTTGGACATTCCGGACGGAGAGTATTTCCCAAAAGTCGGCCTAGGGTGGCCGACTTTTGAAGATGAGCGCCTCACCACTTACATGACCCTTGTCAATGGCAGCCCCAACGACTTCATCAAGGTTGGAAGCCACTCGTACCAGATGTCCGATTTCAACTTCCGCAGCGTCCAGCCTGGCTCGGCGTGGCAGGCCAAGCAAACTTATGAGAACAAACTATCCTTCATCGACGACAAGGGGGAGGCGTTCTATAAAATTGACGGCACCAATAAGACCTTTCAGCTATGGGCTAGGACTCATTATGGGGATGCAACTCATCCGCTTCGTGAAGTGTACTACTTTGACGGCTTCGGCACAGATGATGTGACCAAAGGTTCGTCCACGGAGCTCAAGCAGCGGGGCGGGTGTCGGGCTTATAATCTCGTGGTCACTGGAAGCGAAAAGTACGGCCACTATTGGACTTCTCTCGATCCACCAGTCGCTTGGATGCACACGATTCTGGATGTCATCGGCGAGCGAAAGTTGCGACATGTTAGCATGATCGGATCTCATAATGCAGGGATGTCATCGCTCGACGGCACGACCGCATGTAAGCAAAATTGACGACTCCTTTGCGTCTTCCTCTGCCGTCCGTTCCGACGATCTGATTGCAACCTGCTTTCTAATGTAACTGTGGTGAAACAGTTGTCAACGAGGATAATGTAAAGGCTCAAGCATTCGACTTTGCTGGCCAACTTGCCGCAGGCTCACGTTTCTTCGACGTCCGACCGGGTATTGGCAACGGAGGGAAATATGTGACCCAGCACTATTCGAACACTAAGAAGAAGCCCGTCTTGGGCGCCAACGGAGTGTCGTTGAAGAAAATTGTGGAAGACATCAACAGGCAAGTCATCTCCAGCGATGGGCGCGCGGCTCTACCCGCTGTTCCGACTTTGCTCTAAATCGTCGACTAACCAATTGCTTGGCAAAAGTTTCACGGCTAAATACCCGGAGTTGATCATCTTGCACGTGTCTCATTCGACCAATACTGACAAGGGCTACCGCCGTATGAACAATGAAGAGATGGATCGTGTTTTTGACATTTTCGAGGGCCTGAACCACCTCTGCGGTGGCATGGAAGGCGATCTTACGGACAAGACGATGAACGATTTTATCGGTAATGGCCAAGCATGCGTCATCATCATCACCGACGACGGCAAAGCCAGGCCTGACAAGGGTATCTACAAGGCAGGAAGCTCCTTTGACTGGGATGGGGAAGGCCATTGGTCCGAGACACACGACGTCCGGGACATGGCCAGCGATCAGCTCTCGTACCTAGCATCGCATCGAAATATCGTCAAGGACAACTTGCGCGACAAGTTCATGGTCATGCAATGGATCCTCACCCTCATAGGCATCGACAACATCATCTGGAGCATCGAATCCTTTGCCACCCGCTTGGCCTACGACGCGCTGTTCTGGAAAGCTTGGAATGCGTTTACGCCGTGGAGCTACCCCAACGTTATTTTGCTGGATTTTGTTGGACATCTACAGCAAGGCTACGACTTTGGGATAAGCAAAGAGTTGATTACACTGGCTATGGCTGTCAACTTGGCGATTGCAAGTAAGAACTGCTACGTGGGGGGAGGCACGATCTACTAGGATTTCGATGGAGCAAACTATGCGGGGGAGAAGGAGCAGTTTAGGCGGCTTGTTCAAGCGCTCGTACAAAGTAATGAATGCAGTCAAGTACTGCTTTCCGGACGTACCTCCTCCGACGAACTCCATTACTTTCTCGCAGACAGCCGACGTGTGTCTTGTAGTTACAACAGGCGAAAATGCTCAGTCCCTTACTGTCAACTGAGAACTGCCGACTTGGCTTGAGCAAAAGTATGCAAAAAGTCGGGTCCCGCTAGGTCATCCCTTTAATTTCTTCAGCGCTCCTCGCACGTAAGAGGAATTGCAGTCCTTCTTGGTTCACCAGGAGGTGCCAGAATACTCTCGCTGGATCCACCCGCTGCTCCCTGCATTCCGCTCCGGCCGTGGCAAAAATGCCGTATTGTGTATTGGTCTCTGCCCTTAAAAGTCTAATGCCGTTTATTCCAAAGTCCTTCACAAGAGTCTCCTTCTTTCACAGAAGCCTCCTCGGGCTCTTGGCTAGATTCATTTCACACTGCACGCAGTGGCAAACATTCAAAATTTTCCCAAGCAGTGCCGCAGCACCAAGGAATATAGTTGCCGAGAGCTTTCCGTATCTGCGGCGCCTCTTTCAGATCAGCCTCGCCTTCGTCGTATCGCTTATCCTGAATGCGTGAGATCCCTCGCTCAGCATATGCCAAGTATACTGTGCGACTATCCGTCCTACGTTACCAGCAATTTTGCTTCAATTCTGCCCTCATCACTGCCAATGGCACTACAACTACTGTTACTCTACTAGAATTTATATTGATATTGCAATTCAGATATTAAAGAAAAGAAGAAGAAAAAAGAAGAAAGAAGGAGATCAAGTAATTTGAGTTGGGTCTGTCTCGCGCTTTCCTGGCCCCCCGTCTCGCTTGACAAAGCTGTGACATCCTTTACAGAACCTCATCTAGCACCGACTTAGAAATTCAACGTCCCAGAAATAGAAAATGTAGGCAAACAGAGTGATTGGAATACACAAGACAAATAACCACCAGAGTTTCACCGTTCCCTGCCCAAGGAGATCGATGTTCATACCCAAAAGGCTGCTACCAAAGCCTAAAGGGATGAAGAGCGTCGCAAGCAGAGTTAACTTCTTGACTCGCTCAGACTGCTCAATGGCTTTGCGAGATTCCTTGATCATGGCTTTGTCATTGCCAGAGTGATGCCACAAGTGCACGATTTCGACAAGTCGACGCAGTGGTCACGGAGTCGATTGTAGTCCTCCAAGAGGCCTTTTGTCGTAAAGGCACCGTTGGAATTGTAAGCTCCAGCGATTTTGAGCCTGTCCGTCTCTGAGCTCTGGCGGCGCGGCCCCATGCCCTGACCTGGCGACACGGCTCTTTCCGCTTTGACGCCATTCAGTCTCTGATTGCCTCGCTCGGCCAATTGCCAATCGCGTGGGTACTATTGGATCCTTGGGTTGTTGGGCATGTCGGTTAAGAATGTTAAAGAAATATTGAAGAGTACCCAACGCGTAGCTGGAATTCCTTCGGCGACGGTGCTTATCTGGATGTGGATTCTGGACTCCATAAGATTCAGAAATTGCACTTCGGGGAAAGCAGCATGCGCAAACAAAGGGATACACATGGAGAGCGCCAGCTCCTGACATATATGTAGCTGCGTTGCAGTCTTTGAATTCGACAGCAGACACAGGTGGAAAAACCATCAGGCCCAATGAATGTTTGGTCTTCGAAGATAGCGTGGCTGGCGTGGAGGCCGGGAGACGTGCTGGGATGAGAGTTGTTTGGGCGCTGCCGCATCCAGATGTAGCGGTCGAGTATCAAGCAAGAGAGGAGGTGCTGGCTGGGAGAACCGGTCTGATTGAGATCGGCGATGATTGGCAGCTGGGAGAGATTGACGACGGCTGGGCTGAATGCATTCCGAGTCTGGAGCACTTGAACTACGCAAAGTACGATATCGATATACATCTCTAGTCAAAGCGGAACACTGCCAATTCAGAATTTTCAAATACATAATTCTGCAAGAAACCTAAGGCTGACGCCGTAATGAGGAATCAAACGAAACTCTTGTGTCGCTGTCATTGAATCGAAGAATCGTCATATGCGTTAGCGGCCATTTTGCGAACGCGCCGAGGTGGGCGGAGATTGCCAATAAGAATTCTGATTGTTGAAGACTATCCCTGTCCCATTGTTCTGTGGACGCATCGAGAACAAACGTCCTGTTCCACTTGAGTAGGGCCAGCACACGTCTACGGTGTAATGAACAGCGAGGCCACAGTTTAGAACATTGACTAGGAGGACTTGTATCCAAGATCGGACAAGCCGGGTCTCTGTCATTATCTGCGAGACTGTCTCTGCTTTTGCCGCTCAAACTCAGCGGTGATAAACTTTTGGCCCACCGTATATCATGCAAGTTCCCTCAGCCGTGTTGCGCCAACCATGATGCCCCTTTGCCAGTATGTCAAAAAGCTAATGTAACTTGTAGGCTAATCAAGATCATCCCATGACTGCTTCACCTATTCCCGCCCATCGAGCCACTTGCTCATGTAAGGGCCATCGAGCCAATAGCCCAGCTTCTTGTAGTAGCTCCGCACGCCAACCCCGGAGATGACACTGATTTTCTCGCTGCCGTGCTCCTCGCGCGCTATCCTCTCAGCTTCCTCCATCAACAAAGTGCCAAAGCCCTGATGTTGGAACTTGCGCGGGTCGCGAGCATGGATAGGCACTGCGGTGCCGTAGACGTGAAGTTCTCGAATCATGCTGGTGGGCTGGCCGACAAGCTCTTCTCGGTACGTGTACTTTTCGGTGCATTTGCGCAGGCGCAGGAGCGCGACTAGGATATCCTGCTTGGGATCCTCGTATGCCAGGAACGTTTCCCAGCCGCCATTGGCAGTGTAGTCCCTTCGCACCAGCTCGATCTGATTAGGCCTGATCTTGTTCTTGACCTCATTGACGCCGACTTCTCGTGTCCGCACATCTCGGCATGTCGTTCCAAAGTCCTTCATCCGCGCCAGCGCGAGCTCTCGCAGGTTGCCATTTTCAACGCCTGACGTCACCAAGGGCATCGGAATATCTCGTTGCACACGGTAGATTCGAGTCCACGGCGGGATGAGGGCCATAATGCGGGCCACAAGGTCGATCAGCTCATTGGGTGTGTAGTTCTTATATCTTCCAGTCCGCCACAGCTCGTACAAGCCGGTTCCCCGGATGACCAGGGTGGGGTAAATCTTTAAACCGTCTGTCCTGAATGCAGGGTTCTCGAAATACTCGCGGAATTGGTCGACGTCTCGTTCCATACCGACATTAGGAAGGTCCGGCATCATGTGGCTAACCACTTTGAACCCAGCGTCCTTGGCCAAGCAGAATGTCTCGGCAACTGCTGCGACTGTATGGCCACGATTGGTGTCTCGTGCCACATCTTCGTAGAGGGACTGTACACCGATTTCCAATCTCGTGCAGCCATACCTCAGCATGTCTGTGAGATGCGGCTGCAGGCAGTAGTCCGGGCGCGTCTCTATGGTGATGCCCACACACTTGACGTTGCTTAGCTCGCCTGCCTCGACAGCCTCGTCAACCTTGGACGTCTGGTATCCGCTCAGGGCATTGTGCAGCTGGGAGATGAAGTTTTCTCTGTATGATTCGGCGAGCGACATGAAGGTTCCGCCCATGATGATGTATTCCACCTTATCCACCGAGTGCCCAAGCGACTTCAGCTGGTCCACTCGCCCTCGTGCCTGTTCAAAAGGGTCATAACGCGCGCGAATGGCCCGCATCGACGTGGGCTCGTATCCGGTGTATGACTGCGTGCTGTACTCGAAATCGGAGTCAGGGCCGCCGGGGCAGTATACGCAAATATTGCCGGTGTAAGCGATGTGAGGGCACCGGTGTGGCTTGCACATGACAGCGACGACGGCGATTCCCGAGGAGGTTCCTATTTCATGTCAGCCAACTTGCGGAAGGTCACGGCATCCAAGAAGAGTCCTGTGCGTCATACTGATGGGCTTTGCGATGAGCTTGTGGAGGATGTATTTCTTGTAGTGTTCCGGGATGGCGGCAATGATGGCCGTTAGAGGAGGGATATTGGCCAGCTTATGCTTCTTGGAGAGTTTGGAGCGCAGAGAATTGAGGTTGATGTCGCGCGACGGGCCGCCATTCTTGGTCGCCTCATGATCCTCGATCAGGGCGTTGGCGACGTCGGCGCAGCATCGCAGGAAGCGCTCGCTCTCGGGCGCGAGGTCGGCGCCCTTCTTCTTCGTGGTCGTCACCGTGGCCGTCGCCATGATTTGTCGTGTCGCAGCACCAGACAGAGTGGTATTGCAGGTGTTGAGGCTTTGCACCTTTTGATATCAGGTGGGGCCGATTCGAAGCCAGGAAAATGGCGTCGCAGAACAAACCGGTACGTACCCCCACCTGCGGCCGCTGCATGGGAGCGTTAGCGGCTTTTTCGGAAAAAGACAGCTGCCGTTTGCCCGGTAGCACCCGAAATCCGAAGCTCTTGACCTGGCGACGCTTTTCGCGCACCAAGCTCCGGTTCATCAAACATCCAGCTCTCGCCCCAATTCCCATCACTCGCGTCGAGCGTTGCAACCGCAACGCCCTTGAGCCAGTCCTCCTCCTCTCCTCTCCTCTCACACCAATCATGCAGGCCATTCCCCGGACGGCGGCGCGCGCTGCGGCGCTTCGCCAGGGTGCCCGTCGCACCTACAGCTCTGCCTCGTCTCCCTACTCCAAGACCATTGAGAACCTGCGCATCAATGGAGACACCAAGGTCATTTTCCAGGGCTTCACCGGAAAGCAGGGAACGTATGGTGCACCCGCTCTGCGCGATTGCCGATCCCAGGCTGACGATGAGACACAGTTTCCACGCGCAGCAAGCGATCGAATACGGTACGGACCGCGAAGCGCCGACGGCAAAGCCCGCACCTACACCTGGGAAATCGAACGCAAACTGACAATGGGCTCTAGGAACCAAGGTCGTCGGCGGCACGAACCCCAAGAAGGCCGGCCAGACTCATCTCGACCTCCCCGTCTTCAAGAACGTCTCCGACGCTGTGAAGGAGACTGGCGCTACTGCCACCGCGCTCTTTGTCCCGTAAGACAGGCCACGTCCCATCCAGCGGTTGCAAATTGCAGAACATGACTGACATACCCTAAGCCCTCCTCTGGCCGCTGCTGGTATTGAGGAGGCCCTCCAGGCCGAGATTCCTCTCGTTGTCTGCATTACCGAAGGCATCCCTCAACACGGTAAGTTTTCGGCCCCACAATCAATCGTTGATCCGCTTTTGCTCATACCTCATACCCGTAGACATGGTCCGCATCACCTCCATGCTCAAGTCGCAGTCCAAGACCCGTCTGGTCGGCCCCAACTGCCCGGGCATCATCGCCCCCGGTCAGTGCAAGATTGGCATCATGCCCGGTTTCATCCACAAGCGCGGCCGCATCGGCATCGTCTCCCGATCCGGCACCCTGACCTACGAGGCCGTCAACCAGACCACCCAGGCCGGCCTGGGCCAGTCCCTCGTCGTCGGCATCGGCGGTGACCCCTTCAGCGGAACCAACTTCATCGACTGCCTGAAGGTCTTCACCGAGGACGAGGAGACGGACGGCATCATCATGATTGGTGAGATTGGTGGCTCCGCCGAGGAGGAGGCTGCCGAGTTCCTCAAGCAGGCCAACACTGTCGGTGGCGGCAAGCCCGTCGTCTCCTTCATTGCCGGCATCTCTGCTCCTCCGGGCCGCCGCATGGGCCACGCTGGTGCCATCGTCGCTGGTGGCAAGGGCGGCGCTGACTCCAAGATCAAGGCCCTCGAGGCCGCCGGTGTCATCGTCGAGCGCTCTCCCGCCAGCTTGGGCAAGGCTCTGTACGACGAGTTTGTCCGACGGGATCTTTTGTAAATTTGTACCAGGGTTAATAAGGGCTGAAGCTGAGGACTGTGCAAAACTGAGTGTGAAGCTGGCGAGACGCCGATGATGCTCACGGAGGTCACGGAGGTCTCCTTGCTTACAATGTGTTTCATTATCATACGGTTAAGATAGATCAGGGTGGAAACGCTGGCGAGTTTCTCATTTGCCGCCATTGTACTATTTGGATGCCCATGCAAGTGAGCTCGCCACTGAAAGGCGAGGAGGCAGGCGGCGCATTGTCAAACGCCGCCATTGAGAACACAGAAACATGTTCAGCTGCGCCACATGCGATGACGATGCTGACGTCCCATACAGCGCTTACGCTATTTAAGAAAGCGTCCATCGATATACATCAAGCCAAAGGGGAAGCAAATGGCAATACCCTAACACGCCGAGCCCCCGGAAGGCTATGAGTAGTCCTTAACCAAACCCAAAATGACATCTATGCGACGCAAACAAAACTCCCTTGCCAATGCTACCAATGCACGTTTCGCTTCTCGTGTTCGCAGAGTTCATCAACCGCCCTCGCCGCGGGGTTGCAAGGTATTACGGCGCATCAGGCCCAACGCACATTCGTTTCGTACGAATCATTGCTCGCCGAGGAGTCGAGCGGTGATGTCACCCATATATGCTTCTTCCAGCTCGTAGTCCTGCCCGTTGTTCCGCTCAATGCCGACGAAGAGGAACGCGTCGACCACGGAGTCAACGTCAAAGCCCATGTTCACGAAGCGGTCGACCAGGTCCTTGTTATACCCCTTGTACCTGCGTCTGGGGCGTCAGTCCACTCGTCCTTTGGCACCATGCGCCTGCGCTGCGTTTCCGTACCTGCCTGCGTCATCCGCTTTAGGCACACCGCCCTTATTATGCTTCGCCATCCACTTGCTAAGGTCAGGTTCTTGTTTGGGGGCTCCGGCGTAGCGGACAGCCCAGTCTCGCGCGACGAGGCTGAAGCGCTCAGGATTCTCGACGAGCATGCTCGCGACTTCGGCGTCTTGAGGGTCTTTGGGATTTGGAGACTCGAGAAGCATACGGAGGGAGAGGAGGGCCGTCTTGATGGTCTGCACAGGCGACCAACCACTGCCGAGCGTATCGAGGCAGATTGCGCCCTGGGACGTCCACATTCAGTTCCGACCGTCCATATTTCCGCCGAGTAACAACCGCCCCAGAGGCGCCAAGCTCGCCTCTGACGACCACGCGAGCGCAGGGACCACTTACAGTTTGACTGCTGACGTTGGGGTGCCAGATCTTGGTCTCGAAGCGCATGATGGGCGACTTGAACGGGTAGTTATCTGGTATCTGGATGTCGATATCATACGTTGCCCCGGCGTAGGGCGTATCGGGAGGCGCGGGGATGATGCCCTTGAGGTGCTTGAGGGTGACGCCGTCGGCAGGCGCGGCGTAGACGCCCGAGTTGTCTCGGTCCGCCTGGATGTCGGCCAGCTCCTTGGCTATGCGACGGTCCCGGCTGCTCGTCATGGCGGGATGGATGCTATCGATGCGGTCGCTGTCTGATGCAGGCAAGGCGTTGAAAGCTCTGTAGAGAGATGTGGGTTGAAAGTTCAGACTGGCCCAGCTGTGGGGTGGAGGACGTCGTCGACATTCTATCGGCGACAGAGACGGCGTCCAGTGCGGGCAGGGAAGAGGGGCCAGCTAGAAGCACCCGGGTGGCATGAAACGACGTCAATGGGGCCGAACAGCCAGCAGTGCAGCGCGCTAAATATAGCGCTACTCAAGTGCCAGTTACAGTACCTGTACTCGTTCGATGTTGCACAGTAAGTTTGCCGCCCATGTAACGGCAATGAGACTAAGTGTCTTGAAGCAAATCTTTTTACTCTGCTGCCAGCACTTCGTCCTACTGGGAAAGTCAATCGGGAAATCCCATATACCGCTCTGCCTTTCCATAAAGAGCAGGCTCGTCGGAAGTGTACCTGAACGTACTCTGTCCAGATGCCTGCGAAGCCTAGCTGTCTGGGCTGCTTCCATAGTCTGCAACCTGACAGCATTTTTGTCCCTTGCGTAGCCTTACCGAGTACTTCATAGTAACTGGTAGACAATTTTTGGGAGGGGTAATGAATCATCTCTCGTGTGGAGGCTGCTTAAAGAACGTTGTGACATCGTGATAAGCTTTGAATCACCACAGCCAGCTCACTCTCTCGTACACTTGCGAGACGACTGCCTTTGTATTCAACCTTTACGCGTTGAAATAGATGCATAAAACGGCAAAAATGGAGATTCGCCTTACTCATGAGTGTTTCTTCAGCGCATTTTCTTGGCCTTGAATCTTTCCAAGTGTTGGGTTCTTGGCTCTGTAGGGTAGCTACCCGTAAGCTGCGGCTTCAGCGTCGCTCGGTTGTATGGCGTTTTTTACATCGTCGCCAGAGTGATCAAAGATCTGCCCGAGCATTACAGAATTTGACAGTTAATTCGACAGTCATCCCAGCCGTGAGCGAAGAAAGAGACATGGTTCTCGAACTCCAGGGTACTTGACCACTTCGAGATCACGTGACCTCTCGAACTGGCATAGCACGTGACCACGCCGGAGCTGTCGTGTTTCCCTGGCGCCTGGCGACGGGACGCTCGCTCCGTCATCTCTCCAGCTCCGAGCCAAACACCTAATCGAATCAACACAACACACCTGACTGCGGTTGTCTAGGAATACCGGGAATCTCTGTTCTGGATAGCTCGCAAGCTCTTGGTCGTTCGCTCACACAAGCTCGCAGAGCTTAGTCTGTCCAGATGGTGAGCTCTCTCAGGTCCCCCTGCCTTGCCTCGCCAGGTGCTGACAAGAACTTCTAGGGTCAAGGCCAGTCTGGAATGGGGGGCGGCGATGGCAGGGATGACAAGGACAAGAAGGTAAGAGTCTTATCCAACATCTGCATTCGTGGAATTCGCTCACAGTCGCCACAGAAGGACAAGCCCAAGTACGAACCCCCCCCTCGGCCTACGACGCGAGTCGGCCGCAAGAAGAGAAAGGCTGGCGGCAACACCGCTGCCGCGAAACTGCCGGCAGTATATCCCACGAGCCGGTGCAAGCTTCGTCTCCTTCGCATGCAGCGGATCCACGACCACCTTTTGCTCGAGGAAGAGTACGTCGAGAACCAGGAGCGGCTGCGCAAGGCCAAGGCGGCCAAGGAAGGCTCGACTGCCGGCCCCGATGCCGATGTCGACAGATTAGCCGATGAGCGTGGACGTGTTGACGACATGCGGGGCAGCCCAATGGGCGTCGGCACCTTGGAGGAGCTGATCGACGACGACCATGCCATCGTCAGCAGCACGACCGGTCCCGAGTACTACGTCAGCATCATGAGCTTCGTCGACAAGGACCTTTTGGAGCCTGGAGCCAGCGTCTTGCTACACCATAAGAGTGTGAGCATCGTCGGTGTCTTGACAGATGACGCAGACCCCCTCGTCTCGGTGATGAAGCTAGATAAGGCACCTACTGAATCATACGCGGATATTGGTGGCTTGGAGCAGCAGATTCAAGAAGTTCGAGAGTCTGTGGAACTCCCGCTGCTTCACCCGGAGCTGTACGAAGAGATGGGCATCAAGCCTCCCAAGGGTGTCATCCTGTACGGTGCCCCCGGAACAGGCAAGACTCTCCTGGCAAAGGCCGTGGCCAACCAAACATCCGCGACTTTCTTGCGCATTGTCGGCAGCGAACTGATCCAGAAGTATCTTGGCGATGGCCCGCGGCTCGTGCGACAACTCTTCCAGGTTAGCTTAGCCCTTCCCATTGAGACATACGCCATACTGACCAACTCAGGTTGCCGGAGAGAACGCTCCCTCCATTGTGTTCATTGACGAAATCGACGCCATCGGCACGAAGCGGTACGATTCTACATCTGGTGGCGAGCGCGAGGTGCAGCGAACCATGCTGGAGCTCCTCAACCAGCTCGACGGTTTCGATGATCGCGGCGACGTCAAGGTCATCATGGCTACCAACAAGATCGAGACTCTCGATCCTGCGCTCATCCGACCAGGCCGTATCGACCGCAAGATCCTGTTTGAGAACCCTGACCAGAACACAAAGCGCAAGATCTTCACCCTCCACACATCCAAGATGAGCCTCAATGATGACGTGGATCTGGAGGAGTTTATCTCGCAGAAGGACGACCTGTCGGGTGCCGACATCAAGGCCATCTGCTCCGAGGCCGGCATGCTGGCATTGCGCGAGCGTCGCATGCGCGTGCAGATGGCCGACTTCAGGTCTGCCAGGGAGCGT
Source organism: Tolypocladium endophyticum (assembly GCA_024339985.1). NCBI lineage: Eukaryota > Fungi > Ascomycota > Sordariomycetes > Hypocreales > Ophiocordycipitaceae > Tolypocladium > Tolypocladium endophyticum. The sequence goes on from JALHBW010000150.1 coordinate 102,084, forward strand.
GTCCTGCGAACTAAGCAGGAAGGCGAGCCGGAGGGTCTGTATTTGTAATGTACCATCGTGTATGAGGCGGGTGACGAGCAGAGCGGGAAGAATATGGATTAGAGAGCTCGTTACACAGTACTCGCAGTAGACGCAGCGATGATGCTTGCCTGGCAGCGAGACCATAGCTATAGCCCATGTATCTACAGCGAGGCAGGACGTCTGTCTGCCGGAACTCCCTTGTGCCTGCAAATCGTGTTGTGCTTTAGTCGATCTTGCGCCACAGCTCCTCGATGGATTATGGAGACTGCTTATATGTCATGTTGATCAATTTGCTCCAGCTATGGATTTCATAATCATTCCCGTCTCAAAATCGTTTTCGCCAGTCCAGCTCGCCTATGGGTATCCCGACTCATTAACGCCATGCTCCTCGACCCTGGTGGCTCCTTGAGGCCTGCGCAAGATGTCTCAGCGCATCATCGCACATCAGTTGGCATTGTTGACCTTGCCATCGACGCCATTCTCATCCTTGACCACATGAATCTGCTTACCGCCGGCGTCGATCTGCGCGTTGCCGGTTATGCCCACAGGAGAATGAGCGTAGAGCCAGCGGGCGACGAGGAAGCTGCCCAAGGCCCATCCCCAGACGAACACGGCGATGGATGAGGTGACGAGCAGTGCCGGGATGAGCAGCAACAAAGCGAGGCCAATCCAAAACAGAGAGAAAAAGATAGCGGCGCCAAGGGCAAAGCCGACGGTCGAGGCAGAGAAGACGGCAAAGAGCAGCAAGGGCAGGAAGGCAAGGAGGAGCTGCGAGGCGGCGAAGGACTGAACGAGATGCATGTTAGCTCACAGCCTGCCTGCAACCTGGCGAAGGAGATTCAGCTCGAGGGAATCCAAACGGAAGGAGGGCGTACAAAAAGAAAGGGACGCGAGGTCGCGAGCTTCGAGGCGGAATCATAGGCGCGGCGGCGCGAGGACGGGGCGACAACGCGGTCGAGGGATCGCTGGGCGTACGAGTAGATACCGGTGCCCGTGTCGTCGTCGTCGACAGCGCCCTTGATGTTCTTGGTGTTATTGGAGGCCATGCTTGGTGCCGAAGGCTGCGGCTAATTGCGCGAGCGAGGGAATGTTGAGACTAGAACGGCAGATGCGCTTCGCAAAGCTGAGGCGCAGGTGGCCCGATGATGATGTTGGGTTTAAATGAGACTGCTGGAGCTCCCGTTGGTGGTACGCGCGGCTGTGCTCGGAACGGCGCGAGCGTCCCCTACCAGGTACCGGCTACGCGACGACCGTCTTGACGCACGTCAAATGTCTTTCAAACTTGGTTTGACCATGGCAACAAAATCGGTGTTGCAAGCGGGCTCGCCTTTTGCTGTCGCTGATCATTATGCACGGCACCTTGATGACGCCTACAGTGGGGAGCCTACATCGGCAGTTGATGCACCTCTCCACCCTCGTCTTTCATACGGCAGATGCTGACGTTGTTCGCCGCAGGAGTGAAATTCATATCCGAGAAATTTATAATGCAAGAATGGTAACTTTATAACCTTGAAAGCTACAAAGCTGGAGCGTCTACGCACCGGATGAAGCACCCGTGGCCGTATAAAAGTCTGCTTCAAGATGGCCATCAGCAGCTCATAAGAGCTATCTACACGTATGGAGACAGTTGTCCGGAAAGCCGTTGTCCAGGCTCCCCTATCGGAATGCGCAGTAGGCCTGACGTACAGGATGTTGCACAGAAAGATCCGATTCTACAATTGAAATAGTGTATTAACGGGTTCTTTGGACCAGTCGGGGAGATAATCAGCCAAGTTAAAAAAAAAGTGCTCCCTCGGGGATTCGAACCCCGGACATCTGCATTTCTCCAACATGGTCATTGGATTATAAGAGCAGCATGCTCACCACTACATCAAGGGAGCCCCTTAGTCATCTCATAATTAACTTAATCTTATTTATATAGGTCAAGACAGTTGACCCACTTTTAACATTCTTTACCCCCCGCCAACTACAAATAATTACGCAAGCAAGCGGGGCGGCACAGTGTGCGTGGTAGCAAGAGTGGCGACTAAGCAATATAGTTACAAACAACGATTGAGTTCTCATAAGCGAAGTCTTCGTGGCTCAGTTGGTTAGAGCGTCGGTCTCATAGAGACTGCCTATGATCGAGCGTAAAGTTCGAGTCATCCGAAGGTCGTGAGTTCGAGTCTCACCGAGGACACTCTCTTTTTGCCTGTTTCAACGGTAATTTTTTTTTATCGCTGATTTTTTTTTAGTTTTACTTTATGCGTTAACAGGCAAATGTCATGACCTTTTCTTTGACATGGTGCCGATATTGGATTCCCTGTTGCAGGAAGGAGGCTAGTGACAGAACGCTGGGTCGCCGTAAGCCTCGGCCTTTTCGCGTCGTCGCGGAAGCGAGGCTCGACACCCACCGGCGCTCGCTTCCCCGCAATTGAAATCGCGAACGCAGGAACAATCTGAGAGCATTGGCAGACTCCATCCTCAGCTCAAGCCCGAGTTTGGCGCCTGCAGCTTCTCATAAAGACGCGGCATCGAGGGCGAGAACGCGTTAGTTGGGTTGGGCGAACGACGAGCTGCGATGGCGCACGAAACATGGCGATGTTGAAACTATAAGATGATGGCTCGTCGCAATAGGCGACGACGACGGTAACATGAAAAACATCGACACGTTCTCAAGCTATCACTTCAGTAGCTTATATATATATCACCTATCTTGGACTTTTTTACGGTCTTTGCCCAGTAACCTTGACCACCACCAGTTATATCCACCGCCATACTCGATCTACCTGTTTACAGGTACTACCTTATTATTACAGCACCGCAAATATCGTCGCTATGCTCACAAACCTCGTCTGCCGTGATGAACACCTCGCTTCTCCTCAGCAGAAGCTCACCTACACGATCTCACCGTGCCAGGTCTCTAGCTCGACATTAAGCGCCAATGACGGCAACAACAACATGAGCATCCAGCCCGGGCTGGTCACCGAGCAAGCCAACAACTTTAATCGCAGTTTCCGCTCTATCAATAGCAAAGCCGGCTGGTCTCTCGACAAGGCCGCCAACGTCATCGGCGCCGAGGGCTGGTGGCCCACGAGCATGGAGAAGGAGTGCCACAAGGCTGCCCGCATCCTTCATTCCTTTCTCAGTGAGTTCAGACCTAGCTCCAGCACCTAAGTTGCCTAGAAAGGGCACTGACTGTTTGTTCTGAAGACCTTGAAGAGACGACCGGTCTCTTGCACCCCACCACGGGCATCCTCAAGAAGCTTGTCGTCAAGATCCCCGACGCTGTACTCCGGAACTGCGCCGGCTTGGCCATCTTCAATGTCATCCGCGCCGGCGCCTATCACGGATCACTCGCCGCCGGGTCCGGAGTCGTCATTGCCCGTCGACCCGATGGCACTTGGTCACCGCCCTCGTCGTTTGTCGTGTCTACCCTCGGCGCCAACTTCGTGCTGGGTCTCGACGTTTACGACTGCGTCTGCGTGCTCAACACGCCCGCGCAGGTCGACGCCTTCATCAAGCCGCGCGCTCCTCTTGGTGGGGGCGCACCCATCGCCATTGGCCCCATTGGGCCTGGTACCAGCGTTGACGCGGCCGTGTTCAAGACGGAGCGCCCCGTCTGGAGCTATATCAAGAGCCGTGGGCTCTGGGCGGGCGTGCAGATCGACGGCACCATCATCATCAGCCGCGCCGATGCCAACTCCATCTTCTACAAAGAAAGCGGCATGACGGCGCAGAAGATCCTCCGCGGCGACGTCGCTTGGCCCATGCCCGCCAAGCCGCTCTTTGAGGTCTTGCTTGTCATGGAGGGGCGTGGTGATTATGATCGCACCATCGTCCAGGAGGTCGGCCGTATGACCAGCCCCGGCGATACCGTTCTCGAGAAAAAGGTTAGGTTCGCCCACGAGCGCTACTAGAATAAGAGGATCTTGAAAGGGTTGCATGCTGAGACTGACGACATGATGTTGCATAAAAAGGTGACAAAACGGCGTCCAAGGAGTTGTCGTCTTTCTTTACTTGGCGGTGGCAAACGCTAAAGTGTCTCAATGTTATGGCTGCATCTAGGCGTACTTTTATGTTGTATGATATCCTTATTTTCGGCGCATAGTATATTCGTTCTTGCACTGTAGTTTTCCTGAAATTGACAAGATGCGAAGTGCCGCCGAGCCAGTCCGAGACACTTGTTTCCATCGTGCGCGAGCGAAACATGGACATTATCTTGTACCAGTGCACCCAGAGCGAGCCTAACTAAATAATTAGAGACGAGGAGCTAGCATGGAATGTGCTCGGTGAGACTCGAACTCACGACCTTCGGATGACTCGAACTTTACGCTCGATCATAGGCAGTCGTGCGTAGACACGACTCTTCCCTGTCATGGATCGCCGAATCCTGAAATGTCTTGCAATGTCTGACCAAGTAATAGGGCTGCGGACTGTTTTTCCCCGTCTAACTTTGAGACATATCAGCGCTTCTTGGCCCTAAATGACTGTCAATGAAGCAATGCCGAGAGCATGTGATGTGCGCGGCGAAGAGGCTTTCACCCATCGCAAGCACTTGCCTTCCAAGGCCTGGCATGTGTTAATGTGTGGATGGACTGACGACTCCACAGCCCTATTTAATGTGACTGCGATCAGGCCATGCAAGGCCAAACGAGGAGGCCGCCGATGTAACCCAAGGACTGAGGAGAGTCCTGTCCCTTCGGATGTCTACGGGCGCTTGCAGATCGCTGGGCAAGGTTCCAAGGAGCAGGGTTTCCTTGCCGATGGCCGGTTGAGCCCCACCGTGCCACGTAACTTCCATAGAGTGCTAGTCTCTTGTCGAGGCAAGTCTCAAGAAGAGAATAGTCGTTACATAAAGTGATCATCGTGAAGCTATCAGGACGAAGCATGGGCCATGGGTTTTGCCAACTGTATTTGACCGAGAAACCTCGTCTGGAGGCATGGCGCAGAATTGTCAGATGTTCTCCAGCGTAGGCTTGCGTAAGGTATTCAAATGCCTCGGCAATGACCCGCTAATTAATGAAGTGTTGGCTCATAATTTTCTTCCGTGCCCGACTCGGTCCGACAGGTCGGCATTGAGGCCATATGTAACCCGTGCCGGTGTGCGATGGGGCAATGAAGGGAGCATTAATATCATCCGACTGTTCTTGCGGGTCTTGCAGGAAGCGACGGAGACTGTCCGCCTCTCCATAAAGGAAGACCTCACGTTCTCTCGGTGGGGTAACGTGGAATTGCCAGGAGTCGAAGAGAAGAATCCCGACAAACATTTGAAGGCATGTCATGCCGCTAGTTTGGGACGGAAAGAGAGGCAAACAAGCCGTATTGTGCCACAGAACTTTTGCGACAGAGCCGAGCAAGTAATGCCCGAGAGGGGCAGCATTACGTGGACAGGGTGAGCGGCCAGCGGCGGCCTTCATGCAGGCACGCGGCGAGGAAGCGGATGTGTGTGTGTGCCAAGGGCAGTCCCGCAGAAAGATGCTACGAACACGAGATAGCAGGAAGCCTTGACAAATCTATCCGAGCGAAGACACCTGCCCGACATGGACAGGCAAGCATGTGCGAGTATATTAGGGTGGAACAACAGGCCGATTACGTACCGCGCTGCCATATGAAAGAAGGGACAGGAGGGGGGTGAGAGAACCAGAGACGTGGTACCGGGACTGCGCGAACACTGCAGCATGGCTACATCACTAGTCGCGGCATGCAGACATTGCGCCACAGCTACCACAAACTTGCATGTGTGGTCGACATGTCGAAAACGGGCCGTTCCTATTGATCCTGGACGGGGCCGGCGCCTTAAGGCGCAATTGATATATGATAGTGTCGGCTACTACTACTGCATGCTGTTGCTTCTGCTTGCCCACGTGTACGTCGTAGTTCACATCCCAGCTAGGGCCGGCACTATCGGAGGCCATGAATGCCCGATGGATATCATCACCCAGCGGGGTGGTTCAGCACTAGACGCTGCGTCATATGCCTGGATCACCCGAGGTCAAACGGCCTCTGGCACGTCTTTGTCTTCTTGATCACGTCGCAATTGACGCTGCGTGAATGAAACCCACGCACGTACAAGCATGGAGAGCATCAGAATTGCGGTTATCGGGCTTGGTATGTTCCTTTTCAGGATCAACACGATCTTACCTGAAATTACTAAGACGAACCGTCTAATATCCTGCAGGCCCAGCGGGGTTGACAGCGATCAAGAGTCTGCGAGAAGAGGGTTTCGATGCCATTGGTTTTGAGAGACGAGACAAAGTTGGTGGCCTCTGGTCTTTCAGCTCCAACACCTCTTATACCTCGGTTATACAAGGAACTGTTTCAAATATTAGCAAGTTTGTTGTCAGTCGGAACCTTTCCACCATCCGTACCAATCAGTTGTTGACGAGGTCTCAGTCCGGCTTCAGCGACTTCCCGATCCCGAAAGGTACCGTACTGCCTTCAACATGCGTTCGAAGCCCATAATGCTGGCGTATTTTATTGATCATGTTGTCCGTCGCGTGCAGGCTACCCTCCATACCTTACCGGGTCTCAAGTGGCAGATTATTTCCAGTCATACGCGAAACATTTCGGGTTGGAGAAACATATCCGGTTCAGCACAACAGTCCATAGAGTGACTCGCGACGAGTCGGACAAAGGATGGAATGTACACATCACGGGACTGGACGGAGAATCTGTGCTCTATTTCGACAAGGTGGTATTTGGGACCGGCTCCGAGACGATGCCAGTCTGGCCCGCCATGCCCGGTAAAGAAAAGTTCAAGGGCCTCATATTGCATGGACAAAATTACCGCAGGTGGGCTCCATGAGAAAACCATCGGGGTGATCACATATTCTGACCACTTGACACAAAGTCGCGAGGAATTTGCGGGAAAACGAGTGATGGTCGTTGGAATTGGTAACACAGCATGCGAGATATCGCTGAGCCTCTCCAAACACACCTCCAAGCTGTATCAAGCTTACCGCCGCGGACGAATAATGGTCTCCCGATATGAGGATAACGGCATTCCGACCGATAGTACAATACCGTGGCCGATGCTGCGCCTGAAGTACCTGCTGGACTTCAGGATTCCGTGGCTTACTGGCCCCCTGGTCGATAAGCTGATGATTCGGAAAATGATCAGTGATGCCGCTCGGGAGGAGCCGGAGGGGGGAGCAACTTCCGATAGAAAGAGACTGAAACGGACTGAAGAGCGAATCAGAAAGGACTGGCGATTGACACCATGCCCAAGTATGGCTCATGAGCACCCGGCGGTTCAAGAGAGCTTCATTCCCGCCCTATATTCCGGACAAATCACTTCAGTCCCAGGATTCAAAGGTTTTGTGGGCGGCCGTCAAGTTCTGTTGGATGATGATTCTATCATTGAGGTGGATGCTGTTATTTTCTGTACCGGATATACCTTCGACTTCAGCATCATGCCCGAATTGGAAATGGATGGAGCCTGCGGTTTACCATTGACGACAGCCCGACAGGTATGCGAGGACAAGGCGAAGGAGCAAACCGGCGACAACGACTGTTCGACAGGCCATCGGAAGCAAAACCACCTCCCCCGGCTCTATCACATGATATTTCCGCCGCGTCGTGCTTCATCTGTTGCGTTTTTGAGCTGGATGGCACCGCAGGAGAATGTGTGGTGCGTGTGTGAACTCGCGTCCATGGCTGTTGCTCAAATATGGGCTGCCGAAACGGCCAGAACTCCGACACTCTGCGAACCACCATCAAAGTATAGAAGACCAGCCCTGCTGCCTTCTGTTGACGAGATGAATACCCAGGTGGACAACTACCACGCATGGTGGTGGAATGAATGGCAGACAGAACCGTCCATTCGTCAAGGTTTCGTCCGAGCACACCCATTCTACCGATTCCTGCACGACATGGCTGGCACAGGGATGTACGACAACCTTGACCACATGTTTTCTGGCCGTGGATGGCGACTAAGACGGAGAGACAAGCATGTATACAGATGGCTATCCAAAGGCCCAATGAACAGTTATGCATGGCGCCTATTCGACACTAACCCGAGCAACATTCCTGGTTGCGGCAGGAGGACTTGGCCGGGCTCCAGGCAAGCAATCCAAGATGCGGTACGATCCCATCCCTTCATCTATATTTAAATGCTCTTTTGATTCTAACTTTGTCTAGTACGAGACGTACCAGAGTTACAAGGCGGATATGCAGGATGAGAAGTTGCGGAGAAAGGTCATGTTTGATGATTGACCTTGACCATGTTTCGAAGCGTGTAGGCTATAGGATGGTCTTAATTAGCTTGAGAGGTTGAAGAAGGCTTCCGTCTGATGAGGTCTGAGTCAAGACAGTGTGTCTTTCTCCGGAGTGGTGGAGCCCAAGCACGGAGCGGGCAGTACCGACGGTCTGGTCCGGCCCCACCCTCAGTCTTACACATCTCTGTTGGGTGTATGTTGAGTTATGAATCAACTCACCTTCCTATTTTGGACTGTGCATGTACCTGCATAAATTCATGCGTGTGTTGAAGCCAAAATATGCTTCTCTCTCACGTGCAAATCCGGTCAATATTTCCCTCTGCATTGCGATGCTCAACGTAGAGGATGAACACAACGAAAGATTCTCCTGTTTGAATGTCAATAACGCAATTTTAATATAAGGAAGGACCCTTCGACATTGCATCTCATTTCGAGTCTCAATAATTCGCGCGCTTGTTGTCAGTGTGGATCAGATCTGGAACTCTGCACAAAAGTGTCTCGGGAGGAACGACGCCGGCTGTGCCTGGTATGGTTGAAGACTGATGGCAGGCCATTTGCCTCCTATGAAACTTGGGACACATCATATACACTTGAAAATCATTGCTGCGCCAAACAAGAATGGCAATCCAGCCATTTGTGCCACTCATGAGCTGGCCAAAGTACCGGGACTGCAGTGTGACGCCAAACATTGAATGTTGGCGGGCTCGACCTGCGAATTAGCACGTCTAGGATCCCCGGGCCGCACACGAGGACGGACACAAGGCTAATGGGTGTATCATGATGGCCGGCCGCCACTCGGCATTCCCGACCCTCGCGTTATCGGTGGCGCTCTTGAGTCGAAGACCAGGGCCGTCGTCAGTGTTGCAGAAGGAGCGCGTACAACGTCATCGGCGCCGTCTGCAGGAAACTAACCTTATGAAGGTATTCAAAGCTTCGCTCTGGGACCCTAACCTTCCGCCACCAACCTTCACGACATCGCCACCACACGCGCTCGCCACTGGTTCTGCATCGCTCCTTTCTTTTCTCAATTCCTTGTTGCTTCGACTACTACATTCCATGCTTGGGCTGTTACCGTCATTATTTTAGCCCTGTGCTGCGCAGAGAGCGAGTTCACGGCAGCTATCCCTGCCGTATTGCCTAACCCCAATAGGCCAGTGGGAATTGGAAACCGACTCGTGGAGAACAGACTCCCATACGGTGGAAAACTACGCCATTAGAGCCCGCGGGGGCCATAACGGCGAGTGTTCTGCGAGGTCAGTCCGAGCATACACTGACACGCAAGTGGTACTGTTGAGACCGTAACTCAGCGACCTCTCGGCTAAGGTTTTTTCACCGGCGAGACGGTGGCGAGAGCTACGCTTCGCTGGTTTTCCCCCTTAGTTTTGGATTATTGACTAGACCTATATAGTCTTTTAGGCTCTTAGATAGGGATAATAAAATAATAATAATAATACGGTGGAAAACTTGTCCGCCGAGGAGTTGAGCCGCAGCCCACAGGTTTTCGATACACAGCACCACCAATAACGGTATTGGAGTATGCGCCTGAACTTCTCTCCTTGCTCGCGGATATTGCCAAGAAGTACCCTAGGGATAAATTCCATCCCAACGCCATGATACTGGCACTGACGCTCTGGACGGATGTGAGATCACTCCCTGAACGAGGGCCTGAGAAGTTCGTTGGTCACACGAGCCAGGAATTCTCGCAGGTGGGAAGTCCCATCAGTCAGCCTGATGGAGTTTTTCATATACTTTGGACACTGGTTGGGGCCAACGTCTCCCTTCAATGAATTTGTACGCGGCCCAATAGGGAAACCTCACTTCTTGCCGCAAGTTACTCCCTCTCCACCCCATGATAGATTCGGACAGCATGACCAACAATCTCGGCCACCATTTTCCTATTTCTTTGGTCCAAGTATGATCAATTGGGTTCGCGTTACGATGCGAGAGGAGTTGGATCATTTACAGGCCCTGGGACATTTGCTACCTCTCCAAATCAGTGACATCTCTGTCCGTAGAAGGCGTGCTCTTTAGTTGTGGAGCAGCTTCCCAGTGCCAAAGACACGATATTCCTCTTTTCCCAAGATAAGTATGCATTAGTCCTAATCATCCTCGTATTTAGAATGCCATATGCTGCACCATTGCGTTGTTTATTTTATTAGGCAGCAACTCAATGCCTTTTTTTTTTTCGCGGAGAAGACCCATCGTGAAAATCCTACATTGCTTGTATTAACATCAACAAGAGCACGGGCTGTTGTGACCGACTTCTGTCGTCATCTGTTTCTTTTTTCACCTGTAAGCACGATCACCAGTTTGCCGCAATGCATCCGGCAATTCAGTCTTCTGGAAGGATTCGCAACAGCAGATTGGTGGGTCAATGACTTCAGCTGACTGTCGATCAACCAGCAAGGTTCCGGCGGACACAGCCGACGCGCCACCCACCCGGCAGCCGCGCTACGCGATGTTGTGAACAAATAACTTCGTGCATCGCCATCATGCTGTGTTGAAGTCCTTGGATGCCTTCTGGAAAGGTAGAATTCAAGCAACAATTCGACGTTTTAGGTTCGTCTCTCGCCTCGTAGCACGGCTCAAGACTGGCAAGTGACACATTTCGGCGAACTCGTAAAGAGTGGTTGCTTCGGCTTATCTCATTGCCGAAGCTCCAATGACAGTTGTGGCTGCCTGGCAAGCCTGTGAAGCTGCTGTGCCGTAGGAGTACGTAAAGGCCCGCGGGACGGGGCGGCTTCCTCTTCCTTCCTGAACCTCCCCGACGCCGATCCCATGGCGGAGTCGCATCCTTCTATGATTCCAAAGATGTCTGTGCGTTCTCAGCACTGCGACGTCTCGTGATACGTTTTTCGATTTTATTGAAAAAAAAAACCTGGTTTTCAGACTGAGCGAGACCGCGCAGGACTTGAATTGCGCTGCGTAGCTTTCTATTTCTAAGAAGCAACTCAAGATGGTATCGCGGCAACTAGTTTCGCCTCCGTGGCTCATGCGCGGCATTCCTTCATGTATGTAATTCCCAGTAAGTTATAGCTTCAGTCCCATCGGGCCAACCCCCCCACACAGACTCACGATGCATTGCGTCATGTTGTCCGACCCAGACCCGCTGCAACAATCAACCAGCCCCATTAACCCCTGATTAACAACACGCGATTGAAAAAAGAGCTGCTGATAGCCGTAGCATAGCGCTTACATACCCGCAAAAGGATTCCGACGACGATTCAGTTTGGCTTCTGCCTGCTACAGCATCAAGTTGGGATACCGAGACTTGGCGCAAAATACCTACTGCATCGTGAAAATGGGATACCGAGGCTTGCCCCAAAATAGGAGAGGGCTATAACTGCTCGCAGCCGATGGTGATGTCACCGACTGATCAGCGCTGGACACGCAACGGGACTCTGGAAGACGTTCACAACCATGTGGTTTGCAAGACAAGGACTGCATCGACGGCGTGCGTTGGCGTACTTCGAAACGAGTATTAATACAGTCGTTCAGCGTCGCTTCGTTTGAATCAATCTCTGATCTCAGACACACACAGACACACAAGCACTCCACAGTCAAAAGCTCCATCTCTCAACAAAGCCAACGACACTCTTACACTCGCATTCTAAAGCACAATGCCTTCCCTCCGCAACACGCTCATCGGCCTTGTCGCCATCCCTTTCCTCTCGTCCGGCGTCTCGGCTGGGCAGACTCTGCAGGTCGTCTGGTCCTCGGGCCACTTCGAGACCATTGCTGGAACCGCCACCGGCAACGAGATTGGCCACTCCAACGGCTTCGCCATCACCGACGACAAGGGCAAGGAGCTTTACAGCTCAGCTGCCCCTAATGATCACGTGCCGTGCTACAACACCGATAACGGCCGCACCTTCCAAATTTCCAGCTCCTGCTGGAACAAGCCCCGTTGGTTCCACTGCCTGGCGGACTTTGGCGGTAACCCCAAGATCTGCGAGGTGCAGCAGGACGGGGACTACAAGGTGCTCGCCTCGGGCAAGGCCAACACCAAAGACGGGTTTATCGGGATTGCTGTTACCCAGACTGGCCACTGTGTCGCTTCTTTCGAGCTTGAGGATAACGAGAAGTGCGACTCCAGTGCCACCTTCAAGTATGTGAAGGGTTAGAATAAGGAAGAGAAGCGGCAGGTGTAGGATTTGATCAGAGCGGTTGGGGGACGTGTCAATTTCGATCTAGTTAATAGACTCAAAGAACTCTAATCTACTCCCACTGAATCATTCTCGGGTTTTCATGCGTTTTTGGCGGATACTGTTAAGGTTATTCAACGTATTCTGTTCATGCCCAATGCAGGTCCCGCCGTATCTACGCGCGTAATACTTCTTAGGTGAATCGAGGGAGTTTCAAGTTGTTTGCACAATCGCCATCACACAGCTTCTTGCTCAGCCAGCACCCTCCGCTGCGGTCCTTCTGGCCCTCGGCTGCCAGAACTTTCCCCTGCCCTATCAGGAAACGCAGCATCTGTCCGCGCAAAGTCAGCATTCCTCCTCGCATCATCCAACTCCTCCGGCAGCCACTCCCTGTGCTTTCCCCAACCCACGCTCCGCGTAAATGTCTGTGAGGCATAGCCCACGTCTCCCTCTGAACCGTAGAAAAATGCCTCCTTCTCCTGCAGCGGCAGGTGATTGTATCGCCAGTCCCACACAGCAGCGTACGACGACCTGTACGAGGCGAGGGCCATGACAACGCCGATGAGGCCGCCACCGACGATGTCATACCAGTTATGCGCGGCGTCAATGGTGAGCGAGCACGCGATGACGAGGGCCAGGAGCAGCGGCATCATCACCAGCGCCAGCTTCCAGAATGCCGGCTTATGGTCCGCCCAGACCTTGAGCTTGGCGTTCATCCAAAGAAACAGGAACCCAAAGCCCGCAAACGCCGCTGCGGAGTGCCCGCTGGGAAACGACGTGATGGCCGTTTTGAGCTTCATGGCGTCTGTCTGGGTGCATATCTCGGTTGTGTACATGATGCGCTGGAAGCCGACGCCGTTGAGACCGGTTTTGTTGTGGGTGCTCGCGCGCGAGATGTCCGGGGCGCAAACGTCGAGGAAGTAGGGCCGGAAGCCACCGATAAGTAGCTTGACAACCATATGGAAGAGCGAAGATAGAAGCACGGCCCAGGTAGCGCCCATGACGGCATTGCTAGCATCCCGGGCGGACTTGATGCGGACCTGCGCCAGCAAGTAGATGGCGTTGGGGCCCCCGATAGAGACCAGCCCGGCCAGCCACGAGGGAATGATCCAGCCGCGGTAGGGATACGCCCACTCCGGGTAGATGATGTCGCCAGAGCCATTGAATGTGACAGGAAAGTTTCGCGTGACGGGGATCGGGGCGTAGTAGAGCTGCGAGACAGTCAGAGGCGACAGCGCCGTACGGTAGATACAAGAGTACTCACGCCGCTAGAAATTACACCCACGATGAGCATGCACAGGCAATCAAACCAGTTCAGCACGGCCCACTGCACAGCGAATGCCTTGAGCCTCTGGCCAAAACGCTGTCTGCGGCCCAAAACCGAGGCAGCGCTGCCTGGTGTCGGCCTGGAAGGCATTCTCTGCGTGTCGCTCTAATTGGCAGGCTACTCCGTGAAGGCTTGCCGTCGCTGCTGGAACTCTTCTGAATCAATGAGTCGGCTATGAATATTGAATGTAGCAGCGCGGTGTGCATGGTTGAGAGTCGTAGAGTTCACGTACTTGCAGCAGCAACTAAGTTGACGTCATGTGATTCGAAGGCCGTCGCACCTGAGTTCAACCGCGCAACGAAGGGTAGTACAGTACGGGCTAGGTGAATTCTAAATTAAAAGGATCAGGCATTTCTATCACAGTTCGATGGTCGTTGAGAACCTTTGCAGGGATCTTGTGGATGTGTGAGTTGCCACCCGCTCACCAGCGTCGCGAAGGGTTTCCAAGGAGCATCGATACGCATGCTTGGACGCCTACAAGCAGATGACAAACACTGCACAATGTAATTCTCACCGGAGGCCACTGTAACCAGCCAGGCACACTCATTATTTCTGCTCTCCACCACCAGCCTGTTCCTGCTTCGTCACTCCGTACGGCGGCCAGCAATTCCTGAACATCATCGAGCAACCGCGCTTGTGCTCCTTCGTCAAGCCACATCTGCTACACGGCTGGGGCTGCCGCAGGATTGTTCATCAGCCAACGTCGCATGCTATTCGGGGCTATCAGTGAAAGAACCCACCAATGTTCCCTTTCGAGCCTGGTCATCCTCTGCCCGAGTAGGCTGGCTTGCACCGGTATCTTTAGGCTGTTTGGACTTGGAGTCGGCCATCCTCGCAACTGCCGGAGTGTGAAATGCAAGATATGCGGAGTTGTGCATAAGAATGCCTTGCCTAGGAATATGAATAGCTTTATATAGCGGGAGAAATGCCGCGGCTACCTCTCAGTTTGTCCGAAAGTATACGGCATACGGCTCGGGCAGGCGTCATCCTTTGGCGGATTGATGTCACGGGCGTGGCGTTCAAGTCAACGGTCGGTCGCCCCTGCCTAGCACGGCAATCAAATTCGGCTACAAAGCACGGCGCTTAACTCTTTGAGCGTCACAACACAATATCAACCGGGAGACTATTCGAGCCACAACGATGATGCCATTAAAATGCCGTCCTTCTATTTGTTCTAGTCACATAGAAAACAGGGCAACACCAACAATGCGCGATAGAATGCAGGCTGGATACTTGAAAAAGAAAACACAGTCACCAAAACGGGTGAATGGGACAGCTCGCGGTATGCACATCGCAAACACCCCATTCCAAAGTCATCTCCATCAATAGCACCAAATTTACAGAGCCACCATACCAGCACCAGCGAGGCCGGCCACAAGAAGATAGAGGCCCATGGTGTAGTCACCGATGGAGAAGGCGGCGTGGGGGGCGCCGGGAACTGCGAGGCTGCTGCTGCTGCTGGAAGACTGTGCGCCGCCGGCGCCGACGGGAGTAGTGGCTGTGGCGACCGCATTGTTAATGTCAGCGGCTTTGGATACCTTGGCACCGCAAGACGAGTCCGCCGAGGCCTTCTGGAGAGTGGCCGAGCCGTCGAACTTGCACGCGTCGGCGGCCTTGTTGAGCTTCTTGTAGTAGGCGTCGAGGACGTAGGTGAGCTTCTCCTTGTCGGAGCACATGCTGTAGGCACCGTATACACCAGTCGACGCGTTACCGTTGATGCCGGAGCAAAGCTTCTTGTCCTTGCCGCAGATGTAGCCGAAAATGTCACCGTAGTCCTTGCTGCTAAGCTTCTCGGCGGGGACGCAAGAGCTAGAGTTGACCATGCAGCTGCAGAGGTCCTCGTCGGGGGTCGGGGGCAGTGAAGAGCTGGCCTTCCAAGTCGAGCTGGAGTCAGGGCATTTCTGCAGATCACCGGACGGCTTGTACGAGTCGCGGTCAATCGCCTTGGGCGTCGCCGCGTTAACCTGCTTCTTGAGGGTATCAAAATCATCGAGCTTGGTGGCCTTGCCGCCCTTGACCTGGACAAGACCTTGGGGGGAGCAATATTAGCACTGGAGTATCAAAGCGCCAGAGGACTTGGCCCATGCTTACCGTAATCGTTGGCCTCCTGGAAGTACATGTAGACGATGCCACCAGAGAAGACGCTGGTCATGTCGTCACTGTAGAGAGCCTCGGTCTCCTCAAAGATACGGCCAGCGGCGCCGTCGGGAATGTTGCAGCCGTACTCGGCGAAGAAGACGGGGACGGAGTACTTCTCGAAGAACTTGATCTGATCGTTGTAACCAGACTTGGCCATGCTGCTCTTGCCGCACCACGAATAGATGTTGTAGCCCCAGAAGTCGATGGAGTCCTCGACGGTGCCGCAGTTGAAGTAGTCGGCAATCTCTTGGCGGATGTCGGCGTCGTCGTTGGCGGCGTAGCCGACGCCCATCCAGCGCGAGTTCTTCTTGTTCTTGATGTAGGCCTTGGTGTCGCGAACAGCAGCCTTGACGTAGGCCGAGGCACCAGTGTTGGTCTTGTTGTTGCTGACCTCGTTGCCTGCGAAGAAGCCGATGACATTGGAGTACTGAGCCAGCTCATCGACGACCTTCTGGTAGCGGGAGAAGAGCTCCGTGTTCCACTGGGGGTTGTCGCGGTTGATGGACAAGCTAGGCTCGCCAAGGTCCGAAATGACGTAGATGCCAGCGTCCTGGAGCATCTTCATGCAGTCCGAGTGGTCCTTCGTGGGGTCGATGGCGTACGTGCGGATCACGTTGGTACCCAGCTCCTGGAGAAGAGGCACGTCGCGCTTGCACGCGTCCTTGTCGGAGAGCGGGTCGGCATACTTGGTCGTCTTCTCATTGGTGGCGCCGGCGGCGGCCGTGTCCTGCTGGTAGGCAACGCCCTTCATGAAGAACTGAGTGCCATTCTTGTAGAAGAGCTTGGAGCCCTAAAGAGCGGGTTAGCAACTCAATTCATCCTCACTGCCGTTCCTCGACAAACCTTCATCTCAATGGGCTGGAGGTCAGCCAGGGCGCTGCCGGCCAGGGCAAGCAGCGCCACGGACAGCTTGGTGAAAGCCATTATCGTGGCCGTGTTGGTAAATGCTGATGAAGATGCGTCGGACTCGATGGATTAAATGTGATATTGTGTTCCTTGTTCGTCTATGATGGGCGGTTCGACGAAGAGGGAGCCGGCAAAACTCGAGCAATAGCGCTGCCGAAAAAAAAAACGCGTGTACTTGAATGAGTGTCAGGAAGAGCGAGGCAAACACCTCCAAAAAGCTATAAAAATGAGAACGGGAAAGAGTGAAAGCGGTTCGCGCCTCTGCTCCTGGGAAACGAGTGTGTTTTGTCGAGGTTCAAAGGAGGAACGAGCATCAAGGGGCCCCGGAAGGCGGGTCGTCCGTAGCGAGAAATGAGGGCCGCCAGCGCAATGCACCCCAGCCGGGCCAAGCGCCAGCATGAGAAGCTCGTGAACGGGTCTCGACTCACTGCTTCGATGTTCCCACTCTCGGCCCTGGGTGGGACGGAGGCGCAGCAGACCATGCTTCTCGTGGGCAAGGGAGAATCATGCTTGCTTGGGTCGATTCAGGGGTCCAGCGCAAACCACAGCCAATCAGCAGCACGTGCGGACCTGGGTCATCTCGCTAGGGCGAATTGTCACGACGGTGGTACCGTGCGTTTACCGGCTCCTGCGCACGTAGGATGGGCTCGAGACTAGCAGCGGCGGTGCCTGCGACCACTCCATGGCCGCTGCGGCCTCGCTGAGAGGTGCTAGCGCAGGGCCTCATGGCGCTGCCAGTCGGGCTGTGCACCATCTCCGACGACACTGTAACGGCGTCCAGTGGAAACAGGGGGCCGCTACCCACCAGCTCCTCCCACCGGAAATCCACAACGCTCAGTGCCCATGCTCGATGGCGGTTCTTGCGATCCACGCATGCGACAGATTGATCGGTTTCCGGATTCCACAGCTGCACGGCTGGTAATCAATCACAGTCGAACTTTCATTAAACCCCGGCGCAGCAGCCGTCGCAGATGTCGACTGCCGCGAGTCACCGAGAAACTCGAGCATCAGGCGCAACTCGCGCTCACGCATCTCGTATCCCACTAGCTGTGGCAGCTGCCAAGTCCCAGCAATTACTCGTGCGCGTTAATCCCAAGCCTCCCTCGCCTGTTCACCATCGCCTTTGCAAAGTCCGACCGCGTGGACAATTTACTTTCGTCAAGAATGCTTCTCGGCGGTCCTTGGCCCTCGCGCCATGCCAGAGCCAAGCTTCGCCTCCCTTGACGTCCTCAGGCTCTTTCCGCGCCCATACGAGTGCTCATGGTCTAGACGTTGCCATGCAATGCGACGCGGCGGGGTGGGTTGTCGTTCCATCGGTGTGGCAATACGAGAGATTGCCGTTCGTCCTCCCCGGACACGATCGGCTTTCATCAGCCGTGCTGCTGTGTCCTGCCTGAGCGTCGCTGTCACCTTGGTCCACGTCCACCTTTATCGCTTGTCTTGCTGTTGCGGTCAAAGCATAACCGTTCGATGCTGGCCTTTCGCCGACCTGGATGTAGCGAAAGGCAAAAAGCCCGGCCTCGGGATTCAGCGTCCCCGAAACCTATAGTAGACGCTACCAACGCCGTACAGAACCTGATCCCACATCTGGTGCGTTTTGCTCCAGATCCCGCCTTGCTGCAGCTGCTGCTTCTGCTGATGGCGCCGTTGCTGTCCAGTACGGTGGTGGTTCTCAGCGTAGTAGCGCTCAGGGTAGTAGTGTCCGTTGTGATAGTAGAGCCTGGCCATGATGTCGTTGGTTTGAGGTTTGTTTGCGTTTTGTTTCAGCAGTGTGCTTCGAGATGCCGCATCGTTTTATGCTTATTCTCGAACATCTCTATCCGATGCGAAACGCGCGCCTCTTAAATAGACGCGACCAGGCATCTGTCCGTCGCCACCGTCAAAGGTCAGACAGCACGAGTGGCACTGCAGCGTGCCAGCCCTACGGCGCAGCCAACCACAGCCGCCGCCTGCCCGGCTCCCTGTGACCTCAGCCCCGGGTTTATGCTCCGCACAGCCCCGGTCAGCTGCGGCAGTCCACCGGCTCCCGGGCGTGCATGCGCGGTGACTCCCGTGCTGGTGTCACCTGTCGTCGGCACTGGTTGACTGCAGTGCTGCTTGGCTTGCCAGCCATCCAGCCTACACTTCCCATGTCGTCCTGCAAGCTGCCTGCTGCAGTTTGGCGACTGAGTCATTGTGCAACGGCCTGGGCTGACCTGGTATGCCGGGCTTGTACAACAGGCGAGACGGCGGGTCACGCAATGTACAGGTACCGATGATCGTCGCGCGAACGTGTGTTTGGCAGTGCAGTGAGGCTGTGCGAGTATCTCACCTCGGCAGTTCGCGTCAGCATTGTAGATCTGTCGGCTGAGACTTGGTGGTGAGCCCGAAGAGTTCGATTCCAGCTGCGACTCACCTCAACGTTTCCACGCACAACAGATTCCGTGATTGGCCTAGGACAGAACGTTGACACTGCCGCTCGCAGAGGGTATCTATCAGCTCGTCTCGCGATTGTCTACATGCTATGCTCGGCATGGGCCCCTGCGCCCTGCCAGAGTCGCCTGCTCTCCAGTTTCGCTGCCACCCACGTGAGAGACGCCCGTACCTGTCATGTTTTCTCTATTGCATCACCCTCCTTTCATAAGGCTTCACCGAATGATACTGTGCATCTTCGGTGGCGGCCTTCTGGGAAGTCTTTCATTGAGCCCACGTCAGGAGAAGTGAGATCGAGCTTCCGGTCATCGGCTCGACTTACAAGAGCCAAGAAGTGCATGAAGGCCTGGCGTGTGCGCCGGCATCCATACGCTCCTCAGATGATGTAATGGCTCATTACCCTCAATCAAAACCCTTAGTCGTCTTCTAGCTAGAAATTGCTTGGTGCGCAGGACTTGAGGTCTCTGTCGACCTCAATAATACGTCAGATGTTTGACGTGATGTCATCCCCGTCGAAACCCCCTCCCCGTATATAGCCAAACTGCGGCGGGAAAGCATAATCTTTGAAACTTGATCATTCAAAAGGAGAACCATTGACGCACCCTACTTGAACAAATTCCATCACATTGGAAAAGTGCACACGACATTTGAGATACCGATCGCCAGCACGAGTGAAGTCATGTCTCCTCAGCACCGAAAGGCTCCGAGCACTGGGACCAAGGTGGGGCCCTCATCACTCAGTTGCGAAATGGCCCTTGCTGACACTGCCTCCAGGTTGACCCAGGCCGAAATGCTCCCGTCACCCAGGAGGGTGCTGGGTACGTTGATTCTGGGTCTCTCGCCGCCGAGTCCAATAGGGAGGGCGGAGGGTTCTCCGAAAACCGCGAGACTTCCTCCCACGCTGGTATGAGTTCGGGTCTCTCGAGCACATCAAGTGGGAACAAGGCTGCAACGTCTGGGTCGGGAGCATATAAGCACCACCCGCATGGCAAGCAGCATGGCAGGAACCTTGAAGAAGGCGGCTTCGATGACTCCAGGATCACCGACGGTCTGAAGAAAGCTCTCGAATCCGAGCCAGGATCAATGGACGACCCTGGCAGACTGGCCGAAGCAAAAATTGAGCGAGATGCAGCTGCAGGAGCGAGCGTTTCTCACAGGGAGAGTGGTAAATTGTCGACCCGAACTGCGTTTGATGGCTTGGACCGAGAGACTTCTTCGTGAGGGAGATACGAAAACGTGTTGGTCAAAATTGGAATCAACGTTTGCAATCTCGTGGCGAGACCATGTACCGTGCATGTATGTAGTTACATATCGCTGGCGCTACAACTGCTCATTCTTGATCGTTGAAACACTCAGATTTCGTGAACACAAAATCTGGCCATGGCAAGCTATGCACATGCACCGGCAAATGGATGATGTTGGGTGGGTGGCACTGCGGCGACGTGCACGGCTTACACGGCGGCTCTTATATGGCAGCCTGGAGGCCATCGAGGATGCCTTTGGGTCCCATCGACACCCCTGCTCGGGTCACCATCTCATAGCGACGACCTCTAGGCATCAGCATTTGACGAACGAGATTATATCGACGGCGGCCGCAGACGCATCTCCCGGCCCTAGTCGCGCTCATGATGAACAAGCCGTGGAAGGTTCAGCTCGGGAGAGTCATGATGACTACTGACCTGCAGTGGGTAGTTGATCGTCAACCTCGACTGAAAATGCAACGCTGACCCTTGACAGTTGCACATATCTCCTGCTCCTCGTGCACGCCTGTGTATCTCTTTATCGGCAGGGCCGTCAACACTGGTCGCAGATATTGCAAGTCAAAGCGTGTAGCGACAAGATTCTCGTCATGGCGCCGGAAAATACCCGAGCAGCGACGCCGCATCGACCAGATACGCCGTCATCCAGACAGAGTACAGTCAGTCCAAGGGAGTCTCCGGTACGTGGGAAAGGGCCGACGATGCCAATGACGGCGCCGCACGCCGACTACATCCCTGACGAGGCGGAGTTGCAGAGGCGGCGGCTGGGCGAGGCACAACCACAGGTCGTGCCGACGGAGGTCATACTCGACAAGTTCTATGTCACTAGCACGAGAGCGGATGCGAATCTGCCCGAGGTGGTACAGCGTTGAGGATGATGCTGGAAGGAATAGTGAACGAGGAGGACGGTGCGGTGTCAGCGCGAGCTTCACGAAGTCGTCCTAAGATGTACGAAATACGCAGAAGTGTTCCAATGCGCATGTGAGGCATATACCAGGCATTGATATTCCCTTAACTATTGCATGTTCCCTAGCCACCTGCTTCATGACTTCATTACTTCGTGCGAGTAGGTGTTAATTGGAAATAAAAGGCAGAGAGGCCGGCTTCCAGCTTGCTAAGCCAGGCGAGCAAGGCGAGGGTACAGGGTAGGCCGTGGCGATGGAGGGGTAATTAACCAAAAAAAATTCAGATCTTATCGGGGAACAACGGGGAGGCCGACAATGACGTCAATCGACAGCAAGTATACCGTCTGCGTCTGTCTGTCTTCCTTGAGTTAATAGCAGCGAGGCTGCAGAAGAGCGTGATTCAGCATAGCAGAATCAACATACTTGCGTCGGCGTTGCTCGGCGAGGCACGAGCACGGAATACGGGCAGACGCAGCTCTTGGCTCTGCGTCGGCAGGTGGCGACGGGACGTTGATTTTTTTTGTGTTTGGCTGTGCCCTGACTGGCCGGTGCATGCTCCAGCTTGATGCCTTACGTGGGGCCACTCTTATCAGCCAAAATTTTGATACGCCCCACCTGCGAAAAATCACCCCGCCTCTACCAGGACGCCGTTGGTCTCACCCATCAACAACTTCCAACAAAGGCTCTCTCACAAGCCAAACACCTTGGGTGCCACTCTCCTTGCCGTCTGTTTATCTCTTCAGATCAGCCCCGAACTTCTGATACGCGGCTCATCTGGCTGTGCTTCGCGGTTCCCGACGGCTCCAGCCTCCTCGCAGCGACGATTCCTTTCCCTCTTCGCCGCTCCCGACTTGATTTTTTTGCTTTGTTCAAACTAGACTGCCAAAATGCCTTCCGCTTCCAAGGAGAAGAGAATGGCCAAGAAGGCCGCCGAGAAGAAGGCAAAGAAGACTGACGAGCCCCAACTCGACAAGCATGGCAACGTCATCAAGGAAGACGTGCCAGCCACGTCTGGCGAGAAAATGGACGAGGTGAAGCGCCTCGCTGACCAGATGGACAAGCACGGCATCTCCGACCGTGTCACCACCGGTGTCCTGGCATCGACGCCCACCAGCAAGGACGTCAAGATTACCAGCACCAGCCTCGTGTTCCACGGAAAAGTCCTCATCACCGACTCTACCCTCGAGCTGTCCTTCGGTCGCCGATACGGTCTGCTCGGAGAGAACGGCTGTGGCAAGAGTACGATGCTCAAGGCCATTGCTGCGCGCGAGTTCCCCATTCCTCAGCACGTTGACATCTACCTGCTCAACGAGGGTGCCCCCCCATCCGAGCTGGGCGCTCTCGAGTGGGTCGTCAAGGAGGCCGAGAACGAGATGGACCGCCTCGACAGGATGGCCGAGCAGCTCCTCGAGGACGAGGGCCCCGAGAGCCCCGTCCTCATCGACCTCTATGATGTGAGTTCATCGCCATACCGAGAATCTCCTGCGGTCACTGTGCTAACCTGCGCCTGCAGCACATGGACAAGATGGATCCCTCCACGTTCGCCACCCGCGCCTCGCTGATCCTGACGGGTCTTGGTTTCAACAAGAAGACCATTCACAAGAAGACCAAGGACATGTCTGGTGGATGGAGGATGCGAGTTGCCCTGGCCAAGGCTCTGTTTGTCAAGCCTTCGTTGCTCCTGCTCGACGACCCCACTGCCCATTTGGATCTCGAGGCCTGCGTGTGGCTGGAGGAATACCTCAAGAAGTGGGAGCGTACCTTGGTCCTCGTCTCCCACTCCATGGATTTCCTTAACGGCGTGTGCACCAACATGATTGATATGCGCGCGAAGGCCCTGCAATACTACGGTGGTAACTACGACTCGTACCACAAGACGCGATCCGAGAACGAGACGAACCAGATGAAGGCGTACCAAAAGCAGCAGGACGAAATTGTCCACATCAAGAAGTTCATTGCCAGCGCCGGTACCTACGCCAACCTGGTCAGGCAAGCCAAGTCGCGACAGAAGATTCTGGACAAGATGGAGGCCGACGGTTTCATCCAGCCCGTACAAGAGGACAGGGTTTTCAGCTTCCGCTTCGCCGATGTCGAGAAGCTTCCTCCCCCGGTGCTCTCCTTTGACGACGTTACCTTCTCCTACTCGGGCAACCCCGAGGATGACCTCTACCGCCACCTGGATCTCGGTTTCGACATGGACTCCAGGACAGCCCTGGTGGGCCCCAACGGTGTGGGCAAGTCCACTCTCCTCCGCCTGATGACGGGCAAGCTGTCGCCGACCGGTGGTGCCGTTAACCGCCACACCCACCTGAAGCTTGGTCTCTACTCGCAGCACAGCGCCGAGCAGCTGGACCTGACCAAGTCGGCTCTCGACTTTGTCCGCGACAAGTACTCGGAGAAGTCTCAGGACTACCAGTACTGGCGCCAGCAGCTTGGCCGGTACGGCCTTAGCGGCGAGTCCCAGACGGCCCTGATGGGCACGCTGTCCGAGGGCCAGAAGAGCCGTATCGTCTTTGCCCTGCTGGCAATTGACAGCCCCAACATGCTGCTGCTCGACGAGCCTACCAACGGTCTGGATATCCCCACCATTGACAGTTTGGCCGATGCCATCAACGCCTTCAACGGTGGTGTCATTGTCGTCTCTCACGACTTCAGGTAAGAAATTCGCTTCCAATGAAACCACTCGGACATGAACGCTAATGACTTCCAGACTGCTGGACAAGATCGCCAAGCAGATCTTGGTGTGCGAGAACCAGACGATCAAGACGTGGGACGGCACCATCGGCGAGTACAAGGACTACCTGCGAAAGAAGATGATTTCGGCTGGTGCCGTGTGAGTGGCTGCAAACGCCGAGGCTTCATTTTACACATGGAAATAGAGGGTATGACAAAAGGGCATCAAGGGGCGGCTGCATGGATTTAGCGGCACGCGGCAAGTCGTCCAACATGACCGTGACGAAACGCCGCACGACGCATTAGCATGGCCGCGATACCCTTAGAGATGCGGGTTGCATGCATTCATGACAAGAGGCCTACTTACGTTTTCACGGATAGACTGGGTTGCTTTGTTTAAATCTTCTCAGAGTTTGACTCTACGACACCGAATGCGGTGTCACGATGAATACTTAAAAGTTGTTGGGATGACACTTGTACCAACCATGTGACTGCCGCATCGCCATTCACTGGCTCTACCACTTCCCACTCGTAACCAAATCGAAGCCCTTGAGGAAGATACTCGCTCGCTAAGCCCCTCGCGCTGAATTGACCGACCCTTTGATCTGGCCCAATTTGGCGTGAGTCAGCCGGCGACCCTTTTGGTCGCGCCACCGGTGAGACTTTAGTGTTCTACATGTTAGCATGCTCGATACAAAAGCCACACGTCTTTCCATGAACCCTTCCTGACAGCAAGCAACCCGAGTTACTGCCAGCCATGAGTCCAATAAAAATCTGCGAAGCGACGGCCGCCGCACAGCCCGCCATCTCGCACGTCCACTACGAGGCACTGATGACGTACCACGATTTCTACGCGGCATTCCTAGCCATGCACCCGAGAGATCTGATACCGATGGCGACACAGAATGCGCTGGAGAAACCCGAATCCGTTTTTCTGGTCGCGGAGGAGGGCTCCCAGGTTGTGGGGTTCGTGCGGTACCATGTTGTGGAGGGCAAGCAAGATACGGAAGATAAGAGGAACAAGAAGGCTGGGGAGGAAAGCGACGAGGAGGTTCCGTCTAGGCCGTCCCTGTTTGGGCCGAAAGAGCACATGAAAGATTTGTGGGAGAGATTCAATGAGAGAGAGGCTGAGATGGATGCGTGCTATGAGAAGACCACGAACGGTCAAAAACACTATTGTAAGAACCCCCCTTCTCCTTTCCCCTCCTGGACCTCTACGTCTCGGCTTATGCAGCAAAGTTGTCAAACACCTCATGGTGGACCCGTCTCACCAGAGAAAGGGTGTGGGCAGGCAGCTCCTCCAGGCTGTCATCGACAAGGCCGACGCTGAGGGCGTGCCGACGCTGCTCGTCGCGTCGGCGGAGGCGCACGGTCTCTACGTGAGGCTCGGGTTCGAGGTGCTAGGGAGGTGGACGATCGATAACGGGTATTGGGCAGAGGAAATTGTCCGGCACGAGAGGCAGCTGGGCATTAGTGGGAACGAAGGCCTGCAGGAGAGGTTTAAAGGCATGAAAGAGGAGGAGGCGTACATGGTGAGGTGGCCAAGGAGTTGAGCCGGTGAATAACGCGAAGATGGACTAAAGCATATCAGCCCATCAAAAGATCAGCAAAGTACCTTACAGGCACTAACATGGGTAGCCCATCATGTATATACTCATTTGAGCGTCATCTCCTGGGACAGATTCATCGAGTCCCAGTTCACCCTCGTCACTTCTCTTTCGTAGGAGCAGGATGACCACTGCGCCCCAATCAGCCTTCAAGAAATGAGCATCCTATGCCTTGCTACGAGGGTAGAGCTGCTAGCTGCGCGGGCGCCAGAAGAGCGACATGTTGCCGGCCTTGCTGCTTGTCCCGACAGAAGTCTGATTCGGAGTGGTCTCCCATGATCACGCGCCAGCGGTTCTACGCCTACGTCGTCCGAAGATTCGAAATCCCCATCAGCACCATGCTCAATCGTGTTTGTAGTGCCCTTGCCGAGGTTCTCGGTCTGTTCGTCTGGAGTTTTACTCGTAAAGTTCTGGAGGTTGACGTTTCTCACGCCTGAGGCATTCACGCATCCCGCCAACGGAACGAAACGGCCTGGGGGACCCGAGACAAGGCCCGAACTGGCTGTGAAGGGAGCTAAACAACGCCACGTCCATCCTTGTCCTTGGGGCCGAGTATGGGTCAGGGCCCCCAATCCGTGGGCGCCAATGCCGCTGACACTGGACCACGAGTCTACCAGTGCAGCGCAACGAGCAGCACGACGTGATTTCACGTTGCGGCGGCAGAGTGGGAGAGACAGACACGAAGAGGCAATGCGCGTTGAAGCCGCAGGGTGCAGCGGCCTCCGGCCAATGGATGAAGCCGAAACCACTTGTGGAAGGGAGGGATCGCGTCTGACGCAGAAAGTCGCACATGCAGGGTGTTCGCCCGAGGCGAGGTGCTTCACGCCCTTACGAGTTAGATAGGGTTGGGTGAGGGCCGCAGTACAAGTAAGCTGAGGGTGCTGCAGACGGGCACGTCTTCCGGCGTCGAGGCTTTTGGGGGTTCGCGTAGCAGCTGGTCAGCAGCCAACAGGGGCCGAGCCCGTTGGTTGTGTCGAGATGTGCTTCTCCGAGGGAAGAGTCGCTGATTGGCCCAGCCGACACGAGGGTTCTCGGGGCAGTAGAAGCCGAGCCCTTGGTAAGGTATTCTTTGGATGCTGTGCTTGTGCGTGTCGGCGAACAGCTTGCGGCATTGGGCAGAGATTGCGGATGCAATTCAGCGACAGGCCTGGTGGTGGCGCCGGCAAGAGAGTTTTGGTGAGCCTGGGAGCCCTTTTGGGGGGAGCTAAGGTCCGGTGCATGGATGGATTGGATGGATGGATGGTTGGCCACAGCCAGATCCGATCGCCGCGCGCCTGCGTGGAGGCGAGGCGAGGCGAGGCGAGGCGGGCCCACCGCCAGTCTCCAGAGACCAGACCGGTTCCGTGGCGGGCTTGGCTGGCGGTGGCAGCATCAGCACACGCCTCAGCGAGACGAGCGGACTGACCGGCTGCTAGGTAGAGCAGCAAAGGGCTCGCCCTGCCTGCTGCGACATCGTCGGGATCCGCCATCACCACCTGGCCTTCGCTGCATCGCCATCCCCTGCTGCATTCCTCTTCTTGCATCCCATCCCCCATCCCCTCTCTCCCTCACCATCGTCCCGCGCCGCCTCCGCCGCACCGCCATCGCCAGCTCGCGTCGCCCTTGATCACTGCCCGCGGCGGCTACGTGCTACCGGGATCCATTGCATCAGGCACGGCGGCGTCTGCCAACCCGGCCCTCGTTTTTCGCTCACCAAGCGCCAGCACAACCATCAATCGCCCACGCCGACCTGGCCATCGCCAGCTCCAGCACCCGCATCGTCGCATCGTCGCATCTCGCTCCAGCCTCGACACGCGCGCCCGCTGAGCACATGGGGTCGCCGCCACAGGCAGCATAGGCTACGGCTCGCGACGACACAGGACACGCCCAACCATCGAGCCGTCATGGATAACACGTTCCGCTCCACGGTGCTGCAGCGGCCGCACGGGGACGACGACGACGACCGCGATCGCGACCGGCACCTCCAGCAGGCACTGAGGCGCGACGTGATCAGCGCGAGCGCAGGGAGCCCAAACGCATCCGCAACTGCGAATGCGAACGCTGCCACGAGCGCGCACCGACACTCCACCTTCAGCCTGCGCTCGCCCACCCGCCACGGCGACTTTCGTCCGCCTCCCTTTTCGCCGCCCAACAACAACAGCAGCCACCACCACGGCACCGGCAACCACACGCACAATCACAATCACACCCACGGCAGCGCGGTCCTGCAGTCGCCGCCGCCACGCCCGCCGCCGCTGCACCACCACAGCCCCGGCCCGTACATGTCATCGTCAACCTCGACGTCGGCTGCGGCTGCTGCTTCGTCCTCGGCCGGCGCTGCCCATTCGCTGCCTCCGCCATCTGGCCTCGCCTCGTCGACGGCATCGTCAGCGGCCAACCACAATCATCATCACCAGCAGGGCCCGCCGCCCGTGTCGCCCCGTCACGGCCACGCCAGCTACTATCCACCACCTGCTGCAGCTGGTGCCGCCGCTGCACCGTCGTCGTCCGAATCCCATCATCGCCATTCGGCACGCGAAAAACCGGCATCGGGCAGCTTCTACGACCCAACGACCGACACGACAAAGGAGCGCCGGGCTTCGGACTCCTGGCACAACGCGCCTCAATCCTCCACGGCCAAGGTAAGTAGTCAGCCCCCAGCCGGCCCGTGTCCACTTCTTTTTTCGCACGACACCTGTTACTCTCCCTCACTTGGCTTGCACTGCTCCCCCTTTCGGAAAAACCCCTTCTACCAGCTCATCACGGAATGCACCGACACCCCCAAATAATTTTTTCATCGCTCGGCCTGCATCATGGCTGCCTGCCCCGTTGAGCCTACGCGTTTCTGACTGCAAATTTCAGCATCAGGCTCGCGAGCCTTATCAGTACTCGCAGCCGGCCGACCAGCACACGCCGACGTCGTATTACAACGGCACCTACTCGTCGCCCAGAGGCACGTCGTACCACCGAACCCGAAGCCCACTTTCGCACTCGCACCCAAACCTTCCTGCTGGCTCGCTCAGTCCGCCCATTCGCCAGTCTCAAATGACCTCACCGACCCTGCGACATGCTCCCCCCGCCAACGCGACGTCTACGCCCAACGGCTCTTCAGTGCTGCCGCCCGTCATGAAGTCGGAGCCTGGTGCGGCTTCGCCGCCGAAGCCTGTGCCGTCTTCTACAAATGTGAGTCTGCTCTTGTGCCGTGCTCCCTGGTGGCTCTCGGTGCTGACACGACCCGTAGACTCCCAGCCGCGCCGCCGACCCGATGTCCTTCTCCAACATCCTCTCGAGCTCCGAGCCGGCACCCAAGCCTGCTGAGCGACATCCTGTCACTGAGGCTCCTCAGCCCAGGCCGAAGCGTGAGCCTGACCACGACGTCGGCATCGATGCCGATGCCGACACCGAGGTGGACAGGGATGCCGAGACCGAGACTGAGCCCGTGCCCGTGAAGAAGAGCGAGATCGTTGTCAAGAAGAAGGGCGGTCGAAGGTCCACCAAGGGCCGCGCCTCCGACATCAGGGATGCCGCAGCTTCCAAGGGCAAGCGGAGATCTTCAATCAAGAAGGAGTCGCCCACGCCTCGCTCGTCCTCCAAGCGCCAAGCCAACGGCCAGCCAAAGCCCAAGACCTGGTCTACTGAGATGGAGAAGAAGATCCAGGCGGCCGAGTCTCAGATTGAGAACGACGTATCAAAGCTCGATGCAGCCGAATTTGACGAAGAAGAATTCAAGGGACGTGCCCAAAAGCGCCGGCGCATCATGTCCGAGCTTGACCACGAGCAGAGCCGCCTTCGTCGGGACGACTATGCCAACACTGCAGTCAAGAAGCTCATCAGCCATTCCGAGCTCGGTAAGCGACGCTATGATGATGTGTTCTACGACGAGGCGCTCCACGAGGTCCGCGAACAAGAACTCTTTGCCGAGAAGGAGCGGAAGAAAGACATGCAGCGCAAGCGACGCCGCGAGAAGTCCATGGCCGTCACGATTGAGATGAAGGAGGCCGCGCTCGCTCGGGCAAATGCGGCATTGGACGAGACCGAGCGCCAAAGGCATCTCCGTGATGCCGCGCGTGCCGACAAGAAGGCAGAGCAGACCAAGCTTATCTTGCAAAAGGGCATTAAAGGTCCGGCCCGAAACATCGAGCTCAACCTCGAAGGCGGCACCATGTCCAGCTTCCACGCGTCGGACGCGGAGACCCCCAAAGCTAAGGGCAAGGGCAAGGGATCTCGCCCCAAGAAATCTAAGGAACAGAAGCAAGCCGAGAAGGACTCTGCCGAGGCTGCCCAAGCCGCTTTGGACGCAGGCAAAGAGTTGCCAGCGAAGGAAGAAGGCAAGGTTCGTATCAAGATCAAGGGCCGATCCAAGGACAAATCCGACAGCGACAAGGTCAAGAGGGACCCGGAGCAGGAGAAGAGGGACGAGGCAGCCGAGCTGGAGAAGCGATTTACTTCCAAGGGCTATAACCAAATCTACGAGCAGATTTGGCGCGACATGGCTCGCAAAGACGTCAACAAGACGTTCAAGCTGGCTGTCGACTCCTTCGCAACCAAGGGTTCGAACCTGAAGAAGACGGCCATCCTCGCATCCAAGGAAGCCAAGAGATGGCAGCTTCGAACCAACAAAGGCACCAAGGATCTTCAGGCCCGCGCCAAGCGTGTCATGCGTGACATGATGGGCTTCTGGAAGCGGAATGAACGCGAGGAGAGGGACCTTCGCAAGGCGGCTGAGAAGCAGGAGATCGAAAACGCCCGTCGCGAGGAGGCCGATCGCGAAGCCGCCCGCCAGAAGAGGAAGCTCAACTTCCTTATCTCCCAGACTGAGCTCTATTCCCACTTCATTGGCAAGAAGATCAAGACGGATGAAGTGGAACGAAGCACCGACCACCCAGACGAGGTTAAGGACACCGAGGAGATGAAGCAAGACAGGCTTGACATTGCGGAACCCGTCGGACACGTCGGTCCAAAGGTCACAAATTTCGAGAACCTTGACTTCGACAATGAAGACGAGAGCCAACTTCGAGCCGCAGCTGCAGCGAATGCGCAGAGTGCCATCGCCGAGGCCCAGAAGAAGGCTCGTGACTTCAACAACCAAGGCCTCGACATGGACGAGGAAGGTGAAATGAACTTTCAGAACCCGACTGGCCTGGGCGATGTCGAGATTGAACAACCCAAGCTCATCAACGCGCAACTCAAGGAGTACCAGCTCAAGGGTCTCAACTGGCTGGTCAACTTGTACGAGCAAGGCATCAACGGCATCCTGGCCGACGAAATGGGCCTCGGAAAGACTGTTCAGTCCATCTCCGTCATGGCGTACCTTGCCGAGAAGCACGACATCTGGGGCCCCTTCCTGGTCGTCGCGCCGGCATCGACGCTGCACAACTGGCAGCAAGAAATCGCCAAGTTCGTCCCAGAGTTCAAGATCCTTCCTTACTGGGGCAGCGCAGGCGACCGAAAGGTCCTGCGAAAGTTCTGGGACAGGAAGCACTCGACGTATCGAAAGGACGCGGCGTTTCACGTGTGCGTCACGTCGTACCAGCTCGTTGTGTCTGACGTTGCCTACTTCCAGAAGATGCGCTGGCAGTACATGATCCTCGACGAGGCGCAGGCCATCAAGAGCTCCTCAAGTTCGCGATGGAAGTCGTTGCTGGGTTTCCACTGCCGAAACAGATTGCTCCTCACCGGCACGCCCATTCAGAACAACATGCAGGAGCTGTGGGCATTGCTGCATTTCATCATGCCTTCTCTCTTTGACTCGCACGACGAGTTTAGCGAGTGGTTCTCCAAGGACATCGAGTCGCACGCCCAGAGTAACACGAAACTCAACGAGGATCAGCTCAAACGTCTGCACATGATCCTTAAGCCTTTCATGCTTCGTCGCGTCAAGAAGCACGTGCAGAAGGAGCTTGGCGACAAGATTGAGATGGACGTCTTCTGTAACCTCACTTACCGACAGAGGGCTTATTACAGCAACTTACGGAACCAAATCAACATTATGGATTTGGTCGAGAAAGCAACCATGGGCGACGACCAAGACTCAGGAACACTCATGAACCTGGTCATGCAGTTCCGGAAAGTCTGTAACCATCCCGATTTGTTCGAACGTGCTGAAGTCACGGCTCCGTTCTCGTGCGGCTACTTTGCCGAGACGGCTTCGTTCGTGAGAGAAGGCAGCACCATACCAGTTGGGTACTCGACCCGCAGCTTGATCAATTACGAATTGCCCTCGCTTGTCTGGACCCAGGGTGGCCGACTCAACAAGGCTAGCGGCGACAACCAGAAAGCTGGATGGCGGAACAAGGCGCTGGGCCACTTGATGAACATTTGGACACCAGACAACGTACGTGAAAGCCTTGGAGGCTCCGATGCTTTCTCTTGGCTGCGCTTCGCAGACGCCAGTCCTGGAGACGTCTACAAGGCAACACATCAGGACCTGTTCGGTCGTGCTGTCACCGAACTGCAGAAGCAGAACAGACTCGGCTACATGGGTGTTGCGTACGACGGATCTGAGGACAACAAGTTTACGCCGGCACATGCGCTGTTCAAGATTCAAGCTTGGGAGGATCCCAAGCCTCTCGCGGAGATAACTCAGGAGGGCATTCTCGACAAGCTCATGAACGTTGCTCGCGAAGAGTACCGCGACTGCGGTCTTGGCCGGCTCGAGCTGGCCGGAAGACCTCGCGCGTCTGCTCCTCCCGTGGACGTGTCATGCAACAGCATTGGCGCGGTCCGTGAACGCGAAAACGTCATGTTCAATGTTGGCATTCGCAAGGCCCTCTACGGTCCAGCGCAGTATGAAGAGAAGTCGCTTGTGGAGAAGAAGGTTCCGGTGGAGCGGTGGCCGACAAACAGCCTGCTTCCCAAACCGGACAGCGAGAAGCAGAAGTTCACCAACATTGTCGTGCCATCCATGCGGCGCTTCGTTACCGACAGCGGCAAGCTGGCCAAGCTCGACGAGTTACTTTTCCAACTCAAGAACGAGGGCCACCGTGTGTTGCTATACTTCCAGATGACTCGCATGATCGACATGATGGAGGAGTACCTGACGTATCGAAACTACAAGTACTGCCGCCTGGACGGCTCCACCAAGCTGGAGGACAGACGCGACACCGTGCACGATTTCCAGACCCGACCAGAGATCTTCATCTTCCTTCTGTCTACACGAGCTGGCGGCTTGGGCATCAACCTCACGTCCGCAGACACTGTCATCTTCTACGACTCTGATTGGAACCCGACAATCGACTCGCAAGCCATGGACCGAGCACATAGACTGGGCCAGACGAAGCAGGTCACTGTCTATCGCCTCATCACCCGCGGGACCATCGAAGAGCGAATCCGAAAGCGAGCGCTTCAAAAGGAAGAGGTCCAGCGCGTCGTTATCCAGGGTGGAGGCGCCAGCGTCGACTTCTCTGGCCGTCGTGCCCCCGAGAACCGCAACCGCGACATCGCCATGTGGCTGGCCGACGACGAACAGGCAGAAGAGATTGAGCGCCGCGAGAAGGAGCTGCTAGAGTCCGGCGAGCTGGACAAGCAGAAGAAGAAGGGCGGCAGGCGCAGCAAGAAGGCGGAAGCCGCGGCCGCAGCCAGCTTGGATGACATGTATCACGAGGGTCAGTCTACCTGTTCCCGACACATAATACTCGAAGCTAACAGATCACAGGCGAGGGCAACTTCGATGACGGCAGCAAGGGCGGTGCATCCGGCACAGCAACTCCTGCTGGTGTGGACAGTGATGCCCCCGGCAAAAAGGTCAGGATCAAGGGTGGCAAGCGAGCCAAGACGGCCAAGCAGCGCCTCGCTATTGCGGATGGCATGGTTGACTACTGAGCTCGGACTCTGCCGAAATTTACATGATCAGGGGGACGAGGTGTGCGGTATTCGCGCGTCTCGGTTGTATTAACATTCAGCGATGGAAACAGCACGACCAGGAGTGCTTGGGCGCAATATTGGCTTTCACCCGCAATGGCGGGCACAGTGTGCAGAGTTTTGGGGCGGTGGTTGCTTGCAAAAGAAGAGATGAAAGAGCCTCGTTGGCAGTGGTTCGAGTAGCACATGTTTGCGAAAAAGATGCACGCGGGTGTTGTATTACTATTGATAGACGAATATAAAGTGTTGTACCATCTGAGAACTGCGTAGTCAGCGAGCCGTTCTTACTATCGTATTTTGGAATTGCGAGGCGAGTCGAACTGGCCGATGTGTTCTGGTACACCACGTTGAGCTCAGGGAGAAGGATCTCAGCGCGAAGTATCCCAGTGCTCCAACCTCGCCACAATGCTGAACCACCACATCTCTGCTCAGATTTTGCGAGCATCCGCGCCGATCGAGGTAGCGCGTCAAAAATGCACCATCGCGTCTCCAATCCGCAGCCGCTGTCGCTCAGGGTCACGTTCTCAGCCGAACTGTGACCTCTGGCGTGCCCACGAACGAGAATGGCCCCTCCCAGTGTTGCCAGCTGTCTCGAGGGCTGCTCGGAGTTGCACAGCTGTATTAGCTAGCTACAAGATTCTGGCAGGTGCTCGTAGCCCTCTCCAAACACTCATGGCCGAACCTCAGAGCTACTGAACGTCGCTTGCTTGACAGCCGAGAAGAGTGAAGGCATCATCAATTCGCGTCTTTCGATCGATCTTACAACTCTGATACATGCCATTCACGACTCTGATTTAAACCCAATAGTTTTCTTTCATCCCTTCAGGCCCTTCAGTCATCATTCTTGATCTTCTCGCATCTAAGCTTTGAGCCCGCGAAGCTCGCTCTGAAAAGCAATCATGTCCAGTACCAACGAGCATGAATTCAACATATTTCTCGAGGCGCCGCCAGATCACCTCGTATTGTACTCGCCCAACAATGGCGAAACGGGGACCTACACTTGCCCCTTTGACGACTGCGATGGTTGGGTATTCGCCACTATTGAGGAGTGCTACGAGCACCAGAGGGAATGGCACTCGTCGCCGTACTCGTGCTCAGAGTGCGGCGCCAACTTCGCCGCATACACTGCTCTTAAACGACATATCAAGGCTAGCGGCCACCAGCGATGGGTCTGCCAGAATAACGACTGTGAATCGAAAGGCACAGAGTTCGATAGCCATCTCACTTACTACGAACATACCATGTCCTCTGCTCATGGGTATCTCAATGACGATGCTAGCCTTGGGAGTGGTAGCTACGAGTGGAGCAGCGACGTCAAGATGGACAGCGATTCTGATATGATGGACGAGCTGTCCGAGGGTTCGACTTTGCATGAGTTCATGTGCCTTGAGCCTTGCTGCTCGGGATACATGAACCATTTCGCGACCGACCGCTCGATGCAAATACACACCGACAGCAACGGCCACAAGTGCGCAGTCAAAGCGGGAGAAGCATTGATGCAACAAGCTCTGCCGGTTGCGGAAGTGGAAGCGAAACAGGAGGCCATGCGCGAGCTCAGATGCGATGTGAAGGGCTGCCCTTATTTCAAACACCGCATGTCCTCTGGCACTGCATACTTCGGTCACATCAAGAGCAAGAGCCATCTGTTTCCGCGAGACGACATCGAAGTCATTGAAATAGAGGACAGCGAATCAGACGCCGAACTTTCCTGTGACGTTCCTGGCTGTGCGCAGTATGGCCATATATTCTCCAATCGCTACAAGTACCGGCAGCACGTTCAGTCAATGGGTCACCGCGCAGGTGAGCTAGTGTTTCTTCCTCCGCCAGGAAACAGACGCCAGAGATCACCACAGGTCAAAACAGAATCTTTTCATGGCGCGGCAGGCGAAAGGACTCCGACTACTAGCTCGGCCGCCAGTTCCCCTCCCACCACGTCGCTTTTCACAACGCAGTATACACCGCTGTTGTCGCCGTTTACGACGGCGCGAGAGGAGTATCTCGAACGACGGAATCGGGAGCTCGAGGACGAGCTACGGAGGGTGCATGCGCAGCTTGACTTGATGAGGCGTCAGGCTGGGAGGGGAGGATATAGGGGTTCTTAGTAGGCTACAGAGCAGACGAAGCCCAGCCGCGTCTCCCCTTGCGGTTGCTCTCTGTTTTTGACACTTTTGCTTTCTCCCAACCGTGGAGACGATAGAAATTAAATTTCGACAAGGATTGGGCTCTTCACTCATGTTCTTTCGCAAATTCGCTTACATTGTACCACAAACCAATCCGTATATGCTGTCATCAAAGAGGGACAGCTGTTGCTTCGATGTTGAAACGTTCACCCTAGCAGCCCATAACTGCAAACGTCGACAACATAAGTTATATGCCCACCTTCGTTAGCTTGGCCGCCACAAACCCTTGAACTCGTTGCTTTCCACTTGGCAAGCGTCATTACTCAACTCGCCTTTTCCGAATCATTCGCGAAACCGCTTGGGAGTGAGGTCGCCCTTGGCACGGGGTGCGCGGGATTTAACATGAAGCCATGTGACGGACGACTCTGAAACCACAAGGAACTCCAAGAATATTTTTATTTGATACCTCTGGGCAATTCTTGGAGTTCCTAAGGCGAATACACCCCCGCGGGGCGACGCTCAAGCTGACGAGTAAATTGAAACCAAAGTGGAGTTCACAGCCGACCTTGACCTGCATCCCACAGGCCTGTGGGATATACCGAGCGGTCTGTGGGATGCCTTCAAACTGCGGCACTCAAACAAGGTTTTCGGCATAATTACGGGGATGATGACTCGTCATATTGGGAGAGTGGTCTTACTCGTACTCTTGGCTAACTAGGTCGGGTCGCTACTCTTGTATCAATCGGGAAGAAAGGGTCACTGAGTCTTGGCAATCGATTCATTCCTCACGACTTGCCGCGACCGAAAAGATGCGCCGACGCAATACCTAGAGCAACGCCAACACTTTTTCACGGAATCTCATCCAAGCTACGTGAATTATCGTCTTCAAGTGCGGTTGGGTCCGAAGTTTACGCGTTGAATTGAAACGCTTTCAGACGCCGCCAGAATTTGTTAAGCCTTTGGCTTAAGCAGCAAACAGGTCTCAACTGGGCTACACGTGATGGCGGACATCATTCGCGACGCTCCGATCGGACAGCTCATCCGTTGGTTCACGGGCAATCGCCGCCTTCAATACCCAGAGGAGAAGCCAGACTTCAAGATCCCCGAGGCGTGGGTCCGTCCGCCGACAGCAGGCGACACAGGTTCCCGAGAGAGTGTCGAGCAAAGGCATGTGCAACGTCGCAAAGATGCCAGCAACAACTTTTCCTTACCGAGGCACGACAACTTCGATGGCTTTGTCGCTCCAGACAATATCGATTCCATACCTCTGGATCTTCTGGGCGTCAACCCGTACGAGGACGCTCTTCAAGTTGATTGGTATATTGACGATCCCGACAACCCGCATAATTGGTCCGGACGCAAGCGTGTCGTGGTAACAATAATCATCTGCCTTTACACATTCGTCGTCTACACCTCCTCGGCCATCTACACCAGCTCTACGGAAGGTGTAATGCAAGAGTTTGGCGTCAGTCAAGTTCAAGCAACTCTTGGGTTATCACTCTACGTTCTCGGGTACGGAGTCGGACCATTGATCTTCTCTCCTCTCAGCGAAATCCCGCTCATCGGACGAAATCCGGTGTATATCATCACGATGGTTCTCTTCGTGCTCATCTCTATTCCAACAGCGTTTGCTCCGGACTTTACCAGCCTCGTCGTCTTGCGCTTTCTGCAGGGATTCTTTGGCTCACCTTGCCTGGCCTCCGGTGGCGCTTCTCTCGGAGATTTGTACAGTCTTGCATCTCTGCCGTACGCGATGCTTGCCTGGGTCTCCGCCTCCTATTGCGGCCGTAAGTCTGATACAGTATCCGGTAGTTCCGTTTTCACTGACAACTGGCGTCTCAGCGGCTCTTGGTCCTCTCCTCAGCGGCTTCTCCGTTCCCGCCATGAACTGGCGTTGGTCGCTATTCGAGTCTATTTGGGCCTCTGCTCCTATTTTGATATTGATGATCTTGTTTCTCCCCGAGACAAGCGCATCGACCATATTACTCCGTCGTGCCCAGCGCCTGACCAGTCTCTATGGCAAGCAGTTTGTTTCTCAATCCCAGGTCGACCAATTCAACATGAAATTTTCATCGGTTTTCCTTGACGCTCTCATCAAGCCGATTGAAATCACTTTCAAAGACCCCGCTGTGCTCTTTGTTCAGGTGTATACGGCCATCATCTATGGCATCTATTACTCATGCAAGTCCTCGATGCGTTTCTGTTTTGGCTTGATAGGCCAGTTCTAACTGAGAAACATCACAGTCTTTGAAGCTTTCCCACTCGTTTATCCTGTCTACTACGGTATGAGCCTCGGTCAGGTTGGTCTTGTCTTTCTCTGCATCTTGGTCGCTTGCTTGCTTGGCGTCCTGGGTTATATAACATGCATCCACCTTCTCAATCGCCGCGGCATCTCGAACCACGAGCAACGACTTCTCCCCGCCCTGCCGGCTTCTTTCGGTCCCACGATTGGTCTCTTTCTATTTGCCTGGACAGCCCGCGCTTCCATCCACTGGATTGTCCCTACCATCGGTATTACGATTTACGGCGCAAACGTCTTCATCGTTTTCCAATGCTTGTTTATTTATATTCCCCTGAGCTATCCCCAATATGCCGCTAGTCTGTTTGCTGCAAACGACTTCTTTCGTAGCGCCCTTGCCTGTGGGAGCGTGCTGTTTGCGCACCCGCTCTTTGGCAATCTTGGCGTCTCGCGGGGAGTAAGTGTCCTGGGCGGGCTGAGTTTTATCGGGATTGCCGGTATTTGGCTTCTGTACTTTTACGGCGCTAGACTGCGTGCAATGAGTAAATTTGCAGTGTCGGGTTGATAGACTCGAGAAAGGGGGTCTGCATGTAAAAGAAACCAGAAGGGTAGGAGTTCAATATGGCGAGGACGGGCCACAGAGCTTGACTTGATTGCGGCAGGTAACGCAATGATTCAAGGCCGGACGCTCAAGGAAGTTGATTGTGACCTACATAGTTATGCATTCTTTATTCAAGACTGCATAGGAGTATGCCTTTGATTCAGGAGGAAAGGTACCATTAGCGGCCCAAAGATTAACAAGAAGCTGCATCGGCTCCATGTCCCGAGGCATGAGCAGGTCCAAAGTCGTGGCCGTGAGAAGCAAATGGCTGTAGCAGCTATTGAGCTGCTTTTCCAAATTCAGATGGTAAAATGGCTCATAAAATGGTTCCAGTACAGATGAGCTTATACGCGGAACATTTGAAGAAACATCGACCGGCAGACCTCAGCCAGTTCTTGAGGGAAGCCGCTTCGCCTTCCAGTCCAGAAATTCGAGCCCGCCGGGAGAGCATCGCTGGTAATTGAAGGGTTCTGCGCAAACGAGACCGTTTGAGGGTCTGTCGGGAAAAGACTTTCGTTATCAATCTTGTCCAACATCCAGCGGTGCATGCGTGTCAGATACTCATGCGCCGGAAGCTCTTCAGGTTCAAGATGACTATTGAGCCATGTGTACGAATGACTTTACGCTTCGGGGTAAGAATAGTTCCGACGATGGGCATGAATACGACTCACAATCCAGCGGACATTTTCGGGCAGGTGCATATAGCGGTGCCATCGTCCTCCCTTTCAAGCATGATGCGAATGAAGTTCCACAGGACGCGATGCTGCTCGACAGCTGACTGTCAGGATTTGGAAATCTGCGGGACGAAAGCTCATGCAACATCCCTGTATGGGTGTGCCTCTACCCGAAATGTGTTTTACCGCTTCCGCACCTACAGGCTGCCGTAGAGCCCCTCAATTAATGGGAACATTGAAGTAATAGTGCGCATGGCCCGTGTGGATACCAGGTGGGATCCCCGATCGCTCGCATGTTAAGCCAGCCCCCCCCGGCAGCAAGTGGTGTTCCTCACTTACAAATATCGAGAGGGCATCAGCGTCTTGAGTCAGCGTCCTGACTCGAATTCACTCCCACTTCTCACCAACAGCACGAACCCACGTGGGCCCGAAGCTTGTTGCGTCGAATTTACAGCTTCGGCGTGGCTTGGCGCAACATGGCCGCCTCAGTTGTGCTCTACACTCGTCCGCGCCTGTCAGCTGGGATGGCAGGGCTACCTTGGCCAAGGGTGGCTCAAGGAGTTTGCCAGCCCAGCGTAAATAACCCACGGCGCCATGGTCCCAGTTATTGATCTTGATTGAGCTGATAACTCTCCAAAAACCGATCATTCACATCTTCGTCGCGAGGCATTTCGTTGAATCGATTCCGCATCTAGCCCCCGAAGCCGAAGCGCCTGTCGTTCAGAATTGACGTTGCCTGTCAAGCTGAAGTTGACAGAGTTGCCCATTGTCACTCGCTCATTATCTTGTTTGCGCCGGTCGCACTCAACTGGTCACCATGTGCGGCTTCTTGGCGAGCTGCACTTGCCCTCGAGCGGTTGGTACCCTGGACGTTGATGGCCATGTCCTTCGCAGCTTGAACAGCGGCATCAGCGGCGACAAGGCTTATGTCGAGGGCCAAACGAACGATTATACAAAAGACTGCAGGGATCTGGGCTCTCATAGTATCAATGGCCAGAATGGTCATGATTCTGGAAATGCAAATGGCCACGCAGATGGCTATCCGATGACACGTAAGAATGCATCTGCAAGCGCCAATGACCCCGTCAACTCACTGAGATGTACAGGTACCTGTGGCACGAACACCAGCAATGTTATTCACCAAAACGGCTTCACTGCTCATCACATCAATGGAGACAACGTTTCTAATGGTACATCACTTGCAATTCAATCGACTCGGGAGGAGCTAGCCGAAAAGCTCCAAGAAGGAGTCGACGCCATTAAACATCGAGGACCTGACGGATCTCGTGTCTGGGTGAGCCGCGACGGTCGAGTTGGACTTGCCCAT
The DNA here is from genome assembly GCA_024339985.1 of Tolypocladium endophyticum. Taxonomy (NCBI): domain Eukaryota; kingdom Fungi; phylum Ascomycota; class Sordariomycetes; order Hypocreales; family Ophiocordycipitaceae; genus Tolypocladium; species Tolypocladium endophyticum. The sequence continues at coordinate 142,476 of JALHBW010000150.1, forward strand.
TGTCGGCTTTCCATCAACGACCTGTCCCCCAGCGGGTCCCAGCCTCTGCACAGCGATGATGGCTTAATCCACGCGGTCGTCAACGGCGAAATATACGACCACGATCGCTTGCGTAAGCTTTGCATCGCGGAACACGGTTACACATTTTGCAGTAAAAGCGACAGCGAGCTTGTCGTTGCATTGTACAAGATTCACGGCGCCCCGGGGCTATTCGAGCATCTTCGGGGCGAGTTTGCCTTTGTGCTGTTCGACGAGAGAGAGGGCTCTTCAAGGATCATCGCCGGCCGTGACCGATTCGGCATCAAGCCGCTCCTGTGGACCGTTCTTGACGACAGAATACTCTTCTCAGCCGAGGCCAAGGCATTCTTGCCGATGGGTTGGAAGCCGGAGTGGGATGTTCGCGGTATTGCCAATTCTGGCTGGCTGCTGGACGACCGAACCGTCTTCAAGGGCGTGAGAAAGCTCATGCCTGGACATTGGATGGAGATAACCGAGGAGCGAGGCGTTGGAATCCACCAATATTGGGATGCAGAGTACCCAGACAAGGTATGCTATCTTCCAGTCCTCGGTCGCCCGGAGAGTAAATAACTGATTGAACAAAGACAATACCTGATTCTCGAAGCGAAGAGGAGATGATCCTCGGAGTGCGCGAACGCCTAGTAGAGGCAATCCGACTGCGACTGCGAGCAGATGTCCCTATTGGCGTCTACCTCTCGGGTGGTATCGACTCGTCTGCCGTGGCAGGCATTGTGACGGACTTGGCTCGGAAGGAGGGCGTCAAAATCGGCAGCGAGCAGGCCACAAGAGTTGCTTGTTTCAGCCTTCGGTTTGGTGAAGAAGCAGCATACGACGAGACCGGTAACGATGACCCCTTGCCGCAATCCTGGGAAAGATATTGACATGCGTTGCCAGCAATTGCTGAACGGACAGCGAAGTGGCTCGGCGTCGAGAGCTACAAACTCAACATGGACGAGGACAAGTTAGCAGACAATTTCGCCGACGCCGCTTACCACTGCGAGCACCATCACTTCGACCTCAACGCCGTTGGAAAATTTGCCCTTTCCGACTTCACCCGCAAACACGGTGTCAAAGTCGTCATCACCGGCGAAGGCTCGGACGAGCACTTTTGCGGCTACCCCAGCTTTGCTGCCGAGTTCCTGCGCGAGACCGATCGTGCCATGCCGGACTCCGTCTTGGCGCGAGACGATGCGCTCAGGAAGAGCTTGTTCAAGACCGCCCACGCCGAGACAAACTCCGTATGGCGCTCGCAGTCGGCGACGGCAGATGACATTTCGGCTAATGTCAACGGAAGCACCATGCCGGACAGCCTTCTCGGCTGGCAGCCGCCCAAAGCCGTATACGAGAAATGGATTCACGACCAGTACCAAGATGATTGGAACAATCGCGAGATGGTCATGGCTGCCCACTCGCACGAGATACGAGACAAAATGAGCCTGAAGTGGCACGCCGCGCACTCGGCCATGTATATGTGGAACAAGAGCACGCTGATCAACGTCATCTTAGCGTGTCTCGGCGATCGTACGGAGATGGCTCATTCGGTTGAAGGGCGCACGCCCTTCCTCGACCACCATTTGACCGAGTACATCAATGGCCTGCCGCCGAGTGTCAAGCTCAAGTATGCGCCTATCGATGAGAGCCGCGAGGGCCAGCCCGTCGCCTCAGCCCTGCGCTCACTCTCAGAGAAATGGATCCTGCGCGAGGCAGCGCGCCCCTACATAACCGAGGAGCTGTACAACCGCAGGAAGGTCACGTTCTGGGCGCCAACGCGGTGGCCCCGAAACGGTCGACTGCACAACATGTTCAAGGCCCTGCTGACGCGCGAGGCAGTGCAGAAGCTCGGCTTCGTGAATTACGAGGTTGTGGAGAAGTCTGTGGCGCAGGCCTTTGGCGAAACGGCGGATCCAGCATCCTTCCGGGTCGTCTGCTACACGGGAGGATGGGTGACGCTGGCGCAGAGATTCGGCATCAAGAAAGCTTCCGTGGGAGATGTCAGCTCGGCGTGATTTTCCTTTTGAGCGCGGGATTCGGCGGTGCTGGGAAATATACGGCAGAGTTAACATGAAGATGCCAGTTCTCTAAACGTTTCGCACGCATTGCTGTTGGACATTTCTGGCAAATGAGAGTACCAATTGTTCCTTGGCGTTCAATGCCTCCTGGCTCAACGCACGTGATTCGGCCAGTCGCTTCGGGGAATTTGGCGCCACCAACGCAAGATGGTCTCCATAACAGCTCGATCTGGCTGTTTATCCCCTTGGAGGCTCCGCCAAGTCGGGAATTGCGGACCGCATCCGTCTTTAGTCTGTGCCATAACTCGTATACGAGGACGAAGATTCCACTTCTGAATGAAGGATCTGATTCAGGCTCTGTTTTCACGAAATAGCATTGATCTTGCCGTGGCTGAGCTGCCAGGGCTGAAGTCGACATGGAGTCCGAAGTGTCCGAAGTGTCCGAAGTCGGGCACTCCGTTTGGAATTCAGCGATCTTGAAATACTCATGCCCAGCAGTACAAAGAAGCTCCCCATCGCCCTTTTGCCATCGGAAATTTTACCAGTCACATTGTCACATTGTCACCCTGGTTCAGCATGCTTTCGTCCTTCTTCTTGCTTGGGGCCCTGGCGTCTCAGGCTGTTGCGGCTCCGGCAAACAACACACGCGTCAAAAACTGGCTTTACACTGGTGAAATCACCGACGAGACTCTCGCTCTACTGGGCAGGCCCGACATCGAGGGTGTCCAAACGCTGTACCAATGGAAGAGACTCGAGTCCCAGGAAGGCGAGTATGACTTTTCAAGCATCAACGACGACCTCAAACGTGTTGAGGCCAAGGGCAAGAAGCTCTGGGTTCAGCTGCAGGACCGCACCTTTGTCAACGAGTACAACCCGGTGCCAAAGTATCTGCATCAGCCCAACTACAACAACGGAAGTGTCCCGCAGTGCGGCAACCCTAACTGCAGCGAAGCCTTTCGAGCCGAAGGTTGGGTTACTGTACAGTGGAACGAGCTTGTGCGCAAGCGATTCCAAGCCTTGATGAAGGCAATGTCCGATGAGCTGGATGGCCGCATCTACGGCATGAACCTGGCCGAGACATCCATAGATCCTGAAGAAGGCAAGAACAACTACACCTGCCAGCGCTACTTTGATGGCGAGCTCGAAAACGCCAAATACGCCGCCAGCGTCTTCCAAAAATCGTTCGTCGTTCAATACGTCAACTTCTGGCCCTGCGGATGGGCCAACAACAACAGCTACCTCTCAACGTCGTTCGACTTCTACGCCAACAACGGCGTTGGTATCGGTGGCCCAGATCTCATTCCCTACAAGGCGGGACAGGTGGCCAATTCTTATCCCTACCTGACCAAATATAGCGACAAAGTTCCCATCAGTGTCATTGCTGTCCAGGAACCGGACTTGGAGGCAACCAACCCAAATACCTCGAAGCCATTCACGAAGCAGGAATTCACGGACTACGCGGCTAACGTCCTTGGATCGAAAATCATTTTCTGGGCGGAGAGCGCTCCTTGGCTCAACGCCACCTCGCAATAGATGGAACGGCAACAGCAAGGCACACCTTGACCATTTAGAGTCTACGCCAATAGAACATCGACAAACATGACAATAATGTTTTCATTATTGGCAGATGATACGTCGACTCTCAGTTATCATTAGACAACTTAATCTGCACAACGTTTAAAAGTCTGATGTATCTTTCCGCCTTCCGCTACTGATCAGGAAGAGACAGTCTTGACATGGTGACCTCGACGTATATCTCATCAGTTTCGCTTTCGATTTTCTCGCTTTTCCAGAAAGATTTCAAATCCAAGCTCAGAATCCTACCGTTGGCCGTTACAGCAAGAGCGCTGGGTGACAGCGCCATGCTTGTCCGCCTCGGAAGCTCTCCAACAAGATCAAACGGCATCGTCGACGTCGACAGGTTCCTCGTCAGCAGTTTCCACACCGGCAGTATAGCCGCCACGATAAAAGCGCTGCAAGTCAGTAGGCAGGCCATCCTTTACTGCCGGCGTCAGGGATATAAACCTTTTCGGCTTTTCCGTAAGAGCCAAGTTGGTGTCTCCATGGATTAGCTTGTCGGCCAGGGAATTTGCTGCTGCCACGGCTTTGAAGCCACCGGTAGAAGGATAGTAGACTAAATCAGAGCCGTCATCTCGGAAGCCCATAACCCGGAAAGCAAGCCTCCGAGCAGGGTCACCCTCTTGCGTCATTCTAGCATTTAAATTTTCGTGTTTCGTGCCGTCGTCGCTAATCTCGATCTGGATCGTTAGAGGCCCAGGAGCAAACCTTAGGTATAGTGCAAAAGCAATGGTTTATATTGATCTGGGAGGTTCACTTTCGTGCCTTTAGATTATGCGTGTATATCATTGGCGACGATCCTTCATTAGACCAGTTTTTAATATTGCTGAGACTTCGAATAAAATGAAGCTGGCGGTCTTGTTGCTTGATCGTCGTTTCTGCCGCTAGAATCCCAAGGCAATCGGGGTTACCAAGCACCCACTGGTTTGCGTAGTCGACCGTAGCTTCGATATCTTGTGGCGAAACGCCATCCTCACCACAGATATCGTCCGGATGTTCCGCATTATGATGGTATCGTCCCTTGGTCTTCTTCTGACTTCAAGAACAAGCTTTCTCATGCTTTGCAATCTAGCCGGATTAAAATGTTTCCAAGTTCTTTTAGCTCCGTCTCGGCTGCTTCCCCGGGGATTGGCGATGCGCCTAGTAAACCTCGCTAGAACCCCGATGAGCATTGTGAGCCCGCCGATCATGCTATCGCCTAACTCCACCAATTGCTGAATATCCGCACTTTTCCTACTCCGTACCCCACAAGAACTCGTGCGGGTACGGCATCTAAATCCCCAAGTTGCCGGCAGACGTGAAAAGTGACGCATGGCATACGGAGTAGTAACTCGTGCGGGTACGGCATCCAAATCCCCAAGGTGGTGAAAAGTGACGTACGGCATACGGAGTAGTAATACGAGTGCTTCGCACTCTTCGTAGTACCGACCGTGTCTTAAAAAAACAACCCCGCACGCCGTTTGCGTTGCATCCCCTGCATCATGTCAGCTGTCGGGGTTCGTGCTGCGCAAAATCGTCCCTTGGAGCTTGTGCTGTCGGCTCGACTCTTTGGAATTGGGCATCATGACGCTGAGGAGGGTCCAAGTTCCGACCATGGCATCGCCTCATCAAGAGCATCAGCTAACCAATGACACGAAGGTTCCGGCTGGCATCAACTCCGTACCAGCCCAGCTCATCAAGCCATGGAAGTTGCCGCCACAGAAGAAATACCTCTTGAAAAATGCCAACGTGGTTGACACCTTCAACGGGACCATCATCGAGGGTCAGGACGTCGTGCTGTCCGGTGGTCGCATTGAGTCCATCAGTGACAAAGGCCCAGGCGCAGCCGGCCATGCAGCCGTGGATTTGTCGGGCAAATATCTCTGTCCCGGCTTGATCGACTGTCATGTCCACCTGGCGGCGGTGGCGGGCAAAGCCAGCCTGACGGCCAGCCTCTTCGGCAGCAACCCGGCCGAGTCTCACTTTCGCCAGCCCTTTCTCTGCCGGCAGATGCTTAGTCGCGGCTTCACGACGGTGCGCGACACAGGCGGCGCGACGCTGGCGCTGAAGGAGGCGATTGACGACGATGTCTTTGCCGGACCACGGATCGTCCTATCCAACAAGGCGCTCTCGCAGACGGGCGGCCATGGCGACGCCCGTGGACCACACCAGGAGAACCAGCAGTGCTGCGGCGGCGACACGCAGCTGACCAGGGTCATCGATGGTGTGCCGGCGTGTATCCAGGCTGCGCGAGACCAGATCCGCACCGGCGCCGACTTCATCAAGATCATGGTCGGCGGCGGCGTGGCCTCGCCGACGGATCGCCTCGAGAACACTCAGTTCACGGCCGACGAGATCCGCGCCATCGCCGACGTTGCCGAGTCGTACGGCACGTATGTGACGGCTCACGCCTACACGCCCAAAGCAATCCGCCACGCTGTCGACAACGGCGTCAGGTGCATCGAGCACGGCAACTTCATCGACGAGGACACGGCGCAGTACATGGCCAGGAACGACGTCTGGCTGGTGCCAACCCTCATCACGTACCAGGCCATGAGCGAGGAAAAGTACGCCGGGTTCCTACCACCCGTCAACCGCGCCAAGAACCGCGAGGTGCTCGCCAAGGGCCTCACGTCGCTGCGTATCGCAGAGGCAGCAGGCATCGACATCTGCTACGGGTCGGACCTCTTGGGCCCGCTGCAGGAAGAGCAGAGCCGTGAGTTTGCTATCCGCGCTCAGGCACTCAGCGGTGCGGCGGTGCTGCGGAGTGCGACAGTGACGCCAGCGAGGCTCCTGAAGCAAGCTGAGTTCCTAGGACAGGTGAAGGAAGGCTTCGCGGCGGATTTACTCGTGCTAAATGACAATCCGCTGGAGGATGTGTCGATTCTGGCCAAGCCGGAGAGGAACATACTAGCGGTGATTAAGAATGGGCGAGTGTATACGAGCCGATGGCAGAAGCTGCCCGAAGATGTGAACCGGGCGACGGCGCTGATTGAGTGAAGGCGCCGGTGAAGGATGAGGACATTTGGTTGAGCAGATGTGCAAATGAGCGGTTGCCTCAGGTGGTCGGAGTCAGGTGGGCGATGGGGAGGCACGCGTCTGTCACGAGATCTTGATCGGCTTGCGCCCTCAAAAGATTTGTATTTCGCACTTTCACGGAATCTGAAATCCAATTTGGTTTTCTTCATTGTCATGCTTCGTAGTCCTGTTTGAGATTGACCTGATCGACGACATTGTAGCAAGTTCAGCGCCTTAGTCATCGAAACTCACTCCCGAAAGTCCTCATTCTGAAAAACCCTCTCACATCCAGCTTTCATCCAACTCCCTCAGACTCACCGCCGTCTCCCTAACAAAACCATCCCTCATCCACCACCATGCGCCGGCAAAGCCATGTCATTCGGCGGCAATGACATGGCCCCGACCCTGACCCCGGACTCGCGTACCGGGGTCCTGCCCGTTATCCCCGCCAACCCGGAGGAGCTCCCCGACCGCGCGCCCAGAAGCAACGCCGCGACGGCCGCCTCCGCCGCCGGCGTACGGGCCCTGAGCGCGCAGCTCGTGGCCTTTTACTTCCGCGCCCCGGCCAAGGCCTTCTTCCGCACGCGCGTCGACTACCTGGCGTACGCGCGCACCGTGCACCAGGCGCAGACGAAGCTGCTGCTGCAGGCCGCCGCCAACGACCACTCGGCGTCGCGGCTGACGGGCCTCATGCGGCAGACGTGGCTATGGATGAGGAGCACGACGCCTGGGGTCCTGACATCGGCCATCAAGCACCAGGGCTGGAGCGTGGTGCCGCACCAGGTCCTGCCGCCGCTCATCGCCAACGTAGGGGTCGGCGCAGTGCTCTACACGAGCTACCTGCAGATCCTCGGTCGCCTCCACGAGGATAGCGCCAAGGCCAGCAAGCGAGTCTACCCTCCGCCCTCGCCGGCGCATACCTTCACTGCCGGGTTCCTCGCTGGCGGACTGCAGAGCGTCGTGGCCGCTCCGCTGGATGCGCTCCAGGCGCGGTACGACCACCGGGACCTGATGGCCAACGACGGCAGCGGCAAGCCGCGCAGCATGTGGACTTTTGGCGCCGAGAAGCTGCGGGAAATAGGACTGCGAGGCATCTTTGCCGGGTGGGGACTCTCGTTTGCCAAGGACAGCTTCGGGAGCGCCATCTTCTTCAGCACGTTCGAGTACGTCAAGGCCCAGGGCTACTACCGCTTCGTGACGTGGTACTACGGTGGATTGGGCCAGGACATCGTCGACGTGCTCGCCATGAAGCGGCCGACGGACCGTCGCAGCAATGACGAGACGACCATCATCCGCCCTCACTACGCAATCGAACCCATGTTCCTGTTCTGCGCCGGGTTCAGCGCGTCCTTTGCCCAGCAGCTCCTCCTGCATCCCCTGACGCACTTCCAGGTCAAGCACTGGGACCACCTCGAGGACCTCGACGCCAGGGCCGCGCGGTATCGCGAGTCCCGCGCAGCGAACCCAGACAAGCCGCGGCGGCGCTGGCGGATGCTGCGGGCCTACTACCGCGCGTACCGGGAGACGTGGGCTGGGTGCTCGGCCGAGGCCGCGGCAGAGGGCATGGGCTTGGGCCGTTGGCTGTACCGCGGATTTTGGTGGAACACGATCCGCCAGGTGCCGAGCACGAGTGCGGGCTTGATCATCTTTGAGCTGATACGGCGCAAATACGGGTTCGGGGCGGAGGAAGTGCGCATAACCAAGGACGGGTATGATATTCTACTCCACTAGAGGGGACTTTACGACTAGATATGGCGGGCCGGCGTTGCGAGGCGTTGCGCCGATGTATATAATCCCCTCTCTGCTCGACACTACGTAGACGCGAGCATGCAGAACGAGCGGGCACCACATGATGAGCTGTACAGATAGACGAGTATTTTACAAGAAGACCTTTAGCATACCCTTCAGTTTTGACAGCTGCAGGCGCAGATGATGGCTACTCTCGGGCTATTGTTGGCAGGTATGCGGCGACCTGCCGTTTCGGGGTAGCGTTTTCGCACCTTACGGCCAAGGTACAGTGCCTCTTCTGGAGCTTCAGGCATTCCAGCCATCTCAACGACAAAACCGCCTCACCAGCGCTTCATCCAATGCGCTCACCGACACGTCTACATCTCAAGACATGAAGCCTGCCTTCTCCGTAGTGGCCATCGCGAGCCTGGTGCTCGGCGTCGTGGCCAGCAGCAAGACGCCCTCCTACCAAGCCCTTCCTCCGCTGCGCGAGCAGGCCAAGCTGCAGGACAAATGGACGGCTGAGAGGAAAGCAGCCATCCCCGAACTTTTGCAAAAGCACAAAGTCGACGCCTGGATTGTGAGCACCTCGCTCTATCTGCATCTCACGTGCGTCGTTTCTGACAGCGCCATCGGCATGAGCAGATCAGCCAGCGGGAATACGCCGAAGACACCGTCTTCTGGTCCCTCAAGTCGGCAACGCAATTCTCCGCGCGCCGCCGCACAACGCACCTCTTTCTCGCCAACACGTCCGATGGCAGTCCCACGGCATACACGTGGATAGACAATACGCCGCAGCTGTGGAGTGAGCTGGCCGCCCTGCTAGACTCGCACTCGCCCCGAACCATCGCCATCGACGCACACCCCGAGATTGCCTTTGCCTCGGGCCTGCACGCTGGCGAGCATGCGGTCATGGCGGCAGCCCTCGGTGCTCGGTGGACGGACCGCTTCGTCGTGAAGCCCATGCTCGCCGTCGAGTACATTGGTACGCAGATCGAGGCGCGGCAGGACTGGTATAGGCGCATGCAGGAAACGGCCTGGGCCATCATCGCCACGGGCTTCAGCGAGGAAGTCATCACGCCTGGGAAGACGACGACCAGCGACGTAGAGTGGTGGATGCGCGAGCAGATCCAGGTGCTCAACTACACGACCTGGTTCCATCCGAGCGTGACCGTTCTCCGCGAGAACATGTTTCCGCAGCGCGCGGAGACGGCCGAGGATGAGCAGCTACCGATAACGTACGGGGACGTACTGCACGTCGACTTTGGCGTCACAGCTATGGGCATGAACACGGACACGCAGCACCTTGGTTACGTGCTCAAACCCGGGCAGACCGAGGATGACGTGCCCCAGGGGCTGCGGGACGGGCTGAAGAAAGGCAACCGGCTGCAGGACATGACGAGGAAGCACATGAAGCCCGGCAGGACCGGGAACGAGATTCTCAAGTCCATCCGCCGTGAGATGAAGGAGGAGGGCATCGACGGCTTGATATACTGCCACGCCATCGGCGACTGGGGCCACTCGGCCGGTACAGTCATTGGTAAGCCCTCCCGTCGCCATCGGCTGCTTTCGTAGACGCAACTAACAGCACGGTCGCAGGAATGACAAACCTCCAAGACCAAGTTCCCGTGCTGGGCGACCTCCCGCTCCTGGACCACACCTGGTACAGCGTCGAGCTCATGGCTGAGCACTTCGTCCCCGAGCGCAACGCCACGCTCTCCTTTCCCCTGGAGGAGGACGTCTACTGGGCCGAGGGTGAAGATGGCCGCGGAAGCTTCGACTGGGTGTACGGGCAGCAGCAAAAATTCCACTTGGTGAGGACGCAGAAGGCAAAGGCGGACGAATGGACGCAGGAAGACTTGTAGCGCCGTTCACAATCGCGGATCTCGGTCTGGCGTGAAATGCCACGCGGATCGGAACGACTAGATGAAACCTACCGTGAGTGCTATGCGGGCGCTGTTGTTGCTATTATGAATGTTACGCTGCCCCAACTGCTCAATGACAAACCACCAAATAAATTTGCAAAGTGGCGTATGGAATAGGAAGATATGCCCTGGGTCTCTGGGTTGTGTAGAGGTGTGAGGCGGCGAGACATGGCCTCCACGGAGGTGGTGAGACATTGCAGTCCCGATCATGGCCAGGAGTGCGGTCCTGCCCTTGCCATCAACGCCAAGAGCCACGGAGACATTGCGCATCCGCCGGCAATGCCGCAGTATCTTTCCCGAATCTGACCTGCCCACAGTCACAGCGCACAAGGAACCCCGCGACCCCAGCAGCATCGTACGAATGCCATGTTGAACTGAAAGTCAATGATCAACTCCTACGAGTCCTAATAAGGTACAGACCGCTCCCCTCGCCACGCCTCCCCTCCGATATACATGCCACCGGAACACACCCATCGCTCGTCCGACCTCCCATTCGTCGCAAGATCCGTGAACTCCATTTGCAAGACCCAAAACTACATCCAGATTGAGGCAAAAGAGGCTTCTGCATTTCTCTCAAAACAACTTCCGTCCCGTCCATCTATCCGTCCATCCGTCTAGCCGCGAGGCGTTCCAGATCCGCTGCCAAAGTCGGGCTGTTCCCGCTCGGGCGCGTGCTTCTTGTCCTTGCGGCCCTTGATGATAAATTCAGCCATGATCTGGATGTGGTCGGCCGGGAAGTGCCAGTTGGGGAACGCGGGCATCCTCTTCAAGTATCCAGCATCAGGCGGCCCCAGCAGGTCCACCACCTCCAACGAGTTGGTCGAGTACCAAATGTAGTCGATGACGTCGGCAAAGCCCGGCGTGTAGTTGGTGAAGGGTAGTTCATCGGCAGTGCCCTTGATAGGCGCATACGCGTCCCGTAGGCTGAAGGGATGCTCGATGCCGTCGCGGGTGAAGCTTCCGTAGTGGTAGTTGCTCAGCTCGAGGTGATCGGGCGGCACGCGACCCAATGACATGAGCTCGTACACGGACGAGTCTTCGGTCGAGTTGAAATCGCCGCACACGAGTAGCGGTATCTCGGTGTTGGTGCGGTACTCTTGGCTCGGGCCAGGCTCGGCTTGCGGGGGCCGCGCTTCAGCGTCATCCGACGACGGGATCGTGATCATTTTCTTGTCCTTCACTGCCGGCCACCTGGCGTACTTCTCCGCCAGCTTGGTCACATGCTCCATCAGGATACCTGTCTGGATAACCTTGACGTCCGCCAATGCTGAGTCCCAGGTGAGATGAACATTGACGAGTATCAGGCGAGCGCCAGTCAGTCGCGACTCGAAGAAGCAAATGACGGCGATGTTGTCCTTGGGCATTACCCTGTTGAAGACGTCGTGTTGGTTCTTCATGTCCGGCCGGTTGATGGCAATCGTCGCAAACTCGATAAGCTGCTTGTCGAGAAGGATGTACTTGCTCTGCTTGTAGAACATGGCACAACCGTCCACGGTCTGTGCGTCCTTCTCTGACATGGTCCTGGCTCGCGACTTTGGCCAGTGCACACCCTTATAGTCCATCTGCGCCAGTTCGGGACTGAGGTCTTCCTTAAAAGCATCAGTGGAGACTTCCTGCAGAGCCAGGAAATCAGCGTCTCGTAGTCGCAGCTCTTCCAAGATGCAGTCTTTTCGGTATTCCCAGGTAAGAGCCCCCGTTGGGGTGTAGCCGTATGTCGAAGCAGTTGCATACTTGTCACAGAGGATGTTCCATGAGAACACCTTGACTCTCTCCAGATTCGGCGAAACATCTTCCTGGATGGCAATTCCCTTCCGCTGCGGCGGGGGCGGCGGAACTATTCACGGTTAACTTCGAGAGCGCAGTAAAGTGGCTCAAGCAAGACTTACTGGGCGCTCCCTCTCGCAGAGCATTTATGAGGCTCTTGGTACCCTTCTCCATGATTTCCTGCTTCAAATTCGGTTCCAGGGGGTTTCCCTCGATGCCAAGCATGTCCAAGAGATGGAGGGATCCCAGCTCGAATGGCAGCTCCGAAATGTTGTTGTTAAAAAGCAGCAGCTGCTTCAGATATGTGCACATACCCAACTCCGGGGGAAGCTCGGAGATTTGATTGTAGGAAGCGTCGAGGTGACGAAGCTGTCGCAACTCTCCAATCTCCTTTGGCAGGCGGGTGAGCTTGTTCGAGGCGATGTAGAGCTCATTCAAGAATTGATACCTGAACAGCTCGGGAGCCAGATTCCTCAGGCCCTGACCGCTCATGTCCATGTTGTGCCAGTCCTGTCGCCGCGTCTCCTTTTCAATATTGTACGGGTTCCGCCTGTCGACTGCTTCGTTGTCGCCGTCTGCCAGCGCCTTGACACTCGACGGCGGCGGGCCGCCGATGCCTCGGTTCTCCGAGGCCTTGAGCCTGGCGTAGTAATGCGGCTGTTGTTGATCCGTCATGGCGGAGTGGGCGCGCTCAGCCTCTTTCTGCATGCGCAGCTGTTCTTGCCACATTTCGTTCGGGGGCCCCTGGGAGCCGCGCGCATTCGCGGAATGCCCATTGGGCAAGTTACTGGAGGTGAAGGCGTTGGAGTTGGACATGACGCCGGAGGTAAAGGACGCGTGGTGGCCAAGTCCATTGTTACTGGGAATGCCGTGGTCATGCTGGAGGCCCTGGTGGTGCTGGGGCTGGGAGGGATGCTGATGCTGCGTGTGCTGTTGGTAGTTGTACAGCAAGTTCGGCATCCCCCGACCCGCCCCATTCAGCCGGGCATTATGCCCTTGCTGATGGTTTTGGGAGTACATGAAAGGAGCGCTTCACGAGCGGAGAGCCCGGCTGGCGATGTTGCGTGTGGAGTTGGCCGGCACGGGGCTCGGCAGCGAGTTATGTCGTTCGGCAGGATCGTCGGGCGTGGATAGAAGGTGTTTGCGTCGAACCACTGGTAGACAGCCCGGTCACCATCTGTCGGCTGCTGCGTGCGTGTGGGGTAGGCTGGAAAGCGGGTTCGTTCGAGAGCGATCAGCGTAGGATGGTCGTGCAATTCTTCACAAGTAGCTCGAAATGAGGGACAGAGGGTAGAGCTCGCGTTGGCGCATGGGTCGGGAATCGACGAGTACCTCTGACATGTGCAATTGCGGTGGTCGGCGCGTTCGAGTCGATGAAGCGGCGAGACGTCAAAGCCCCATCGAAGTGCCGGGCTGGGCGGCGGAGTGAGGCACCGTTGAAGGGGGGGCTGCGTCTGCGCTGTTGTGAAGCTGTCCCGGATCGCTCAGGCGAGCAGGATGGCGTGGCACGAGAGGGGCGGTTTCAGCAGCTTGCTCGAGTCTGCGAATCGCTCTGCAAGGGAGGTCAGCTTGAGCTCGTGGGAGACGAAGCGCGGGCGGACGGCAGGCCAAGGCAAGGTCGAAACAGCCGCTATGAAGGCACATACAGTAAAGAGTGAGCGCAATGGGGTGATATAAACACTGAAGAACCAACTGATACTTTGGCAGAATAATAGTGGCCGATATCGAGGTGAGACCAACGATAGTCTTCAGGTCACGGTGTGTCGCGGTGACAAACTGCGTTGAGCAACCGCAAGCGCATCACGTGATTTGGCGGACCCCACAACGTCAGCTCCTGGTCACGTGCATTCTACTCAGTCAACGAATCCGGTCATCCAGAGGAGAGCTCAATGCTCACATTGGTGGCACTGTCGATCTAAGCGGCGAAGCGCAACTGGCGCGAAGTCGTGATGATAAATATCCAACGTGATCCACTGCAGCTCTTTCAGCAGAGCTCTGGCAATGCGCAGCGCACTACGCTCTCCGAGCTCGGAAGCTGCGGCATGGACCCTTTCCCAGACAAATCCGGCCTCAAGCTTTCTGGAGCCAATGTGGATCAACCACCTTTAGGAGCCATTTGACATCCGAGCTGGGGTTATTGACGTTGCATTTCCAAGCTCGATGCATACCGGACAGGCATTAGGACCTCAAAGCAGCAAGTGCTGACCCTGGTCGCATCAACTCGGGGTGGAGTCCGAGCACAGGTCAGACATCAGCTTTGCATTCAATGGGCAACCAAATATTATCGCACCCTTCCCGGGCACTCAGAATTGACGTCTTTGACCGAGATAAGCACGCCACTCCGGGATGAATTGCGAAATGATTCAGATGCACGATAGCTGCCGAGTGAGCATCTCCAGGAAGCGATTTTGGCCTCGCTTACGGGCATCGCTGCCAGGCTCCGCACAAGCAGTAAAGCACTACCACGAACCCAACGGCGGCATATGTAGTCCATACTCCGCAGTCCGTACCGGCTGACAGGGAAATTTCATTGGCAGCCAGATAATTTTGTTTTCGTCACTGCCAGCCGCACATGGCCCTGGAAACACCGTTTCTCAGCAGCATGGCAACTACTGGTTGTGATTGAACCACGATAGAGGCCCCGCTCCCCTCTGCTTGCCGCAGCATAGCTTGTGTCTCTCCCGCTTTTGACACGTTTTGTTGCGCACGTCACCAGATTCCTGAAGGCGATTCCACGGTGATTGTGGTACACTGCACAACCGACTGTATCTGTCGGACCTTTCGAATCGGTGCCAAGCTGTTCTGTCCAGAATCGGACGTACGCCTCCCTCCAATCCATCAAACCCCTTCTCCAAAAACAAGTTTTATTGAAGACTTATACAGTCGATCTTCTACATATTGCGTTGAGCAAACTGTACTGGGGTCATCAGATATCCCTAGCATGGAAAGCAATGCATTCGGATTGGGAGGACAATCACCCTAAAACTCTTGCAGCATCTCAAGGTCCTTGCGACTGCCTCCAGGCTCCAGGATTCCTCAACGTAACCGCTCCCACGCCTCTCGAGACCGAGCATTCTCGGAAAAGGCGGTTTGAAACAGGTCTGCGGCAAATACCTCTGCGCTACACACGGTAATTGATCAGCGTTGTTCCCGAAAATCAGAACACGACGATACATGTATGTACCGACCATACCTGTACGTAAGGAGTAGTATCCGGCGTCATAGCCGGCGAGAAGGAGCCCAACATCAGCGTAGCCGCAGCTTGGAAGGGGAAGGCGCCTGAACTTGAGCCTTGCGAAGATATCCGTAAATAGCGCTTCTTGATCGAGCTGAAGTAAAGACTCGCGGCCGGCTGGCAGGGCTGTGCATGGCAAGGTCGGAAAAAATCGTGTACACTGTTGTCAAGTCAGTCAGGTGTTGCGGCTCTGTCAAGAAGATCGAGATAAGCATACAGCATGCCAAGAATCATATAAAATCTTGGTGTGTCCACGTCGGCCGAGACGATATTCTAGTCACTTGTCTAGAATCTTCTCGGGTGGAATCTCGCGCCCTGGGTTCTCCTGCAGCCAAAGTTTTGTATATGGGGTCAAGTCGAGTATAGTGTCGGCTGATAGCCTTCAGCTCATCTGGAAGCAGCACCACTGCTCTAGTATCATAGAGGTACATAGCAATTCCCTCATAAAGCTCACGGGTGACCTGGTAGCCGTGGAATCTTGCATACGTTGTTCTTGCAAGCAGGTCGTGAATGCTGTGTACAAGCTCTATTGTTCATTAGAATAATCCTAAAATTTTGGGAGTGAATTATCTGAGCGTGGAATAAAGTTATGACGCTCGGGTGGCTCAGAAGACAGCCAGTAGCTGGTGACGAGTTATCGAAGTTACAGGTACCTTACACATCAGTGTATATTATTTGCAGGATATACCCGAGTGCCATCCAATTTCTGGTAACTCTTTTTGCCACGACCAAAGTCAGCATTTCCCGCCCAAAATAAGGGAATAGTAGAGCTCCTACAGGCTAAAGATTAACGCTTTGGTTCCCTTTATACTTGTTTCGTCGGCTCAATAGGTCCACGAAAAGGTAGTTGTCGGGGCAGCCCAGCAGACCCTGAACCCACAAGTTGCTGAGTCAGGCCCGAAGGAAGAATGGGAGGATGTGGATATATAAGAAGCATTGAGATCCCTAGGATCAGATGCTCCCAGATACGCTTTACACTTTTCATGAGCTCTTCATAGTTCAATTGAGGGATTTGTTGCCCTCCCACTCCTGCTGAGATGCCCTTCGTAGCCTCTCGTTTTTCAGTCCCGTGAGACGTTATTCCATGTGATCTTTACAAGGCCATTCATGCCTTACATTTTGTTTACACGACCCTTCCTGCGTCTTTGCCTTTAACGTCTGGGCCCTTCATCCAGCTCACAACAGCAGTCGTTGCTCTCGGCCTTTGGTGTGTTCCGTTGCCCTCAACAAAGTAGCCAATACATTCCCCGTTACTTCCTTCGCGCCTATCCTACGCAGTCCAGGCTTCGACATCTTCATGCCAGATAACCTCTTTCAACACTTCCCTGGGGATGGGATCAAACCTAATGTCCTGCTCGGCACGCTGCGGTTAGCAGGGATTAAAAATGACACAGCGGTCATAAGGCCTAGAAAATGCCTCTTTTAGAAGGGACTGACCAAGGTAGCGATTTATGCAAGCGTTCCAATGTAACTTTTGCCGCTAAACTTATTCTATCGAGACCTTTAAGCACTTAGGCCTAATATAGACGTAATTGTGGTCCGCGGTTAGGATAACCGTGCCTTTACCATAACCGCGCCGAAAGATGCGATTTCTTAACCGCGGCGCGGTTAAGAGAATAGATCGAATAATTACAGCGTACTTAGCGTACACAGCGCACTCGCTACAGCGCACACAACGCACGTAGCACAAGGTACTCGCTATAGCGTATATAGCTACGCGGCGTAATTTTAGGTATCGTATTATTAGGAAGGCTGCGAGGCGTTTGCATAAGGTACCTTTAAGTAGTAGAAAAAGGGTACCTAGGTTGCTAGCCCCCCTTCTGCCGTCTGATCTGACAGAGTCCCTTAAATTTTCTTAATCGCACCACGGTTACCTGTATACTAACCGCGAGCGTGCCGAGCAGGATATAAGCTGAAGGCAATCAGCAAAGAGGTTCACCAAGGCGCAACAAGTATGGCGAAGAGGAAAATACTCGGCGATGGCTGCGCGATCAACCTGAGCATTGTTGTCAAGCATGGTGCTGTTGTGAAAAAAGTCGCATGGCAAAAATTTCTCGGTTTCGTCATGCTCTTGCGTTGTTGAATCCCGCTGCAGATGTCGCTGTTTCATATCAACGGCCCGTTCGACTTCGGCTCGCCCATATGGGATCAAAGTCTCCGCAAGGTTGTCCATTAAGTCTCTCACCCACTCGATGGACTCTGCACTTCTATATGGAAGCATTGTGGCAGCGTGGTTTGCTTGTCCAAGCTCCCGAGCATTCTCATCTCGAAGTAAAACGACCTCACGAAATATGGCAATCCTCCCAGCAAAGCGTTTGCCACACCCCAGGAACATGCGCTTTCGCGTCTCCTGGCTATGAGCCTGTCTCATAATGGTGAAATACTTACCAGAATAGCTGAAAAACTCCTTCCCATCAGGACTCAGGGGTTGTCTCTCTTTTGGGGCACGTCATCGAGCTCCTCGGGCGTAAAGAACTCTCCGCTATCATCCTCTCGTAGGCTGCGATGGAACTCGGCGCAAAGCTGTTCAATTTTGTTGACCCTTTCGAGCCTGCGGCGAATGCCGTCGTCATCGAGCACTGCGTACCGGTGCTCCTCAAATTCTAGCAAGGTCTGGTCTAGGAGCTTCTGGGACTCGCCATCGAGGCTTTCCCCTGTACTGGACCGCCTTGACAAGACTGTATAGTTCACGTCGCTGCTTGGCGTAATAATTTGCCACATCGCCTCGGCTTCTTCAGCAGGTATTCTGGCACTACAGAGTCGGGGAGATGTATTTCAACGCGGCTATACCGGCTTGCTCACCGGTCTGCGCATCCTCAAGCTCTACGAGTGGTCTGATGACATTGTCGAAACCGGCAGTGGAAACATTAACATGGTCCACGATGTTCTCAACAAGTTTGCTATGAGCGTCAATATGTCGAGTCATCGTGCGTACGATCTCGCCGGCGCCGAGGATGTTTGGAATCGGTTGTGGTGGTATTCTCGACATGTCTACGGATCAGATCGCTATGTTATGAGTGTGTGAGCAACCTTGAATCCTAGAAATGACAACAACCTGGAATATCTCAGAATATCTGAAGTAGACAGGACTCAGATTGGGTTGGATGAGGGGCTAGAAGGTTCGAGCTCTGGTCCACGTCTCGATAGACTGATTGCTTCGCCGCTTTTGGGATCGGGCAAGGAATGTGAGCTGGTTCATGTCTGTGGGGGCGCTGCATGTTGGGTGCCGCCATGCAGATAACGGTGGGGCAAGGCGGGAAGGCCAACCCAGAAAGGCAGGCTGAGAGACAGCTTGGCTTCTTGGCTGAGCTACCGTCACAGCCACAGTATTGGCCAGTCGTCTGGTTACACGCGGATGATGGCGAAAACTCGTCCATCACCAGACCCCAGCCTGATCCAACTGAGCTACGCGTGGGACATGCCCGCGCTTGGCAGAAGTTCTAACTTCAAGGTTGTGCTGGCGCTGGCCGAGGCCGAGTTCTCGCTCACCGTCCAAGTTCCTCTTCGAGGTTCCGTTGCTTACTGATGGTGTTGTGCCAGCTCTGCGACAGGGTCCTCCGATAGTCTCGTTGGGGGCCCGGAGCTTGGTGGAGCACTGCATCCCGGCGGCGCGTGGTCTTCCCCGCGTGGAGTCGCCAGTAATCAAAGGCCTTGATATTACGCACGTGAGATGTGGCACGCAATAGCCTACGAGTACGAGTACTTATGCGTCTCTGCGCCAGCAGCTGCCCTACGTGTCTGGAGGTCGCTTCAACTCCCGATGAGCCCAAATCCACGAACTCGCGGGGGTGCGTAGCATCGTCCTGGCGTCACTCTAAATCCTTGGCCGCGCTCGCCCTGGCCGACGGCTCGATACTACTCTGCAGTGCGGGTATGTGTCCCGGTCCCGCCCAGACGTTGCCAAACGGCTTGGAGACGAACGAATATTCGCCGTCGCGCAAGAAGGCTTGTGTCGCGGCGGATGATAACCAGAAACCTGCCTCGCGCGAAACAACAACCCAACAGGACAAAAGGGCCGTTTGCTGACAGGTCAAACGAAAACGTCTCGGCTCAACCCCGACTGCGACCCGCGCGCTACGGGGATTAAGCTTGAGCTTCATCCCTGAGAGCAAGGTCGCAACGGACACACGGACGGCGACTGGCGGCTCGACTCAACGGCGCCATCCACCCGCTTACAGACGGAGAAGCCGCGGGCGCACTCGCCGGCTATCGCTGTGACTCCTACACCCGTCGTCCGGCTCCTCACCAGACGAGGCTTCCTCGGCGCCGACAGCGTCAGCGAGGGGATCACAGCTGAGTCTTCGGTTGGTCCGGGCTGAGAAGGATTCTAGAAGGGCCGTGCAGCGGACGGGTTGCATTGGCAGCAGTAGCAGTGTTTCACGACGACCTAGCAAGCGAGCAGACGGGGCCCCTGCGCCCCCGAGTCGTGCGCGGGCCCCTCGTCGCGAATCCTGCTGCGGCCAGCCATGTCGGGCGCAGCGTACAACGCGGCCTTTATGTATGGGGCGGCGATGCCCATCCCGCCCCAGCGGCCCAGGACGCGGCGTGCGACGAGCGCCCAGCAGCAGCAGCAGCAGCCCCGACGTTCAACCTCGCTCTCGCGCGCCGACTTCCCGGGCGCCCGCCGCGCCTTTGGACACTCGCGCACCTCGAGCGGCAGCCAGGCGAGTCGGTCGTCGCATGAGGCGACGAGCACGACTCGTACGTTCCTGCAGACGGACCGCCCCGCCGCAGCCGCAGCCGCAACCGCGGGGCAAAAACTAAACTCCCCTGACAGGGCTGTATATGTGGTGCTCTCTGCAAAATCTCCTTCGTCCCCCATGCCTCGCCTGCAATATCCGCGCTTCGCCGACGATCTGCATGGCTTCAATGTAAGTCAACCGTCCCTCCCGCCGCCGGTGCCGGCTGATTGAACGTCCGTAGGCGCTCACGCAGATGAACGCCCGCGCCGCCAGTGCCGAGTCGGTCTCGTCCGCCAGTGGCACCATCTCCAACTCCGCCCGCACCGCCATGACCTACGACCCCTCTGCGACCGGAGACAATCCGCTGGCCTCGAGGCCCTTCGTGCTGCGCAACGGCCGGACATACCTCAACGACGCGACCCTGCCATACCCCCTCCCGTCCGACCTGACGGAGCTGCATCGTCAGTCCCTGCGCACGCTGCTCTTGATACAGCTGTTTGGTGCGCCGGTATGCTCCCCGTCGCTCACCAAGAGGCCTCCCCAGCGGGTGCTGGAGATTGGCTGCGGCTCGGGGTTCTGGAGCATGATGTGTCACCGGTACTTCAAGGGCCGCGGGTACGGCGGCATCTCCTTCACCGGCATAGACATTGCGCCTCTGTCACCGGGCAGTGCCAGCATGCCCGGGGACGCCGCCAAGCCCGACCAAGACATGAAGTGGCAGTTTATACCCCATGACCTGCGGCAGACGCCGTGGCCGTTGCCAGACGAGGAGTTCGATCTCATCATGGTAAAAGACATGAGCCTGGCCGTGACCAATGACCGGCACCAAGAATTCATCGACGAATATCTGCGCCTTCTGACGCCTGGAGGCACTTTGGAAATCTGGGAGTCCGACCACCTCATCCGCATGCTCAGGCCTCACATTCCCGGTTCGGCGCAGATGCCCGATGCTGACGAGCAAGAGGCCGCAGCGAGCCTCGGCGCCTACATCATGACCTCGAACACGCCGCTTTCCGCGCCACTGAACCCTTTCTTGGTCGAGTATAACAACTGGCTTTCACGAGCTCTTGAGACTCGTGAGCTGAGCGGCGTGCCGTGCACTCTGATTGGCCCCGTGCTCCTACAAGAATCGGAGACCCTCGCCGAAGTCAGGTCGAGACGCCTCGCCGTACCGCTCAGCGAAGTGCGGTGGGAAGGACAGGGGCACGGCGCCGTCACGAGAGACGGCAGGGCAAATTCCGAGACCAAGGGCAAAGATATCCCGTCAATAAAGGTGGAGCAGAGGACGCTGACGGCGGGCCAGCACGCGCTGCGAAAGACGGCTCTCCTGACAGTTGTCCAGCAAGTGCAGGCCTTGGAGCCCATCCTGCGCGAGGTGAGCGGCAAGAGCCAGGACGAGTGGGATGTCTGGTTGGGCAAGATGATGGGCGACTTGATGGGCGATGCCGGCGCGAGCTGGGGAGAGTGCTTAGAGGTGGGCGCCTGGTGGGCGAAGAAGAGGACGAGCGCATCACAAGAAGGCTGAGGCACGGTGACATGCGAGTAGTCCTGGGAGGATTCAACTCACGACGATGAACAGGTGCGATGGAAACGATGAGCTGATGCTTGTTCGGATCTCGACGCCTAAAGTTACGAAACGCCAGCGGAACTGCTCAGAATACGCGCAACGCTCTATGCACCCTCATTGCCATCCGCAGCAGAGATTCCGACCTCTGCATTTTACACATGCGTACATCATACGCAAACCAGACCATCGTCGCCTAGGCGTTGGCATCATACCTCCGCCTCAAGGTGCGGTATCGTTTCAAATAGTACCTACATCCTCAGGCTGTCAGTCCGTGTTGTCGCGGTGCGAGATCGATATCAAACAAGGGAAAGGCGAGGTGATGTTTCGATGGGCTGAAAGAATCATTTGGTATAAACAGGTACAGGGGGGGCGGATCGGGACGCGTAGGGCAGGCCCCATTGTGACGAGAAATGAAGCATGAGCACTGCGCAGCGCATGGTTCGAAGGATCTCATTATCCTGGTAGTATCTGTTGGATAGGCATGGGCTTCTCCACGTTATGGCGTGCAATAGCCCTGGACGTTTCTGTACGGTAACTGAATGCAAGCGACTTGTCTGGCTGGTCTTGGCACTGGGCATGCAAAGAGAACGAGCACAGCACGGGTCCATCCGAGGTAGAGTATGTAACGCGCAGGGGATCTTACAGTGCTTCAATCTCTGCCGACGTCGCGTTAATGCGAATGTCGTTCTGGAATGTCTCTCGGCGCGGGATAAACGTACCTTTCTTGACGTATTCGGCCTGCGCAATGCCTGCGCGGATCTTGGCTTCATCGCGCTCCTCGGCGCGCGATATGAAGGCCTTGTGCAGCCGCGGGCGGAAGTAGCCGTAGCCAAGGGGATACTCGCGCCCCAGGTAGAGCAGCTCTGTGTGCGCGTCAGCCGAGCGCACTTCTCCAGGGACTGGGCTCTGACCTTTGTAGATGGCGATGACCTGCCGTCTCAATTCGGGGTTTGGGCGTGTCATGTTGCGTTGCGAGGATGCATGGTGCAAGCTCGCGCAGTGGGAACTTGCAGCTTCTGACCGATGATGTCGTTTCGCCGAGGGGTCCAGTGACTTTAGCCTCTAACTCAGTCCAAGTCCCACTATTGTGGTCCATAGTGTAATTACATACGCCGTACCAGTAATTACTCGCCCACCCAGATGTGAATGTGAGTTTTACGCAGTTGATGGAACTTCGGCTATTACCCCAGAAAAGCGATTGCGCCATCGCCAAAGCCTTGGAGCACCTCTTACGAGTACAACCAACCCCTGGTTCCCCCCCACGTCTTTGCGTCTCCGCGCCTCATCCACATGGCCGATCGCCACGATGCCGGCCCGGCCCCCTCCCGCAATGCAGGTCCTCCGAATCCTCCGGCGCTTCCCCACGCTACGGCCTTGGCGACAGGCCGGAGTGCCGATCGGCGGCGGTGGGCGCGACGCCGCCCGCCGTCGACGTGCGTAGCAATATTGGCGGCGGCATTCTGATCTGTACGACGAGCATGGCCTCAAATGTATAGCATCTTGTATTATATTCCCGAGTGAATGTTTGTATAGAAGTCTTTTGGCCCGATGAGCCGTTCCTTTCCTGCGTGCTTAAATTTGATGTCGTGAGGTGGCTCTGCAAACAAGCAATTCCCACATCGCGGGTCTCTGGAGCGGAGCAGCATATTGACCGACTTGCCTTCCTCTGCATATTCCTGGCGGCCTACTGGTATCGTCGCCAAGCTGGCGGATCGTTGACTAGCGAAGCTTACTGTCACTGACAAGATGGACCAAGACTTGCCTTAGGACGGCGTTGTTGCCTTGTGACCATGGCAACCTGGTGGCAACCATATTCGAATTTCAATGGACTCCGGTAGACACAGACACAAGTATGGCACCGAGTGGTTCTCCTCCATATATGTATTCAAACTATTGGTAGAGACTGACTGTACGTTGCAACGGTTTATAGAAAAGAGACAAAGGCCACCATATCACTCCCAACTTTCGCTCTCAAGACTCCTCGCTTACTTCTCAATGACGTTCTGCTTGTGGGGGATGCAGCTCTTGCACTCGTGGAAGTTGTTGGCCGTGCTGGCAGCAGAGCCGATGCAGCTCAGGTCCGCGGCGACGTTGACGCCAGCCTCGATGACCGCGGCGCCGCAGGACGCGGTGGTTCCGACCAGGTGGAGAGCGCACTCTGCGAGAATGGTTAGCAACTTTGGAAAATACACAGTTGGCTTTGGAGTCGCGGCATGGACTCACTGATGAGATCGCTCTTCTTGCAGCCAGGGGGGAGGGAGATGTCGACGTGTCCGGCCTCAGTCTCGGCGGGAGCAGCGTAGGCCATGGTGGCGAAGGCAAGGGCGGCGATGCTGATGAACTTCATGTTGACGGATTGGAATGAAAAGGTTGAGATGTGGTGATGATGTGCTTGTTGATGGCTTGTTGAGATGTCTTGCTTGAGATGAAGACCGACTTGACAGAGGAGCGAGGTATGCTTTTATACTTGACGAGCTGTTCTCCTGCCCCCAGCTTGAGTCCATGTGGGCTTACTCAACAAGCAGAAGGACGGCCATCGCGATGATGCTCTCCTCTCCTTCTTCCGGTGAGCCCGAGCCGTCTTCGATGTAAGACGACGCTCCGTCTTCCATGAACGTCATGATGGTCCCATAACGCGACCAGTAGTTCGCGTCCCCGTCGGAGCCGGAAACTTTCGAGTGTTCAGGTTCTGACTCCTGAATCCTTCGGATCGTCGCTGTGAAGAGCTGGAGGAGTATGAACTCCGGTGCCGTTGCATCCGGGCTTGAGGTAGCTGACCGATCGTCTTTTGCACCGTGGGAGTTGATTCCTGAATTGTAGAAAGTTGTCAGCACGCCTTG
Organism: Tolypocladium endophyticum; assembly: GCA_024339985.1. Taxonomy (NCBI): domain Eukaryota; kingdom Fungi; phylum Ascomycota; class Sordariomycetes; order Hypocreales; family Ophiocordycipitaceae; genus Tolypocladium; species Tolypocladium endophyticum. Next base: position 166,819 of record JALHBW010000150.1, read on the forward strand.
TCGTTTGATGTCATTTTTCAAAAACGTTTAGCCTTGCATGTACGCTATGCTGTAATGGACGCTGGCCTGCGCAAGGCTTACGATCTGCGCTTCGCAGAAACGAGGCGAGTCCGAACATGGGGCCGAGCTGAACATTGTGCCGAGGATCAGCGATCCGCGGAGGATCTGACTCCGCGTACCTATGCCTCGTATTGAAATGTCATTGCGAAATGCCGGCGAAGTGCTGTTGGCATCAGCTCGAAGTCCAGAGTATGAAAGCGCATCCGACGACCATGCTTTGTCAAACTAGCAAGTTGGGCCCGCTGTCTTGTTGCGCCTATCAAGGTCATGCCTTGGCCAGCCCATCATGGTCCGCTCATAAAGGTCATGAATGTTCCTCAAGGACCATCTGCATCTGCTAAAGTCGCCGCCCGACGGACATGTTCCGGCACTGCTAACTAAGGTAGTTCGCATGAGCATGTGGGAAAGCGCGTTCCCGCGACCTGATCAACGCGGCATGGAGCCTTGGCAGGGGCAAGTAGAAAACAACGTAAGGCACATACATGGAAATCCAACTATTTTCTCACACGCATATCTCTATTTGCCCCCACGCGGGCATGCAGACAGAGCCCCATACAGTCGTATTGGCACGGTAGACTCTGGAGGCTTCGCCCGCCAGGAAGCCAGCGGCTGCAGCAGTGGTTGAAGCCATCGAATGAGGGCAGCAGTAGGACTTGGGGCAACATGCGGCGGCTCCGCGTCTGTCAATTTGTACACCGTACGCAAATGTAGACAAATAGAGACATGCGCTTGGGGGCATAGGTGCTCATAGGTGCTCCCACGAATATGGCCCATCTGGCCCAAACTGCCGCGGAATTGCCAAATCGCGACGAGATGGGCTATAATAAGCAGCGAGCGACTCACGTGTAGATCAGCTTACTGTGACAGCGTCGCGGATCGCCTTTTCTTCGTGGACATCGAGGCTAGAGGAGCATCTACTCACGGGAGACCGCAATGACGCCGGTCGTTGACCGAGCGTGCAATGGCTATCCGGGGATGCCAAGGGATGCCAAGGCGGCTGCAGCCGATGCGACGGCAATCCACCAATGGATCGGGCGAAGGAGCCGGAGCGCGCGACTGTCCCATGCTGTCAGCCGATGCAACGGCAGCCCACCAATGAATCGGGCGAGGGAACCGGAACGTCCGACGTACCGTGCCGTCGAGCCGAGTGTCCGCAGTTGGCGGTGATTGATCGTCGCTAGAAATGACGTAGGACGCGTAGCCAACACCTGATCGCCACTCGAAGGATGAGGCTGGTTTTAATAGAGTATTGTGTTGTCGTATTTAAATTGTTCAAGCGTGGGGTGCCTAGAATCGCCCATCCACATGGCATCCTCATGTTCGATTGACGTCCAGAAATCGAGTCAGCACGAGAAATCAACAAGAAATCCTCATCAGCTACACATTACATCCATCACAATGGGTTGCGGCAGCTCCAGGCCTTCATACGACGATGGCAAGGCTCAATACGCCGGGCCCATGAACGGCGGCCCCCAACCTCAGGGCAACTACGGCGCCCCGCCTCAGGCTTATTACCAGCAGCAGCCGAACTCGAAAAAGAAGAAGGCCGCGAAAGCGGGGACTGCAGCAGGATTCCTCAGCATGCTGGCAGGATAGCGTGTGGGACCACAACGGGCAACCTCGGGTCGGAAAGGGCGGGAAATTGTTGTTTTGACAGAAAGGTTGAGATTCTTGATGCCGCTGATTGTTCAACGTGGATACTGAGCTCTTGTCTCGCCAAGATAAGTCGACTCTGTATTGTTCGTGAAGAGGCAAGAATGATATTATCGCGTGGCTCGCCCGGGACTTCAGGTTCAACGGGACATATCTTCGTGTGGACATCAAGGTCCTCTCCTATTATGTGCATCGTCACTTAGCGACTGTATCATCATTTAGCGACTCGCACAATGTTCGTGCCACTGGAACCTGCCTGCTCCCTTCGTAGTTGGGGTACATGTAGGCTTTTTCCCTCGTCGTCGTTAGATTTTCTTTCCTTTGTTATGAATTTGATTTCACTGGAAGACCCATCCCTTGGTAACGAAGAGGTGCATCCTCTACCAGCACACCGCCCAAGACCCATAGCTAGGTCTGTTGGTGGAAGACCCTCCTTTCCGTGCACCGCTATGAATTTGACGACATGTCAGCATCTGACAGCGGGCTGTGCAAAAAGCCGAGTACACGTCCATGCGTGTACCGTACAAGTCTAGGGTAGTATTTGTACGGACAGAATCTTAGATGTAGTTTCGTGCGTAACGAGTCGATGGCTTTTCTGATAATTGTTTGGCATATTTGTTGGTTGGGGTTTACAGAGCCAGCCCCTAGCGCTTTGATCTCACGACCGCCATACAGTGGAAGCGTGCCTTTTCCGTGCGGCATTTATCCCAACGCTCGCAAGCTTGCTATGCTTCATCCAGCGTGCCTTCGCCTTCACATCACGTGGGGGCCTTGCCAACGTTCGTTGTTGTACACGTGTATTGCGGTCCCGCTCTGAGCAGATGTTCGGGAGAAGAGCAGTGAAGGAATAAGTACAAGAAGAAAGAGAAGAAGATTTATACATAGCTCGGTGGCAACTGAAAAGCATTGTCTTCGTCGCAGGGCAGGAGACGTAAAGTGGAAAACGGTGGCCTGGAGCCCATACCATCATTGATGCCGAGGGGGCGTTATCGAGTAATGTAGGCATATTCTTATTGTCGCGGAGATGCTGAGAATGAGTAAAATCACTGGCAATTCTGAAAAAGGATGGCAACGTCGAAAATGTTGGTCCAGTTTCCATGGCGGTAATTCATGTAGGGGCAATATCTGCAACGAGAGCCGTGCCCTTGTTGAAATGCCGCAGGTACTGTAGTAGATCTTGTGAACCTGACGACTCGACGGCGCCCCGAACGCACTGGGCCGGCGTGCGTCCAGACATCAATGACAGCTCCTCCCCGAGCGTGGTCGGGCGCAAAACAACCTTGAAGCGCGGGCATATGGCGTTACCTCCGCGAGATTTCGTGTCGTGCTCGGGTACATGTAGTAGGGATAGATACTGGATCTTAGAACGCTCCTTAGGTATGATACTAGATATTGCACTCCTTTGTAATACATAGGGCTAGCGGGGAAATAGTTTTAATAACCAGCTTCTTAGGATGGTCACTTCCTGTAAGACTTTGGACAGAAGATGAACTTGTATATTGTCTGTACTGAAAATCTAAGCTTGTAGCAATGAAAGGAAGTGAGGTTTATAGCTATCTATATAGTATTAATACGCCATTGTATAATACGACGAACGATTTCGGATGCTAATTTCGGCGTTGCCGGCTGAGAGTCGGGCTCGGGCGCAGCTTGCACAATCGCAGCATCGTATCGTGACTCTTCCTGCATGCTGAGAATCCTAACCCATTCCGCTAACCTTAATATGTGCCATAACGTTCGGCAGGATTGCTGACGACGTCAACCGGCATCCACTCCTCACCCTCATACGAGGCGGTGCATCTTTGATAATATCTATCGTACTAAAACTCATTATTAGGACATGCCTAACCCTAAGTCAAAGATTAAAAAGGACTTACTAAATTCCACGAGTAACTGTTCGTCGCCTTCCCGCTGCAGCACCTAGGCTGCTCTCGGACAGTAGATTTTCGGTCCTTAATTTGAAATTTCTTGCCGGCTGGCCAACAGTCTCGCTCTCCATCCGCGGGAGCTGCTGCCGACAGCGCCGAACCAACCATTGCGGCGAGAATAAGAGAGTAGTTCATCTTCATCTTGACTAAAGATGCGAGAGTTTGGAGTATAAGACTTAAAGTATATATAAGGTATTATTGTGGTATATGACAATAAGCTGGATTGGGGTGTAAAATCTTTGCTAGTACCTTAGTGTCGACCTGCCGATATATATATTTCCGAACTTGGAGTATATAGCGGTTACGCCGTGAAGGGATAGTAAAAAGTCATGCAACAAAGCGCAGCCTCTAATCTCGCCTTTTCCCCATTAACTGTTCAGTCAGCTTTGCGAAATTAGCGAAGAAGGAGCTCACCATAGAGCATTCTTATACGGAAGACAATAACTCAAGTACTCAGCCAATTCCTTCCACAGCTATGTTTCGTCTAATGAGTACTTTGCATCGTATACAAATTACGCCGTATGATACGAATTTAAGGGGCTTGGTAGTTTAGGGCGGGAAGAAATAAGGGAGTGTGGGCGGTACGACAATGCGCAAGACGCCAAAACAAGGCTTCAGTTAGATCACCTCATCCTATACGGAGGCACGAGCGGCAGCGAGGGCCAATTCAGCAAAAGCGCGAAGGCAACGAATACCTGAATTGAAGTATGGAAAGCTTAAGAAAAACCCAAGGCGTATGAGGAAGCATCAGATCGCAGGGATCACGATGCCCTTCCATGTCCACTCAGTCCTCCCTTGGGCCTGGCTCATGTTTGAAATCAGAGTGTGCCTGGCTGCCCCAACAAAATAACAAGCTCTCACACCAGGGCGAGACGGCCAAGGCGAGGAGGCCTGTATGCGACCATGGCAGGGGAGGGCGCCAATGGAGAGCCAGCGGAGCGGAAAAGCGCCGAGGTTATTGATGAGTTGCTCCGGCGGCTGTGGCAGCTGGAGAGGGAGGTATGGGCAGAGACGGCGGCGATGTTGATAAATGGTCCAGGCAGGAGTGAAGAGGCATGAGCGAATCACGAATGATGGCCGTGGCTCTCTACGAGCATGTTGTCTGTACGTGCAAGCTGCGGTGCACAACACGCAGGTGGTGGTTGAGTTCCTCAACAGGGGTCGAAATATCCCGACCCGCGGGCGCCGCTAGTGGGCCTGCGTCGGCAACTCGTATAACTTTTGAGCGCGTGCGAATACCACGTCGGGCAACTCTCCAGATCCATCATTCATCGTGCGATGAAATCACCATGTCTTTCGGTGCTGGCGCCGGAATTTGGCAGGTACGCAGTCATACTTCGAGAGATCATGGATGGGCCAAGGGAGCTTACGAGAAAGCAGGCTGCTACCGCGGCAACGGTGATGGCCGACGTTCTCATCCACCCCATCGAGACACTCATCACCCGCATCCAGTCGCCCGACTACGTTACGCAGTACAAGGCCCTCGACGGCTCTCATCGCCGGGCCTTCTTTCGCGGCTTGTACCAGGGCTTCGGGCCGACGCTGATCGCCGGGGTGCCCGCGGCGGCCGCCTTCTTCACAGCCTACGAGGGCATCAGCGCCGCGCTGCGAGACCAGGCCTACGTGCCCGCGGCGTTGGCCCCGGCGGTCGGCAGCGCGGTCGGCGAGGCTGTTGCCTGCGGCATCGTCTGTCCAGCCGAGGTGATCAAGCAGAACGCGCAGGTGTCGCGCGCCGAGGACCTGCAGCCGGGGACGCGCTCGCACATGGCCGCGGTCATGGACCGCTTCGCACGCCGACCGGCGCGGCTGTGGACGGGGTACACGGCGCTCGTGGCGACTCACCTGCCGGGGACCTGCCTGACCTTCTGCCTGTACGAGATGTTCAAGGGGGCGCTGCTCGGTGACGGGCGGCACCCCGGGAGCATCGCGCGGCAGGTCGAGGCCAGTGCGGTGAGCGCTGGTATTGCGGGCGGGATAGTGGCGTGTCTGTTTGTGCCCGTCGACGTGGTCAAGACGAGGATGAGGCTCGCGGCCGGGAACGTCCCGACTCACGTTGCGGTGGGCCGAGTTGTGCGTCCACGACTCGGAGGCCCGGTGGCCGTGGCGAAGGAGGTATTGAGAACGGAGGGCGTCCGAGGATTGTTTCGCGGGTTCACGTTGACGTGCGTGGCGGCCTCGGTTGGCAGTGCGCTGTATTTGGGGTGCTATGAGGGCGGCAAGATGTATTTCAGGTCGTCCGGACGGGATGTGGATGCTGCTGAGTTTGCCGGTTGAGGGAAGGAGGTGGAGGGAGTAGAACCCGACTCTTTGTACAATATGATAGACGAGATACCCCTCTGAACGTGCAAGTATAACAAGTGCTTCCAGTGAACGCGAGTGAAGGACCGCGATAGGTGGCACCGCACACGAGCACGTTCCCTTTCGCAACAGGGCTAGTTACCGAGGCAGGCCATCCCCTGCTCCATAGTCAGCCGATGCTGCTTTTCGGCCGAGATGCTCAAAGGCAGACCGCTCCCCAGGGCTGACCTCTTATCTGGCGTGTATTACTCCGTACTCGCAGGCTACTCGTCGCTGGCCGGGCATCAATGACCCGTTTAGGTAGGTCGGAGCACGGGCGGGTCAGAGAAATGCTGGAGAAGCCCAAGACGGAAACTTGGCGGCGGTCAATCCATGAGACGGTGGACCATAACTGGACGCAGTGGTATTGTGCGAGTGTTTCGGCCAAGCTGCTCGCCAATCGTGGCATCGCGGGAAGTGGCTAATGAAAACCCCAGGCAATTGGCCACGGCATCACACCACCAAGTACGTATGCATCACGACTTCTTGGGGCCACACTCGCGCACGGGCAACTGCCGATGGAGGGGTAATTAGCTACCTACTCGTGATCGTGCGGGTCCACTTCCTCGTCGCAATAGCCAGCGGCGTTGCAGGGCAGTGCGGAACGACGTCTGTTGACATTGCTACGAAGAGACTGTGGGGGCTGTTGTGCAGGGGAAACCAAGCCAGTGCAGGCGGAACAGGCAGAATACAGAGGCTGCGGTCCATTATAGGCACGCGGTCTTGTCTCCGCTGTGAGCAACTTTGACAACGCAGACAAGCATCAAGCCCCGGACGAAAGCCGATGGGATCGGCAGTGGGTCGGCAACTCGGCTGGATGCAGGACCAGAGCGGGTGATGGGACTGCACATTGGTTGGGAGATGAATCTTAATAGCGGATCTCAAACAGACGGCTCCATCCTCCTCTTATTTACGAGCTCTTGAGTGGGCGGCCCGCAAGTGAACAGCATCCGGTGGGCAATGCGCTGCTGCTCTGCAGCGGTCTGCTCGTCTTGAAATGCCCCGATGGCGTTGGCCAGGAATGGAAAGCCTTGCATAGCCCCAGATTGACTTCCAAGTGCGTGCCACCTCCGCGCGGCTGGTGTTGGCCAACGTCCTAGCCATCGAGCCATTGGCGGCCGGTACGTGCGGCTGCATGCTGTGCAGGCATTCCAAGTTTCCTTGAAGAGCATGACGAGCAGCTCTCTCGAGTGCGGCGCGGTGTACTGGTAGAGACAAGGTCGAGACCGCAGGTGAGAAGGGTTCGACAGGACACCAGTGAGACAGGCGGTGACAGGTTGTCACGCGAGAGGCAGGCCGCACTCAATTCAACTCCTCGCTTGGAGCTGCAGCCATAGCCGCCAATGCCGCCCGCCTACTGTAACAGATCCGCTAGGCCGGACCCCAGTGCTTACTTACTCATACTGCTTTTAGTACGAGTAAGCATGAAGGGGCAGACTGTGAAAGGAATAATAGCCAGCAGCCAAGATAGCAAGGAAATAAGCACCTAGGGAAACTGCAGCCGGCGTATGAAGTTCTCGAGTTCTCCATCTCGTCCATTCCAAGGCCGATGATCTCAATGCCAGCCCCCATGGGCCGCAATGCGTTGGCAGGTCAAGCAGACGGCGACCTTCATGCAGACCCGGCAAGTCTATGGTCGCCCAGGCCGCTCAAATATACAGATTCGTTACAGGCCTGCTTCACGTCTGGCTGAGACGCGCATGTGCAGGGCATGATGCGCACTGGCAGCTGACGCCGACGACAGCACGAGTCGTAGTGCTCGAACAGCTCCGGCGGGCGGAGCCCTTCCAATTCGACACCACAAGCCTATCAAGTCGACTCTGCACGCACCTCCACTAAAACCGAAGCCGATCGCAGCCCCGTTTAGCGCCCCGCCGCCCAGGCAGCGCCTGCCGAGGGCAGATCCAGCCAAGCCAGCGCCCAGGGCCCGCCGTAGCGTGCGTGCAGCTCGCCCTGGAGGCGCGCTGTAGAAGGGCTCCAGCCAACGCCCAAGGCGTTATTCCCGTTCCGTCTCTACCGCATCGTTCCATCCTACCGCCTCCCATTCCCTACCAGAAAATCTTGGAACCTCCACATCAAACGGTCCAACTCACCCGCCTCTTCTTCCTCCCAAAACACCATCACCGCCAGCGCCAGCCACACCCAGCGACGCCGCCTCGTGTCACCGCGGCCCCATCAATTCCCTATAGCCGGTCTGTCGCTGTCCCTCGACCGCCGGTTCGCTTCATTCACGAGGCGCCTCACCACGAATCACCAGCCGCCGCCGCCGCCGACAACGACGACGACGACGACGAAACCGAACCGCTGCCCTGGATCCGTCCGACGATTGCCCGCTCCCTGTCCCGCGCCTTGAGCTGCTGGCCCTGCCCTAACTCAGGCTGTCGGGTCCGCAGGTCAGCACAGTGGGACCATCGCCGCTGCGCATGCCTCGTGCGTCAGGCTCGGGCAAGCGACAGCAAGGCACCGGCGCAGGACAACGCGACTCGAGGCACGACAATGGGCTTGTAGGCCCTGGGAAGCGAATCTCGGCCAAGAAGAGCCAAGGCCATCTTGACGGCTCTGCGAGGTCCCCCGATCCTCTCGGGGGCCACGCAGGGCCGTCCCCCCCGCCGCTTCCGGTCAACTGCTTCAACGGCCTCACCTGCTCCAAGAACCACCCCGACGCCACCGCCTCCGCGCCTGACAACCGATCCAGCGATGCCCTCCGCAGAGGTTCCCTCGGCACCTACTCGGAAGCATCTTCCGAGTCGTCCGGCTCCAACATGGGCACCGGCGGCGTCGTCGAGGGTGGCTACCGCCAGATCGACGTAAACGCCACGAAGAATGTCGACGTCCACCGCGACTCTGGTCCCCTCGAGCTCGCCGCTACCGTCGTCCGGTCTTTGCCCGTGCAGGACACCCTCGCCATCCTCATCATCCTTATGCATATTCCGTACCTATCACTGAGTTTTGTGTATCTGATATTCGCCTCCCTGACATTCGTCCCCCCGGTCGCGAACAGAGCTGGCGTGAACTTCAACTTTGGCGACATGCTGGACGGCAACTCTCATACGCCTTCGCTCGGAACCATCGTGTGCATGGACTTCTTCTTCTTCCTGATATGGGTATTCCTATGGCCGCCTATACAGGACTTCATGCTCGATTTCGCCAAGCCCATCATCGCCGTCACGCTTGGCGGCGGCACCAGTGCCAGGGATGGCACTTCCAGAGGCGTCACCGTCTGCTTCACTTGGGTTTTGCTGCACAAGCTGATTCGGGCCTCGAAAGTGTACTGGCCGCGAATGGCACGCCACGTGCCAGACGCGTGGCGTATGCCTGCCATCTTCAACCACTCGTTCGATCTACCGTCGACGCCGTACGATAAGAGAGACACGCATGGGTGGATCCAGAGCATATTGGCGATTCACATCCTGACGCAGGGCATCGTGCGATACATTCGCGAGTGGTATCTGAAGCGTGAAAGGTTCAACGCCACAGCCGGTATTGGTGATCCAGAGGTTGGCAAGAACGCCGGGTCAGCTGGGACGAGCGCAACGAACAGCGCATTATCGATTGATTCACCCCACGAAAGCGCTTTCATCCCTCCCGACTCGGAATCAGGGCTACCTACGGTGCCAAATCCGGCGATTATGACGAAGAAACGAAGAAAACAGAGCGCACAAGTTCGCTTGCAACAACCCCTATGGGCCGCACTGGCCAGCACCAAAATTGTCGCCATCAAGGAGTACGAGCTTTCGAGCTGGGGAGGCGGCCCGAGCGGCGCGGACAAGCGAGATATTCATAATTTAGGAAATGCGCCATCGTTTGACCGAAAGCCGAAACAGATTTGGATCTCGTACATCGGTAGCGACGAGGTCTGCTTCAACACCAGCCACTTCCCTGGGACCGGAGACGACTCTCCCGCGCCGTCGAAGGCCACAGGAACTGCAGCCCGACCAGCCGGTATGGACGCGTCGAAGCCATTTTACGTCAGGATCAACAACGCATTTTGGCAGCCCACTCGTATCTTCCCGGTGCAAGAGTCGGATGAAGAGTGCGCAGAAGGACTCAAGTGGACTGGCGACATATACGGCTTGCGACCCGCCTCCAAGTACGTTTGCGAGTTTGTGGATACTCGAACCGACAAGGTTTTGTTCACAACGAGCATCCGCACGGTAAAGGAGCCTTTGCAGGAGCACGACCCAATGTCACCCGGTTTACCCAATGGACAGCAACCTCTCCGCCCGGATTCGCCCACGACCACTCTGCGGACCTCCATCGCAGCCGCCGAGGCTAAACTTGCCGACGAGAAGAACCGGCTCAAGACCTGGCGCAAGGAATGGAAGACGCGCACCAATGCTCTCCGCAAGGAAAACGAGCTTGCCGACAACCAACTCTCCTCAGCGGGGAACAGCGACGAAAAGTACAAACAGAAGATTCGGCAGCAGGAGACGCAGAAGGCCCAGGCTGAACGAGACACGGAACGCCTCGCCGAGCAGCTGAAGAACTTTGACACTGCGCCCGAGCTGACCGAATACAAGAAGAAGGCTGATCGCGCTTACTCTGCTGAGAAGAAATCCTTCGACACGGCGCAGAAACAGTTCAAGGAGTACAAGTCGCAGCTGGAGACCGAGGTCAAGGAGAGGGAGGTGGAAAAGTCCAATCTCAACACCCGACGCAACAAGATCGCCACGCGGATCGCCAAGGTCGAGAATGAGCTTGCCAACATCACCGATGCTAACAACCGTGGCTTGGACGAGGCGGAACGACGGAGACAGGAACGAGCCAGATGGCTGGAGCAAGTGGCTGCGATCGACAACAACTACACGGAGCGCCTCGGGCATGTCATTGCCACCAACAACGCGCGCCGAGAGAATCTTCGCAATCTGCAGGCTCAGCTTCAGGCTTTTCAAGGATACCTGAACCCGACCAACGGGATGACCTTGGATGTCAATGCTCCCATGATCCCTGAAGCGGGTCGTCCGTCGTATCAGCAGTCAAGCCCATGGAACCCCAATCCTGCCGCCGTGCCGCATTATCCCAGCGGGCTCTGGACAGCCTCATCCGGCGACACCATGCCGCCGATCTCTGCCCCGTCCGGACCTCCTGGCATCTCAACCTGGCAACCACCTCAAGCAGCCGTTTCTTTCGATTCACGCGGCGCCAAGGCCAGGGGCCGTAGCTCGAGCATGCTGAGCGACGTGAGCGGCTTCACCGAGGCCAGTGAAGAGGGGTCGAAGTCTCCGCCCGCCAGGGCGCAGCAGCGACCGCAGCCCGCCTTTGTGAGGAGGATCGGGGAGACGGCGAGCAGCGGCAGCAGCGGGAGCGGGAGCGGGAGCGTAGGTGATCCGCCGAGTCCAACTTGATGGCTTGCGAGAACTGTGGGCCGTGGCTACGTAGCTAGGTTTTGGGAGTGAGTTGCTAAGCTGGCTGTTGAATTGAATGAAGATGCGTTTCTGAAAAGATCGAAGTCGCTCCGTGACATGTCGCAACTGGCCCGCGGGTGATTCCAAGCTCGTGATGATGCCAACCAGACAGGATTGCCATCGACGGCGTTGCTAACGCAAATATACGTGGCCACTGTCCGGTTTGCACACTCCGACAGCAACCATCGAGCTTTACAGAGTCAGTCCCTATAATCAACAAGATGGTTTCAACGATGAACTTGAACTAGAGGCTACAACCGAGATATAGGCTCTTGGCAAATGCAAAATGCTGGACCTGCATCTTGAGCTTGTCGTCCGAGTAAGGTAGTTGCCTAAAGAGTGAGTGACGTCGTCGAGGAAATTAACATCCCCCGGCACACGCGCCTACCCTGCACAACTAGCGCCAGGGTCCCGCAGCGAGTAGTCAGGCACCGCGTTTGCCGACGTCCAATGGACGACTCTCCATTTATTGCGCGACGGCTGAGACAGCTAAGCTTCATGCATACTTGAATCCGCCAGCTTCTGCGACGCTCGTGAGCCCGCCGTGCTTCCCGCTGCATCTGCACTGGAGATGACTGCGACTGTGGCGCCGAAATGGACTTTGTGAGCGGCAGTGCCCCGTGCGGCCGGATGGACGCTCGAGACTGACCTCTCGGCAGTGGTCGCGCTTGTTGAGCCCCTTATCCGCCGGCACGTCTCGCCAGGACCTTGCCAAGGACCCCGCAAAGCGGCTGCACCGGTTCGAAAAGGAGTACGGAAGCTTGCTGGTAAGCAGACGAGTCGACTCTTGCCCGCCGGCGCGGATGGATTTGCTGACGATGGCTTCGTCCGACAGTCGACGTGGCGCACGTCGTCGAACCTCTCCCGCGACAGCGAGGCCGCCGAGACGCTCGAGATCCGCCTCCAGGAGCTCACCAACATCCTCAGCGACGAGAGCCGCCGGCCGCTGCCGCACCCCTGCATCCAGTATGCCTCCATCAAGCAGATATACGTGCCCATCGGCAAGATCGCCACGACGTCGTACAACGAGTGGATCATCAAAGAGGCCGTGCTCTTCTTCGCGACCCTGATCGAGAGCGAGGAGGAGGCCTTCGTCGAGAACCCGAAATTTTCCGCGAGCCTGACGAACCTGCTGGTCCGCATAACCGGCGTGAACAGCGTGCGCCTGGGCCTGGACACGGAGTCGCGCGTCGTCGAGCTGGCCTTCAACATCACCACTAAGATTCGCCTTGACCCGGACATCTTGCCGGCATGGTTCAAAACGCAGCAGTCGGCGCAGCAGGCTCTTGATGACCGGGGCCGCGATGTCCGCGAAAAGTTTGCCGGCCGGACGCAGAGAGCCGACTTCCCCCTCTTCTACATCCTCATGGACTACATCCACCATGAGGGTAAAGTGGGCGATTTTGCGCGGACTGGCTTGCTGTATATCATCGAGGCTGCGTCGAGCTCCGCGGCTCTGGAGCAGTGGATCGTTGAAAGCGACCTGTCGACGCTGATGGCTACCGGGCTGGGGGCTTTGTACAGCCAGCTGAGTCGCAAGCTTGTCATCGACCATCCGCCGCACGATCTGCCGCCCATCCTTGCCCTCTCCGACTACGAACATCCGACATCCAATTATGAGGTCATAAGCTCTTGCTCCCCCGAGTTCCAATCGCATCTCGAGACCTTCCTCTCCCATCTCTTGTTCTGGCAAGACGTCTTGAACCATTGCAAATCTGTGGAAGTCAAGTCCACCCTTCTCGAGCATTTTCAGGTCATCTTTCTACAACAACTGCTGTACGTCGCATCTCACCGGACGCCCGACTTCTTGCTAACTGGGTTCAGATACCCGTCGCTGCTAGAGTCTTCCGATATCGACGGAGGCTCCTCTGTGGCGGTCTTGACGTACTTGCGCCGCATCCTCGAGTCATTAGATCACCCCGATATGATCAATCTCATTCTTCACTACCTGTTAGCTCTTCCTGATAATCTGCCGTCAAAGGAGCAGCCTCGCTCGTCCGTCAGCGACGCCAGGAAACGCAAGTCCATGGATCTTGCGACCATGATGGCTGAAAAGTCTGAGGAGACCGCAACGCCTTTACTCTTCAACCTGGTAGATCTGATCCTTGCCTGCTTGAGGTCTCGGAACCAGCAGACGATTCATGTCACACTTCAGCTTGTGTCGGCAATACTGAAGAGGCACCACAGGTACGCCGTGATCACCTTGCTGAAGACCGAGATCCTCCCCGGCGGCAGACTTGACCGCACAGTCGGTGCCCATGAGCAGGAGATAGAGTACCTCGTCTCGCTCGCTAGCTACATCGGGGGACATGGCAACTTCAACGAAATCTACGAAAATATCCTGAAAGACACCATGACACGGCTCGAGAGCCATCCTTGTTCTTTAAGGCTAGTCGCTCCGAGGGTGTCGACAAACAACCACAGACTGCCGGCCATTCCAGATACCCCAGCAGGCGCACCGCGGGACGTCCGGGAGCACACTCTTCGTGCGGATGACCCTCTACTAAATGCTGTACTTGATCTTCTGGAAACCTTCTTCATCAACCCCGTCGAGACAAATTTGTCGGTAACCGAGACCCTGGTTGACCTCGCCATCTGCGGATACATGAGCATTGCGGGCTGGCTGGCCCGGAACCCAACAAGCTATGCATATGTCGAGGACGAAGCTGGTGGCGAAGAGCTCGCAGATGAGACGTCGAGTGTCAGTGACGCTCTCGATTCACCCGCTAGTGCTACCGCTGCAGATCGAGGTCCATTGGACCTTGAAGCTCAAAGGATCAAAGATATCGAAAAGTGCAGACGCAGACCCATTTGGGCTCAGGACTCCGTCCCACGAGTTTTGAGTGTCCTTGAGCGTCTGTGCGATCAGGTCTCGTCGTACAAGAAAACGATACCGCGGTTTGAGGATCTTTTACAGCAGCGGCGGGAAGCCTTCCAGACGGCGGATACGATGTTGGACGACCCGGCCCCTGCACGAAAGGCATCGCTGCCGTCGCAGGGAACGCCGGAGCGCCCTAGCTTGGACGAAGTCCTGCGAACAAGTTCGCCGTCGCGGCCTTCGGCGCTCGAGGGGTTCGCGCAGCGTCTGCTGTCGGAACTCGGGACACCAAGCCGTACCGGAAGCCCCAGGGGCCGCAAGGAGCAGAGGCAGAGCTCCGGGACATCGACGCCTGGCACCGGATCCGGGACATCGGAGTTGATGACGCCCAAGGCCATCCGTGTGCCCCCGAAGGAATTTCCGATCAACTACACCGACCCCAGCAGGAGTGGCTTCGCTCGAAGCCTTTCTCGTGGCAGTGCCGGGAGCGATGCAAGGGGCTCGAGTGGGGAGATCGACGCCGTTGCCGCCAGCCAGGCGTCGGCCTTTGCAGCCATTGATCAAAGCATCCTCGCTAAGCGTGTGGGCCTGCCAGATGACGCCCTCAAGCCAATCCCCTTAAATTTGGGTGGAGAATCAACTTCTGAGCCTGGAAAGCCAGTGGGCGAGACGAAAGAAGCAGAGGACGGCGACATGGCAGATACCAGCCAGGGTACTGTTGGGGCAGCGGATGGGACTGAGAGTGAAGAGCAAAACGAAGCAACCAAGGTGTCGGTGTCGCACATCATCACCAACGTCATCATTTTCCAGTCCTTTATTCTAGAACTGGCCAGCTTGATGCAGGTCAGGGCGGGTCTGTTCGGAGAGGTTCGTTATGTGTAACTAGACCTGCATTTTAGAAAGATACCAGACAGCGCGAGAAGCATGGTGGTGGATACCTGTTACGGTGTCATTTGGCAACTCGACGAAGCGCATTGTGGGGAAGCATCTTTGTTCCTTTGTTCTGTGTCTCATTCTCATGTTTCAGTCGCTTTCCGACAGTGACGGTAATCAATCGCTCCAAGCAATCGAGCCCAAGGCTCGAAATGCGCAAAATACAAAGCCGTTCTAGCACGCGACTGATGGCTTTGTATGTTAAGTCTAGGTTAGGCGGCATGGCCAAAACGCACAGACGACCCAATCAAAGCCCCTGTCCTGCCATCACGAGATTCACAGAGGTGAGACTAGGGGGTCACGGGCTGGAAATAGCAACCTTGTCAAACGTCGACCTCCCTGCAAACACCAACAAGACGGGGGACGATGCCGGGTTCGACCTCGACTGGCGAGGGGATCAACGCGTTTCCTCGACGAGGCTGCACCAAAATGACTGCCGCTGGAGACGGCCATCCATGCACGTCCCGGAAAGCCAATGGCACCCCGCCTGTCCGGGGAAGACGCTGTCATGCGGCGATGCTCCCTCGGGGGCTCCCTTTGAAGGCAATAGCGTCGCCTTATTGATGTCGATCCGGCCTCGTGCCTCGAACATCCAACAGACAGATAATCAGGCGAATCAGACGGAGACATGGCCATTACCAAGCGGCCAGGAGGGAACAGATGCTCCCGCATCACCCCCTCCTCCTTGCGCCGGCCATCTCTGCAAGGAAGACGGCCACGAGAACAATGCGCGCTCGCTCCCGCCCGCATCGGCCTTGTCCCACGACGCATCCCGACCCGTTGACAATGGCGGCTATCTGCCGACGTGCCCCGTGTGCGCTTTCACCGCCCGCTCTCCGCCGCCGTGGTTGGCTCGTTGGCCCTCTCCGCTGCATTCGCCGCGCAGAGTGCGCGCGCCGATACGAGCACGCATGCTCCCGGCGACTTCCATATTAACACTGGATGCAGCGTCACCGTTGGGCCGCAGGAAGCTAAGCAGCAGTCCGCGGCGAACGGACATGTCGTCCCGGCAGTCGGCCCCGCAACTTGCCGGTGCTCGGGCCTGCGCAGCTGGCTCCCGGTTACCCCAGATAGTCCGAGACACCAACACCACGACGTCGATCCGCGAGGGATGCACGACGACGGCGGCTGGCGGCAGACTGGGCCAGAGTTGTATCTTGCCGTTGCATGCGCCTGCCGCACCTGGTGTGCTAGACGGCCGCGAGACGGACTGTCCGCCATCATCTGATCGTGTGGGATGTGGTTCGCGATGCAGGCTCCGGCCCTTATGGCTACGTGCCGCAGATGCGGTGCTCATATGCCTCGACATCCTTGCTGATCGCCCATCGGTTGCGGAGTGGATCGTCGGATGCGAATTGCCCTGCAACTGTTTGCTTCTGGCTCTGCCACAGTCCAAGTCAAACTTTAACTTAAACGTCCAGGCAGTCGCACATCTAATCCATTACCTCGCCCGCCTTCCCGTCCACTACCGTAGTCTGAGCAGCCCGAAGGTCATCATCCTGCGAGCATCGCCGTGATGCTGGTTCTCACCGTCTTTGTCCTTTTGCAGGCCGCGTGGGTCGTGGCGTCTTCCTTGAGCGGCGACTTGGCAGCCCGCGAGTCGAGTCCTCACCATGGCAGATCGACTGCTAAGACCAAATTACCGGATGAGCAAGCCTTCGAGGAACTGGCCAAGGCCCAGGGTCGCAAGTACTGCGTTGTGCGGCCTAAGAAAGGGAAGGATGCCGACGATGCGCCTGCCATCATGAACGCCCTCAACAAGGAGTGCCGCTCCAAGGGGCTCGTATTCCTCCCCGGGCCAGTCTACAACATGCGGACCAACATGACGACGCTCGACATGGACGACGTCGTCATCAAGCAGTACGGCCGCCTGCTGTGGAGCACCGACCTAGAGTACTGGCGATCCGTGTCCATGCCCATCGGGTTCCAGAACCAGAGCACAGTTTGGTACTTTGGCGGCAACAACGTCACCTGGGACGGCCACGGCGTCGGCACGCTCGACGGCAATGGCCAGGTGTGGTACGACTGGGCCAAGGGGCAGGGCAACCTTGCGCGCCGACCCATGAATGTCAACTTCCGGAGGCTCACGAACTCGGTCATCAAGCACCTGCGCTTCGTCCAGAGCCAGATGTGGACCATGGCCATCACCTACTCCCACAACGTCGAGCTCGACGACATCTACGTCAACAGCACGTCTAGAAGCCAGTGGAACACGCTCAACACGGACGGCTGCGACACCGTCTATTCCGACACCATCACCTTCAGGCGCTGGGACGTCACCAACGGCGACGACGCCATCGCCCTCAAGGGAAACTCGAGCAGGATCTCCGTCTACGACAGCGTCTTCCGCGACGGCTCGGGCATCGCCATCGGGTCCATGGGCCAGTACGACGGCAAGTTCGAGTACATCACCGGCTTCTACGCTCGCAACATCACACTGCAGAACACGAACCATGCGTCGTACCTCAAGACGTGGGCTGGCACCTCGCGCGGGTACCCGCCCAACGGCGGCGGCGGCGGCATCGGCCACGCCAACAACATCGTCATGGAGGACATCAAGATCGACCGCTTGCGGAGCCAGCCGTTTTTCGCTTGGCAGTGCGAAAATTACTCGGGCTGGGCCGGCAAGGACTGCGACTCGAGCAAGTTCAAGCTCAGCAATGTCACGTGGCGGGGAGTGAGCGGAACGGTCAACAACGGCGTCAATCAAACGGGCTGGTTCCAGTGTAGCGCTGCGGCAGGTGGCTGCGACGGTATCTCTGTTTCTGATATAACCATCACAAACGTCGACGGCACCAAGCTCAACTCATGGCACTGCGATAACGTGCACGATCCCAGAGGCTTCAAATGCGACGAAACTGCTAAGCCAGCGATTCATGCCAAGCATGACTCTCCTTCAGATGCGTAGCAACTACAGTCGAGCATACCGGTCGGGCTGGCTCTCATGCTGCTTGTGAGTGGGTTAATATAGGAATTTGGACGGCTGACCGACCTTGTGCGATGGTGTCGTAATCACTATGTCTCGTTTAACATTCCCTGAATATAGACTCGAACAGTTTTCCTGCGCTATCAGCCTGTGGTTTTGTTAGCTCGTGCCAGCCATCTGACCTTTGCCATCGCTTGTCGAACGGCGTCGTCTCTCTTCTCTATTCCGCAAGCCTCGAGCGCGTTCTCGTCCAGAATGCCCTTTGCGACAAGGCCCTCGATGTAGCTCCACGCCCACAGCTGCGACGTCGTAAACTGCGATATCACAAAGGTTAGCCGGTGTCGCTTGGACTCATCGATCAAGAAAGGGACGAATGCAGGCCGCAGAAACAGACACAAAACAGGGGGCAGACTAGACCTGGTTCTCAAGACTTGCAGCTTCGTACGTCGTCACAGTCCGACTGTACTCACGAAACCAGTCCAAGTCTATGCTTTCCGGTTCTCCCAGAATCACGGGCGTGAAGCCTCGACCTTCGATATTGAGCCCCTTGCCGTCGGTCTGGGGCATACCATCGTGCCAGAAATGCAGGGTGAGACGGTTAGAGGATATGTTCTTCTGCGGCGCTCCTAAGCTGGCGAAGACGACGAAGCTTCTCTCCAACGCGGACACCGCGATGACCCAGAGCTCATCTTGGCCATCGACCTCGTCGTATATGAGTATGCTGATTCTGCCTGCCATGGCTCGTTTGAGGTTAGGGATAGACGGAAGGAGGTGACTATGGAAGTGGTGTTGAAATATGGGACAAGGAAAGAGCGAAGGTTGATCCCTGAAGCTTCAGACTTCTGTTACCAGCTGGAGCTGCAAAGTTGTCGCATGCTGACATGAGTGATCAAGTCTGCGACGTTGCATTGTAGATCAAGATCGCATATACAACAGCAATCCACGGCGCGAGGAAGTCTCATGCATACCTATTTACCGCATGCTGAATTTTCATAAGAACTATCGTGACGTGTTGCAATACATAGTGTGCATTATTGTGCATTATAATTCAGACACAACGTTGGTCGCAAACTGGCAATGGGTGAATAGGCGGAAAGTTGCTTGCTTGCTGGTCAAACAGTCAAATCCTATTGACGGGTTTCGTATCGGATTGTTGAACCTCAGCGGCGCTGAAAATATTCATTTTCTTGACAATGATTTACGGCTGGTCGTGAATCAGCCGAGGAAGATGGATACACCCCTGGCGGTGGTTCTGGGGCTGGCCGCGAAAAGCAACTTCTCACTCGTGATGGAAGCAGTCTCATGGACATAAAGATGTGTATCGAATCGATGATAGAATACTTCGGCATATATCTAAACCTATCGCTTGATAGAGTTTCTGAAATACGACTTCTGTCGAATGTCGTCGACGCAGCCTACCCTAAAGTCAACTGACATTATGCCAACTTGCTTGCCTGGAAAGGACTTCGCTTTCCTCGTCGAGCAGCACAGGAAGTAATGTTCAATGTTTGCCCTGGGCACCCTGGCCGGTGGAACAATTCCCTGCACCCAGTGTCTATCTGCATTGCGAGCGAAGCAAATTTGACGGAAGGCAAGCGCAAGCCGTGAGACAACTACGCCACTTAGTCTTCGTGTGCGATGGGCGTCAAAACTAGATTCACACCAGGCATGGCCTGCAAGAATGCTTGCTATTCACCGTGCCTTATTTCGAGCGAGACGTGAGATTGAAATTCTTGATGGTCACGCTCTGCTCCAACCAAGTCCAGGGTTCGTAGGATGGGACTCCAAGAGCAGGGGTGAGAGCCGAATTTGAGCATGGCCGCAAACGCCGCCAGTAGACACCAGACGCAAGAGAACACGCTGCTCGATCCCCGAGACGCGACCCAGAAGTTCTTGTTCAGAAGAAATGAGTGCAAAATGGCGCAATTTCTCGACGCCGAAGGTCGATCAAGCGGACTCATTGAACTGTTCCTGTGCGCGCTCCATTACTCGTTCGCTTGTACACGGGAGGTTCGCGACTCGCCTGGAACCGCACCAATAATATGGCACGACGGTCAGATGGCATCCCTCATTCGGTGTCGCATTGACTGAGTCTGACATCTGGGTCCAAGCTCCAGGCCGCGCGGGTTGCTACGCAGCCATGCGTGGTACCGCCGGAGTGGCTTATATCGGGTCAAGCCCCGTACTCACGCCTTCATGGTTCGATGGGAGCGTTGTTGAGCCGGCAGAAGCTTGCCCGAGAAAACCTGGAGACAAAGACATCGTTCGGCCTTCCGGCAAGGGTCCCTTTGCTCGAGCTTGGCCAAGATTGGCAAAGATTTCTCCGGCCTGCGCCTCAATCCCTAGCAGCGTCACGCGATACAACGTTGTACAGCAGGCACATGCCGCCGTGCGGCCAGTGAGCGACTTGTGCCACGAACTTCGAGGCACGCCGCACAAGTCTCTAGCAGAACCATGCTCCACGAGGACATGATTGTGGGGAACCCGAATTGACAAGGTGGGTGTCGGTGGAGGTTTGACCGGGGCGTCGGGAGGTAGCATTGCGAGTACGAGTAGAACCGCCATCCGCCCACGATGTCAGCAACCCCGTCAGCCAGCCCGAACTTAAGCCTCGCCGAGGCTGTCCCAGGAGCAGACCGTGTTTCGGACCGCCTTAGCCCGGAGGCCGGCGATTGGTGCGGATGAGACGACAAGGCGAACGGGCGCTAGCTGGTAAGCTTCCGACGGTGCGTCATGGAGGCAGTGGGACCCTACGGCCAGCCTAAACCAGTGGAACTTAGGCCAGCAAGTCCTGCTGCACTTCCTCAGATGCGAGGAATGCACTTGGTACTGCACGCTCTTCAACTCCTGTGCCTGTTTTCTGATTTTCTGATCTGTGAGAACCGGGCGCCTCAAGACGCTGGGCAGATATGCACTTGAGACAAGGTTGGAGCCTTTTTGAGAGCAAATCGCGGGAAGAGACGTGGCAACATGGCGCACGGAGCGCACTGCACGTCCTGAATATCAACCGTTTGCGGATATGACTGAAGGTCGTGGCACTTAAGTTAATACCGGCCGACATGGTCCCGTACGTTTTTGCCGTATGGAGCCCTGCTGCCATGTGCTAGGCTGCTGATCTGCTGCCATCAAGAGCACACTCCGGCGTCCCTTTGCCGATTGGCACCCAGGCGCCACACGCGCATTGCACACACCATGGTGCCATGTTGTTTATTTGGTCGAGCGTGCGGCCATCAGCTCGTGCCCATCGGACCGTTTGTCGGACCGTTTGTGGACAAGAAACGACGGGACGGTGGGAGATGATTGCTTGAGAGAACCAACTGGAGACGGGATCTGGCCTGCCTCGTGACCGGTATGCGGAACACTTTGATTGGGTTGAGTCAACAACGTGGACCGGGGGGTCCTGTCGTGGCCAGTGGAACAGGGTCTTTGGCTGCGACTGAGGATGGTTGGTGAATGTTGCGGGGTGTGCACAGACGATCAATGCCTCGGACGCCCTCGCTCTCTCGGGGCCGATAGGGCAGTAGACGAGCGACGGCTCAGGGCTTGGGGTGAAGCACATGCTGCGTCTTGCCTTTGCCTTGACCATCAACACTCGAGTGAGGTGAAGGGCCTTGGAAGTGAGGCACGAAGTGCGAGTCCCCGCAGGCAGCCACCCGGGCGGGTACCCGTGCCACCCTCGATGGTGGCTGCTGCCCCGGACGCCGCTTTAGGCTTTCCTCTCCGAACGACCCCGCCTTCTGCGACTCTCCACTGTCTGCCGTGGTGCCCACCCCCAGGTTCTGGTCTCTCCATCAGACGCCTCCCGATCAACAAATAACAAATACGAGCGCCAGCAACACGGCGCTCGCCCGGAGCTCTGCCCCGAGGCATGCCTGCTTCCACCTGTGCAGAGATGGAGGAGCATCGCAAGGTGCGAAGAGAGCAGTCCATGGACACCAGCCTTTGCTTGTCAACAGCTGTCGTTGCCCGTTGCTTTCGCCCCCACCGTCTTCCGCATGCCGGCAACGCAGTCAGCACGGCCGGCCACACGTTAATTCAAAAATGCCCCGTTCGAAGCTTCACACTTACTGGCGCCTGGCCGACGTCACTGCCGACGCTAACGTGGTCTCCCATCAACGCCAGCCCCGACGGCCGAGGCACCAAATGCGCCTGCTGCCCGAAGCATTTTGGAACAAGTGCTCGAAGGAAATTGCAGGCCTCGGCAGAATACGGCTGTCTCGATCGAGCCGCCGACCCGGACAGCATCGGCGAAACACATGGCACGCCACGGCCGCGCTTACATTGGAACCGCACCAATGGACGAGCACGTTGCACCGTGCTGCCTGCCGATGCGAGGGAGGGGACTTGTTTGCAGAACAAGGACGCGATGCACGAGTCCTCAGCGGTCCGGGCTCGGCACAGCGCGTACGGTCTGCGGAGTGCCTCACCTTGCTGTGCGCAGCGTGCATCGTACCTCTGAGATCGCATTGCACCAGAACCGACCCCCGAGCAACTTTGCAGCGTCGCCCAGGATCTTGCTCACAGGCTGCTTCACAGCCAGCCCGGTTCCGTCGGCCGTCGTCCGCGGCACGCTGCCGATGCAAGAGACGTTTGTTAACTCGCCCATCACCTGCCATCCTTCATGTGGCGGCCAAATCCTCGGCGCCATTCTACTTGCCGCCTCACTGCACCTCGACGACGATCCCACTTAATGTGACCGCCCCCTGGTCAGAGGCTTAAACCCGTATGCGCGGCCAACAATACGGGAACAGCACAGTAGTTCCAGGCGCATCGACAACCTCCAGCATGCTTGCCAGCCAGCGGTCGGCAGTACCAGGTAGTTACAGTCGTAGTTGTCGGTGCCGGAAATTCGCCTGCGGCGCGGGCAAGTAATGGCATGCCGTGCAACTTGTTTTTTTTTTGCGGCACAAGCCAGCGAGCGAGGGGTAAACTGGACCTTCCATCAGGAACTCTATAACGTCGGCTGCGACTCACCACCCTCCTCTCGCTGCCGCGTTCCAGCACGCCAAAGACAGATGAGCACCGCGCAAAACCCCCCTCCCAAGCAAGACAAAGACTGTACCGGGTACTCGTACGAGCAGAGGCTTGCAAGGATTGCAAGCCCCCATGTCAGAACGATGATGCTCCACCCCTCCAACAGCGCCTTTTCGTCCGGACAGAAGGCTGATGCTGTGTATTGTCCTTGTCGGGGGTGGGCCGCCTGACGCTGATCGTCTACCTACCAGTACGGCTGGGGACCGGGGTTGGCTGCCGTGTTGGTGGCGCCACACGATGCCGTCGTGGTCAAGGGCCTTGCAGCAGCCGCCAAAAGTTACTCTGCAGGCCTGAGCTCCCTGCATAGCTTCTGGTCATGCCTCCAAAAGACGGTCCAGGAGCTGCAAAGGAATTGCTCTTGCTCTCATGTATAAAGTGTAGCTCCCCGACCCCGACCTCTCTCGTAAGCGAGGCTTCGCCCGTCCGCCCAAGGCGCCATTCTTCCAGCAATTCGGCCCATCGCTTGCTGAAGACTCGACTCAACACACGAGAATCCTTCCCATAGGGATACAACCAAGGCTTCTTCATCATGGTGATCGGAAACATCTACGTGATTGCGGCCGTCTCCGTCATCGGCGGCGGCCTGTTCGGCTTTGACATCTCGTCGCTGTCGGCCCAGTTGGGCGAGATGTCGTACAAATGTTACTTCAACCAAGGGGATAACGCTCCCGGAGAGGATTGCAGCGGCCCTGATGACAACGTTCAGGGCGGTATCACTGCTGCCATGGCCGCTGGTTCGTGGCTCGGTGCTTTGATCTCCGGCCCTCTCTCGGATCGCCTTGGTCGCAAGTATTCTATCATGGTTGGCTGTGTCATCTGGTAAGTTCAGAACATGCGCCGCTCGTAAAGCACGAGGGCATGGCATCTACCACGAATGCCCCGCAACATCATGGTTACGCTTTTGTTTCGATATTATTCGATACCCGCTACAGCACATACATGTCTGGCTTTGAGGTCCCCGCTTACTCCTTCTCTCAGGGTTATTGGATCCACCATCATCTGTGCCTCGCAAAACATTGGCATGCTCATTGCTGGCCGCATCATCAACGGTCTCTGCGTCGGTATCGAATCAGCCCAGGTTCCTGTCTACATTGCCGAGATCTCGCCACCATCCAAACGAGGCCGATTCATTGGCATGCAGCAATGGGCCATCACTTGGGGCATTCTCATCATGTACTACATCTCCTACGGCTGCTCCTTCATCGGTGATGCGAACAGCCCCGTCAATTGGAAGGAGGGGTCCTGGAGAGTCCCCTGGGGTCTGCAGATGATCCCCGCCATCTTCCTGTTCTTCATGATGATGATCCTTCCCGAATCTCCTCGCTGGCTGGCACGCAAGGACCGCTGGGAGGACTGCCGTGCCGTTCTGGCTCTCGTCCACGGCAAAGGCGATGCCAACCACCCGTTCGTTGCGTACGAACTCCAGGACATCAAGGACATGTGCGAATTTGAGCGCCGCCACTCCAACGTCACGTATCTGGACCTTTTCAAGCCCGGAATGATTCACCGCACCTTTATCGCCCTTTTCACTCAGATCTGGTCCCAGCTTACGGGCATGAATGTCATGAGTAGGTGCCCCCAAAGTCGTAGCGGCAACTCATTTCGGGGTTTGTCTGGCTAACGCGCAGTTGGCAGTGTACTATGTTACCAATGTGTTCAGAATGGCGGGCTATGAGGGCAATGCCAATCTCCTCGCCTCGTCGATTCAATACATCATTAATGTCTTGATGACCGTGCCGGCGCTGCTCTTTGTCGATCGCTGGGGCCGGCGGCCGACGCTTCTCATCGGTTCACTCCTCATGGCGACCTGGATGTTCGCCAACGCCGGAATCCTGGCACAATACGGCAAAGTTATCCCAGGCGGTATCCAGCACGTCGCGGCTCAGTCTATGGAGGTCAAGGGCGCCGCGGCCAAGGGTCTCATCGCCTGTACATACCTCTTCGTCGCCTCCTTCGCGCCGACCTGGGGTCCCGTCTCCTGGATCTACCCCCCCGAGCTGTTCCCTCTGCGTCTTCGTGGCAAGGGCGTGGCTTTCTCGACTTCCGGAAACTGGGCGTTCAACACAGCGCTTGGCTACTTTGTTCCTCCCGCACTCGCCAACATCAAGTGGAGGACCTACATTCTGTTCGGCGTCTTCAACATCGCCGCCTTTATACACGTGCTCTTCGTCTTTCCCGAGACGGCGGGCAAGACGCTGGAGGAGACTGAGGCCATGTTCGAGGATCCCAACGGCATCAAGTACATTGGCACGCCGGCGTGGAAGACTCGCGTCGTCACCAAACTCGCCAATCGCGCTGAGCATGGCGACCTTGAGGCGAAGGAACCCGCCGCGCACAAGCTGGCTGAGGAGCACTATCTCGAGCATGACGAAAAGGCCACCACCACTCCGCCTGCTGCTTAGTGACTAGTTGCAGTCCGGAAACTTCGATACTTGCGCTCAGGAAGTTCACAGCGCCCGCTTTGATATAGTCACTGTGGCGCAGGAAACGTCGCGGGAATTGACCTATATGAAACGTGGTTATTATTTGGAGCAGTTAGCGCATTAATGCAAGATACCACTTGATTGCTCTATATCTGCCTGGGAGCACAAGTCTGACCCTCCTATGAAAGCACCCGTACTTGCTAGTGATTCACGGATACACCAAAGCCCCCGGAAGGCAGAATGCATACCTGACGGATGCATTATCTATTCCCGGACCGATTGCTGCCAGCGCATGCATCCCTCCTTCATGCGGTGCACGTTCCTCGTGACAGCGGCACCATCCAAGCTGCAATGGTACTCTGCTCAGTAGCTGAGCGCGCAGTATTTGTCATTAGATGTGGGGGCGGAACCTGGGGCAAGCAGTGATACTATACTCCGTGGAGATCAATTCACTATCTTAGAGTCTGGAGTCATATAAAAGCATCGTTCAAGCTCGCATTTCAATTCCAGAGTGCGCCGCACCCTGTCCCATTGCGACCAATGTGATCCACAAGAAACACAAAATAGGGGTGTCTAGAGGAGGCCATATGGATCGGCAACGGCGAGTGTCTGTGAGCACGCAAGTAGAAGCCTGGCAAGGATTATGGGCAAATGTTTGCCGCCATGGAGGAGAGCAGTGCTTTTCTTTCATTACTATTTATACGGTGATCTTCATAATCCAGACATGCGCCGGACGAAGCACGTCAGATACTCGTCGCTCAAGCCGTTGCCTCATCCCACTCGACCCATCGTCGAATCACGTCGTCCACGGCGCGGATGCCCTCCCTGGTCGCATCGACCTGGAACCACTCGCGGTGATCTCGCCCACAGGACTCGCAGGCTGCTAAGCTGGCGTGGAGGCCCCGACCTGTTAGCTCGAGGTGAATCAGGCGCTCGACGCGGCGGCAGTGCGGCGTCATGCGGGGCACCTGGCCAGTCGCAGAGGCATCGCTTGCCCCTGGTAGGTACGGGTAGTAGCGCAGCATCTCGATGTCGTAGCCGCACTGCCGTTGCCACTGGTTCATGCGCCGCTGGACATTTGCGGCTCGCCCAATCTTGAGGAGCATGGTCCTGCGCTTGTCGGTCCCGTTCGGTCCCGCGAAGCGGGAGACCACGTCGCTGGGTCGCCGAGACCGTGCAGCCGCGGCACCGCGAGCGGGGGACGGAGGGGCGAGGAGTGACCGCGCGGCGTCGACAGGAGGGGCGGTTTGCTTGGACGCCGGGGTGAGCCAGAACATGTAGATGTAGCCCGCTTCCTCTGCGTCTGCGTAAGGCCGAGACAGCTCAGCCAGCAGTGCCGATGCAGTGGTCGTGTCTAATGAGTCGGGGATCAAGTCTTTGAATTGGGCTGTGTGAGAGGCGCGAGAATTTTTCGACGTTTGCGAGTCCTTGCTCGGCGATGTGTGCGATCCAGGTATCCGTTGCTGCTTCATCTGCTTCGGAGGCTTCGCAATGCTGGGAGCAGAGACGGGGGCTGCCTGCTGTACTGGCCTGGGCTGCGGTCGTGGCCTCGAGGGACGTGATTCATTTACCTCATCTAGAGGAATAGAAAAGCAGAAGCAGCAGTTCAACTTTTGCTTTGGCTTCGGCCTAGAAATTCCAGCCGGACGTTGCGAAGCGGCCGCGGGCCTGCTCTCCGGCCTTCCATGGCGCTGTTTCTTTGCACCATCCTCCAAGTTAACTAGGCCTAGCCTGTCCGCCAGCGTGTCCAAGCTCGACCGCGACTCCAGGATGGGTTTGGCATGCGCTCTGGGCCCGGGACTTGACTGGGTCGAGAGGCTGGCCTGCTCCTTGTGCTGCCAGCAGTAGAGGTTCTCATCGCTGAGGTCCCGTTTCGCAAGCTGCCGCCGGGGACCGGATGCCGGCGCTGCTGCCTGAGCAATGGATCGACGACATGCCCGTCCGCTCGAGGTGATGCCGCAGCAGGTCGAGCTCGGGTCTCGGGAGTCGGAGCGGCCAAGGAGGGACTCTGGCGTGTTGGCAACGAAGGGCATCGTCGACGGTGCCGCTGTGGAGGTCGGGTGTTATTGCTGCATCTGGAGGATGAATCGCAGGGTTGTTGGATGAGATTTCCGAGAAGCAGTGGAGTTATTCGTAGATTGATTAACGAGCGTGCCACGGAGGCAGCCCAGTCGCTGTGCTTTCACATCGCGAGCAGTGGTTGGCTGCAGCAGGACTGGAGCCCGCCTGGGGCAGCTCGTGAAAGAGGCTGGGCAGGTGCTTTATTTGGCAGCACCGAATCATCGCGTGGTGGCTGGGAGGTGGGTTGTAGGCTGTGCTGATGACATAACGCAGTTGACCCCTGGCGTTTCGCTGGGTCTGATTCCTGGGCTTTCAGTCCTCCCTAAGGAATGTGCCAGCTGTTAGCTTATCCATGATAAAATTAAATCTCATGATGCGGCTGAGGATTGATGTAAACCCCTTGGACCTTTCCCCAGCAAGACATTCGAGCCAGCCATGGTGAAAATGCGGGCGAGTCTTAAGGCACTGAGGCGTTGCGCTGTTCCGGATGCCAGTCGTTCGAGCTGTTGTATATATTATCGAATCACTATAGTGGATAGTAGACCGTAGTCCTGAATTTTTACTACAGGCTTTTCGCTATCATTGGCGCCATCTTGCTGTTAGTGGCGAGGTTCATCGCAATTATTAGAAGCCCCAGCCAGGGGTCAGCTACTATGTACATGTAGGTGAGTGAAAAGCATCAACCACGCAAACAGTGGGCCTTGGGCATGAAGACATGCGAGCCGGGCTGTAAGGTTGCTCGCTACCTTGCCTGCTTCACAAACACTTACAGCACTGAGTGCTTGAGTGACCAACAGGCCATCTCTCAGCAAGGCCCGGGTGAGGGGTCTATTTCGGACATTACGGGCTCAACAGCTCATGGTCGGCGCATGGCCTACCTACGGCCCAGAGGCTTAACTCCGTTCGCAAATCAACTTTGGGCGTCGGATTGCATGCACCGCTACTGGCGGCGCTCGCTCAGCGGTGTGGAGCCTGGAGTCGGCGCCGCTAGCGGGCGTCGCCGACGCTACCAGCCGTGCCCCCACCCGGCACCGTCGGG
Source organism: Tolypocladium endophyticum (assembly GCA_024339985.1). Lineage (NCBI taxonomy): Eukaryota > Fungi > Ascomycota > Sordariomycetes > Hypocreales > Ophiocordycipitaceae > Tolypocladium > Tolypocladium endophyticum. The sequence goes on from JALHBW010000150.1 coordinate 195,436, forward strand.
CGCTTCGGAGCATCGGGCGCAACACCACACTATATAATGGTATTTTACTACTAGCTGGACCTTTTCTTTCAGAGTTTCACTTGAGGCACAACTCAGACAAGTTCATAATTAAGATTTCCAGCAACAGCAGTAGCTTCAATGGCCTCCAAAACCGCACACAAGTACATCAATAAGTTGCGAGGCCATCGCGTCCTTGTCCTCGGCGGCTCGACCGGAGTTGGCTTCTGCGTGGCCGAGGCCGCCCTCGAGCATGGCGCACACGTCATAGTCAGCAGCTCCAACCAGACCAAGCTCGACAAAGCTGTGGCTCGTCTCAAGGAGCATGCCCAGGCCATTGGCGCATCTTCCGACGTAGTCTTGGGCAAGACTTGCGATCTTTCTCAGCCGGACAGCATCGAAGATAACATCATTCAACTGCTCGAGTTCGCCACACAGGATGGCAAGCTAGATCACGTCGTTTTCACAGCCGGAGATGCTATAAACATAGTTGCACTAAAGGATGCGACGGTGGATGGCATTCATAAGACTGGAATGGTGCGGCAGGTCGGCGCAATCATGCTGGCCAAGCACTTGCCCAAGTACATCAACGTCAGCGTCCGAAGCTCCTTTACCGTTACCGGCGGAACCAACACTTGGCGTCCTGGGCCCGATTGGGCCATCATTGCAGGCTCGGGAGGTGCCGTTGAAGGCCTCAGCCGTGGCTTCGCCATCAGCCTGCGGCCGGTCCGTGTCAACTGCGTGCAACTCGGAGCCGTGCACACAGAGCTCTTCAGCGGCATCCCCGAGGACCGGTTGCCAGTCGTGCTGGAGAAGTTTCGCAAAGAAGGCATCACTGGGACCGTCGGCAGGCCGGATGAGGTGGCAGAGGCTTACATCTATTGCATGAAGGATACCTTTGCTACCGGTGGCGTGGTTGAGACGAACGGAGGCCGCTTGATTGGCGATAGCAAAGACAGTTTTTCCTTTTCGTAGCGCATTTTGCGTTGAATACAGGTACTCCTGGAGAGTTTTGGCAGACCCTAGGCAAGGAAAGGAACATGGAAATCGAAGAAACCGCAGGAATCCGAAGGTCTTTGACATTAGAAAGATATCGCTCTCTTAAACACTTATCTTGGGCCCAAGTGAACACCCAACACTCTCTGCCCCAAGTTTGGGAAGGAAAATATCAATCGTACCTGTAGCTACATGAGATTTTGTTAGTTTCCATTTGGATCCCAGTCAATATGTCTTTCCAGCCTCTTATATGGCCTCTTAACGCTGCTTAACCTTTGTTGCGCTCGTTCTTTCTCCCCTCAAATTTACTTCTTTCTTTTTCTTTTTTAACATTGGGCTGCATTTTATCATTTGATCAATGACCGTCTTTTTCACCAGTGGCTGATGCGCCATGGTCGCCGTGGAGTTGTTGACATGGAAGGCACGGCATGCCAGCACGTGACGAGTGCGGACACCACATCCAATGATTCAATTCCTGCCGACGCGGCCAAGAACTATGAAGGTTCAACACGGGCCACCATGTCGGCTCCGGCCAAGCCGCACAATGTCTGTGCAGACTGCCGATCTAGGAAGAAGAAATGCGATGTAAGTTTCCAGTCTCACCTGCCTCATGCACCCCGACCAACCCGGTTGCAGGGTAGCCGGCCGACTTGCTCGTCATGCGCCAGAAGAGGGCGCCAGTGCACTTACGCACCACCTGGCCTCGATCATCCCGCCGCTGTAGGTAGCGTCGGCTGGCCGTCGATATTCCAGGACGCTCAAGAATGGAGCCTGCTGCCAGATAATGCCACTGGCCTCTTCGGGTTCGGACCTGATCTGGGCCGCCCCGAGCTGGCAAGATGGCTAAACAGCTCAGGCGAGCCGGACGAGCAGCAGTGGACGTCGCTCGTTAGCGAAACTACCCAAGACGCCTCGCGGCCATTCCAGCCGATCAACTCTGATGATCTGCCAACGCCTCAAACCTCCGTCTCGCCCGCTGATGGGAACCACTCCCGCCAGGACCAGGTGTCTCTGCCTCCGATGCCCCGGCTGCTGGAGCTCATCGACATTTACTACGAGTCGCTCTACTCCTACTTACCTATCATTCACAAGTCGACGTTGCTACGCAAACTCAAGGCCGGCAGTGACGATGAGGTCCCGGCCGTTCTGCTCTTTGCCATATGTGCCGTTTCGGCCGACGCTCATCCAGACCGTCAGATACAGCAACGCCAAGTTGACTGGTTCACCGAAGCAAAAGCACAGCTCTCACGATCCATGCACTCACGATGCCACGCTCTGCAGACACTGCAGGCTGCGATTTTGGTCATGTACCAGGCCATCATCGAGACCGACTTTTCTACCTCGTGGCTCGTACTCGGCGAGGCTTGGAGGAAGGCTGTCGCCATCGGATGCAATCAGTGCGATGTGCCGGCTGTTCAGCTTCTACCTGCTCTGGGTTCAAGCCCTGGAGATGGCTGGATAGTTAGGGAAGAGAGCAGGCGGATAGTTTGGATGCTCTTCATTTTCGACCGTAGCTTGTCTTTTCCTGTCGGCCTCACGCATGCCGTCGATGACAGACAGTTGAGGATCAACCTGCCCATGGCGGACCATGTCTTCCAGGCGGCGGAAGTCTCAGAGGAAGACCCCTTGCCTGAGCCTATGCCCCGCTTCGCTTTAGACATGGATCAGCTGATCTCCTCCGTCCAAGCACAGTATCGTCAGGGCTCGGGGAACATTCTCCAGTGCCTTATTTTGGGCTACACGTTGCTGGGCCGTATCGCCGAGGTGATCTACTCTCCGGATTACGACCCGAGCAAGCAGGAGCGTTTACTGGACGACCTCGTTTCTCACCTTGTGAGGATTAGGCTCACGCTCCCTCTTTCTGTAACGAATATCTCCGCAGCTGACTCCCAAGACATCACACGTGTTGTGTGGCTTAATGTCGTCATGGCCGTCAATACCATCGTCCTGCATCATCGACCATTGAAGGACGACGAGTCAATTGAGGGAACTAGCTCCATGGCGACGCACTGGCCCCATTGCGTTGCGGCCGCCCGCTCAACCGTGACCATGATCCGCCAAGCGTCCAGAGCGTCGACCAGCTTTGCGGCGAACGCCCATATCGCGAGCCTGTTATTCATATGCTGCCGGGTGCTCGTGGTTGAATACTTTTTCCCGTCCAATACATCTGCGAAGCCATCTTCAGACGGCCTGAGGCCTGTAACCCGGGACGCATCGATTCGCCAAGATCTGGAGATTCTCGTGCTGACCTTCGAGCGTATGAGAGAGGTCCTCAAGAGCGTAGGTGGGAAATTCGCAAAGGGCGTTGGCTTTTGTCTTCGTGGTGGGGAGAGCATGGCGGAAACGTGTAAGACAATGGGGGCCGGGCGTCTGTTTCGCACGTGCGAGAAGTGGCCACTCGGGGCAGAAAACGAAGATATGACGATTCCTCCCTGAGCTCGGGTTCTTGTGGGCACCGAGATGTCCAGCTTGAAGACTTCAGAAGCGTCAACTGGCTACGCTGCCATAAGCGCAATAGATCTAACGAGAGCAAATGTATGGCGTGCTACATACTTCGAAACCGTTTGTGTACGGAGCAACTTCGTCTGAGAGACCGTACCGCGAGAGCATTAGCGCGCAGCGTTAGTCGACGTTCAGCTGACACCGACACTGACGTTTAGCAGGTGCTATACTTATAGAAAGGTTGAGGCATCGAAGGACGAGAAGATTCCCGAACAAGGAAGGAAATCTGGTGTTGTTCTGGAATCATGGGGCTGATCACGGAGGGTAAAGCTCATAACCGGGATGCAGCTCGCAATGCCTTCTTAAGTCGCCTATTGACGGCGCGCAGCATGTCATCAACGCTTTGAGGTTTGGTGATGAGGCGGTCCGTATCGTGCGCCAAAACAAGTTGGTCAATCTTTCTGCGGTTCAAGCCAGATGCGCCTGCTCCCATTTCGAGGTGATGCAGCATCCCAGAAGGCGTGGAGAAGATTTTCAGGCATGCTTCTGCAACGCATGGCAATTCCACCGAGGGACGGTGTACTGGAGAGGCAAGATGTTGTTGCAACGCAGTGGCAGATGCAAAATGTCGAGAACACTGCTGGCAACCGGTACTCGACGTTCCATTGTACAACTTACTATGTCGTAAGTGCTGTTTCAGAGCTTCGTCGCCATCGAACTGGCGATTGCATTCGGGACATGCTTGGGGCCATCGGTGGACTTTACCTCGAAGATGTTGCTCAAGCGACAGATTGTTAGAAAAGTTTCGCTTACAATCGCAGCACCGGAATTCGGTTGAGTGTAAAGAATCCCACAGATGCACGGTCAGCGCCTGACTGCTCGGAAAGTAATTGTTGCATTCTCCGCAATAGCAGTGCTTCAATTTTCTTTGGTGCCTTTTCAAAGCTAGCTCACTTCGGCAGTTTTTGTTGCAATGAGGACATATCCAAGCGTGTAGAGCATCGTCATGACTTTTTAGGCCCTGAAGGTTCTTGAGGACTTTATGGCAGATCAGGCAAACGCAGTGTCCCGTCGTCAATTTATGCTGACGAAGGCCTTCAACCGAACCGAAGTAGTCGTCGCACTCGTCACAAGTGCCCATGGCGGGTCGGCATATGGCGAGATGAAATATTGAGTAGACTCTGGCGAAGGATCAATGTGTGCTGAGAGTGTTTGTACTCGGGCGTGAAAGTCAAGCTGCATGTATCGGACAGGAACAGTGCAAGGTGTCCACTCGGAATGGAATGCCGACTCGATGAGAATACATAGCTAGCATACTGTCACAATTTACATGGGAGTCTTTGACGGATGGTCTGATTAAGGTTTTAAACTAAAACCTTTTGAATTTAAGCCTTCGAGGCTACTACGTAGGAGGACTGTAACTCAAGCCTAAAATAGATCGGTAGCCTGGGGTCTGGTAGCCTGATTTACTATATAGAGCTCGGGTTTGGTAGCATGTGATCTCTTTGCTTAATTTACTATAGAAGAGTGAATCATTTAAGTCGTAGCTATATACGCTGAGTTGATATATGGGTAAATTATGCAATGCTATGGTCGGCGTAGGCTCGTAGGCAGGAGGGCTTTGTCGTCCATGGGCTTCGACTTTCCGCAGCCCAGCTCTTGTCGAATCCTGCTTGTCGCATCCCAGGTGCCTGCATCTCTGCTTGAGCCATTCAGAGACGCCCCTCTTGACGCGGCAACGCTTGAGCAGTTCGAATATGTGGCCGAAGGCAGGTAAATACGCCGTCCCAGCGGCGTTCTGCGAACCCTGATGGCTCAAGTTGATGACCGCCGCGTGGTCACAGTGCCGCGCGGGCCTGCTCGACAAAGTTGAAGCCCACAATGCCCTCGGCCACGACAAACTCCCGCCCACAGGCGCCGCGCGAGCATAGCGACACCCTCCGGCCGATGATGCCCCCGCCGCCAACCTCGAGGGACAGCGGCGACTCTAGCGGTAGCTCGAAAAAGGCTCCGTCACAAGCCTTCACCGCGGCGCTCGGCAGTGCAAAATGGCGAAACAGGCCGCACTCATTGGCGCGCCTTGTCAGGTCTCCGCTCGCACTGGGTTTACATGTCAGAACAAGTGCCGCGCTTGGAGGATCAGAAAACTCAGCAACCTACTGGATGACCACTCGAAGATCGCCGAGGCCGGCCATGTCGCCGCATGCCACGCCGGGCGTCAGTCTCGCGTGCGTGGCCGCGGCGCTGCCGGGACTACCGGGCGTATGGAAAGCAAGGTCGCCGCGCAGGGCGTGGGCGTTGACGTCGCCGGCGACGGTGCTCGGGGGACCGAGGGCGGCCAGCGCACCTCCTCGCGGCCGGTTTGTGACTTCGGGGCCGCACATGTCTACGTGGGTGGGAGTTGGCATCGACGGAGACAAGAGGAGGCGCGGACACGCGTGCCTCATATAGGTGCGCGCTCACAAAGTCTCCGTCTCGGGCGGCGCAAACTGCCTCATGCCGAGACTCGAGACGCACGACTCAAGAGGCCATTGAGGTGCTCACGGAGGCCGCGGACGCGGGCTGATTTCTAACCAATCATGTCGTGGCGTTGGCGCCTTCGTCTCCCCAATGCGGCAATTGGGGTGAGCAAGTTTGAGAGGGAATGCTCCGGATGGCTGGTGATGGATCATGTGACGCTTCAAGCCACAAGATCACACCCGTCTGTGCCTTGCAAAGGCATTGTCTAGGCCGTGGCCCGTTGCTGCTCCGTCGCTGCTTACACGTTATCGTGGGCATGAGCTCGGCTGCATCTTGGGGCGCGAGCCCCGGTGGTCTTCCGGTGATCTGTCCCTCAAGGTGCGGGTCGCGGCTCAAGGCGTCATATCTTGTCGACCACTCCCACATCTTCTCACCCAGCGGTGCACATTCTTTGACGCAATCCTTCTCCTAGCATTTCTTCGACGAACGTCGCTAGCCCTGCATCAACGGATATCCCTCCCAGTTCCTGCCTTTCTTACAAGACGCCATTTTCGACCCTCTCCGCCCGTCATGTCTGCCGCCGTCTACAGCCTGCCGGCGTTGCCCTACGCCTATAATGTATGTCACTCATTCCCGATCCCGTGTTCTCTCCCCATCGGGCAAGCCCATCAAGGTGCCGCCCGCTGACCATGAGCTTCCCCGCCCTTCAGGCCTTGGAACCCAGCATCTCGGCGCAAATTATGGAATTGCATCACACCAAACACCACCAAACGTACGTCACCAACCTGAACGCTGCCCTCAAGACGTACGCCTCCGCCACGTCATCCCGCGATATCGCCGGCCAGATCGCGCTTCAGGGCGCCATCAAGTTCCACGGCGGCGGCCACATCAACCACTCGCTCTTCTGGGAGAACCTGGCGCCCACGAGCTCCCCTGAGACGGACCCGCACAAAAGCGCCCCGACTTTGCTGGCCGCCATCGCCGAGGCCTGGGGCGGTCTTGATGAGTTCAAGGGCGCCTTCACAAAGGCCCTGCTAGGCCTGCAGGGCAGCGGCTGGGGGTGGCTGGTCAGGGACGGCCAGGCCCTGCGCATTGTGACGACGAAGGACCAGGACCCCGTCGTCGGGGGCGAGGTGCCCATATTTGGCGTTGACATGTGGGAGCACGCCTACTATCTGCAGGTAAGGCCTTCTACTTGAAACCTTCTGGGTTTGTCACAAGGCTTGCCTCGCTGACGATCGTGCCGTAATAACTAGTACCTGAACGGAAAAGCTGCTTACGTCGACAACATTTGGAAAGTAATCAACTGGAAGACCGCCGAGGCTAGGTTTTCAGGTGGCCGCGACGATGCATTCAAGGTGTTGAGGGCCTCCATGTAAGGGGCTGACGATTCTTGCTTTGGTCGTGCCAATATATGTACCCGACCAATTGAACGCAAATGGATGTCCTCTGCCAGCAACAGTCCACGAATACATGTGCATGAACTTTCCCGATGCCCATAATTACATGGCTTCCAGTGGCTCCACCAAACCTTCACACGCAGAACAACGATTATCGTTTATTTCTTGGTTAACCGGCCCCCCTTTTACCAACTCCTCCGCCCCTTACACTGCAGGCCTTTGATGTCGAAAGAGGATGCGTCTTGCGGAGCAGTACTACAGTGGCGCCAGAAGCTAAGCGATATGAAGGTCTTGACAATACGAACACTTTTGTTTCACCATGTTTAATTTAAGCTTTGTGCGACGAACCAAGTATAGTATTTGCATGTTTATCTTCGGGAGCTACACGTTCTCTTTGCTCGCGCCTCCTGTGAATCTGTACCACTAACTCACAGCATTGTTTATTCTCAGGGTACGGAGCAAATTACTAAATTAAGACATCGTCAAGATGCCAGGTAATTCCCGACCTGGGCAGATTCTCTGCAGCATTGCAGCGCTGTTGAAGAGCCACGTTGCCCTGAGTGAATATCCGGTTGCTTGAACTGGTCTCACAATGATCGGCCGAGTGTGCCGAGCTAGTCACCCAGCTAGCTCTGGGTGCACGACTTGCCAACGCTCTATGATTCAGACGACGTCCCCATGTCTAGGTCCTGTGTCACATCGGGACAGAGCCAGCTGGGGCCGGGAGTTCTTTAGGGGCCTACGGTCAGCCCCTGAACAGCGTGGGAGTGTTGCACCCGTTGCCGAGACATGCAGTCATCAAATAACATTGAGTTATCCTCATATTGGCGGCCTCCAGCCGTGAGCGTTGACCATGTGCCGCCTCAGTTTCTTGTGAGACCCGACGGGGTATGCGAAAGACGCGCAACTGGGACGCGATGCTCGACTCAGCTGCTTGTCGCCGTAAAGGGACGTCTGTTTTATATAACTGACGACATTATAGGACGATTGATGCAGAAGACTACGTAGGACAGGACACAGGCGATAGCACTTTCTCGTTCCAAACCGGCTATTGCAAAATGAAGCTGGTGCGTGCATACCATACAGTACATGTACTCGGGAGGACTAGAAGCTGCATGTAGTACTGGTACAATCGGCCGGCGAGATTTCGGGAGCGTGAGGTGATACAAGGCGCAGGAGAATCCCAAAATCATAATACGCCTGTGCGAGAGATTCATCTATGGCGAGCACAGAGCAAGTCCCGCTTGCCTATAAAAGGGCGCCAGAGAAGCTGGAAAGAAGCTGGATGACTAGAAAGGCAAAGCTCCTCGTCACTCGTTTACATGTTTCACCAGACTCCGGCTCTGATAGACTTTTCGTCATGGCACATCCCATCGCCCGTCTTGCCCTCCTGGGCCTCAGGTACGTTGCATCTCACTGGCATTCTTGCTCAACGAGAAGTGTATTTCCGTATCCTATAGTGAGTTGCCTGCTGACTGCCACGCAGCGCCTCTTTTGTCAGCGCGACTTACATCACCGTCACTGTAACGGAGACCGTGACCGCATGCGCGCCTTCATGCCGTTCCTCCCAGGCGGGCTGCACGTCGACGGTGTTTTCCTGCCAGTCTTCCGGCGCAGTGACGCCTACGACGTACAGCGCCACCGGAACGCCATCCTCCCAAGTTGCGACTTCTCGTGAGGAACCAACCGGTGGATCCAGCACTGCTATCACGTCCTTGCCGGAATCCTCTTCACACTCCTCTGGATCTTCTACTTTGGTGAATTCTCTTCCAGGGAGTCAGTCCCGCAGCGACACCGTGACGTCCCAGCTCCCCAGCACGTCGGCCATACCAACGTCCCAGGGATCTTGCACCGATTCTTTATCCTGCGGTTATCATAGCGCTACATCTCCCACGTACCCAGGCACTTGCACAGCGCCGTCCGGATGCGAGTCTGCATCGGTCACTTCCTCTCTCACTGCAAGTAGCACAAGCGTCTCAACCGTACACCACACCTGGATGACCACCGTAACAATATCTGGGGATATATCTCGCGGCTTGCCGTCGCCCGCACCGACATCGTCGAAGACGCTAACCACCTCTACTGGTGAGACAGAGTCTTCTGCCTTACCCATTGGCACAGAGAGTTCTTCGTCCGATATGCCATGCCGGCCCTCGTCCAGGCACAGATCTTACGTCTCGACCGACTCATCCAACCCCAGCACCCCGTCAACGTCAGAGCTTGGAACTGGGTCTCCGACTGGCACGTCAGCAGGGACAACAGGGTCGGCTACCACTTCCAGCGAGTCTGGATACCCTACATCTGGAGCGTCAAGTGCCACGACCGCCACCGACAATGAGTCGGCCACGTCTACCACCTTGTCAATCGTAACATCCGTGGGAAGTCAGAGCTTTAGCACCGTGACACCTCTCACCTCTGTCGACTATAACTTTCCAACTGCTCCACCGTCGACGACATCGCCGAGCGCAAGTACCTATCCCACCTCAGGAAACTCGTACGAATCCACAGCCGACGCCGTGACAGGCTCATCCGCCATGTCATCCCTCCCCACGCCAACAACATTCCTGACAACAAGTAAAGAATACGAGACAAGCTCGGTCGCACCGACTGAAACCTTGCCATCTGGCGGGCCACCTTCTTATGATCCGCCGTCCACGGATCCGCCTTCTTACGAAAGCCTGCCTGCCTACCGCGCCAAGTTCAGATTTGAGAAGTAGCGGAGTGGATACCGAGTGCTCGACATAGGAATATTGAGGGCAACGTCGAATCTTTTACTTCGTGTCCGATCTTATTAGATGTGATATTTGAGAATGGAGACCTGGCGTGAGTGGTGTAGAGATAGAAATGAGCAAGGACATGACTTTGGGCGAAAACGAAATACGCAATTCACCATTTGGTATTCCATAGCTTTAACTTTTGGATCTCTCTTTTCTTCGTCTATTCGGTCAGGGTGCTCGTCGCACTGACTCATCCAATTCTATAAGTCTATCATTTGTCGTAAACATGAGTAAATCATCCATCCAGATCCAGGCTCCTCTACGAGCCTTGCGACAAGCAGACGACAGCCCACTTGCCGTGCCACGCCCATCTCCGGGCGCCAGTATCACCGCCACCGCCTTCCGTCTTCTTCAGCTCCTCATCCTTGCCTGCGGGCAGCCCAACGACGACATCCGCCTTGCAAGTGCGCAGGGAGAGGACGTTGATACCAGATCCCTTGCCCATGGGGCCCAAGGCCTCCTGGAAGGGGGTAGTGGTGTCCCAGTGAGCCTGAAGCCTGTTAGTAATGCTCCAGCTAAGATGTCAAGGGGGAAACATACATCACCGGTGAGCTTGCGGTAGTTGAGATCGCCCTTGAAGATGACAAGCTCGGCGCCCTTGAGATCATTGTGGAGCTCAGGAGCTTCCTTGGGGAGACGCCAGAAGCTGCCACCGGCGGTCCAGTACCGGTTCGGGCGCATAATCAGCTGACCCTCAGCGTGCAGGGTGGCCCACTCCTGGAAAACGAATGCCAGATCCTGAGCTTCCTTGTCGGACAGAGGCTCGGGCGTCTTGCCCTGGAGCGCCTCGTCCTCGGTCTGGGTCTCAAAGAAGGCCCTGGGGTTGGAGATGGCATTGAGGAGGGCCATGAAGTCACCGGGCAGGACATCCGAGACGAACCAAGGCATGGACTTGGGGCGGAGGACAACTTGGGTGGCGAGGCCAGAGGACAGCAAGAAGCCAGCCAGGATAAGGTCAACGTAAAGCTCAAAGCCAGCGTTGTCGAGGACGAAATCGACACGACGCTCCTTCTGGCCCTCGGCGCGAGCCTTGGCGAGAATTTCGTAGGAGGCGGGGAGGTCGTTGATCAAGATGTTCTTCTCGGCAGCCTTGCGGGCGGCACTGCCTTGAAGCTTCTGGATGTCCTCGTAGGTGAGGTTGGTCAGGAGGGACAGGTCGGTGGCGTTACCCCAGAGGCAGATCTCGAAGAACTCGGCGAAGAGCAGCTTCTCGGCCTCGGGGTCGTGGGTAACGTCCTTGTTGGCGCGGAGCTCCTCCACGAGCTCCTTGTAACGGGAGGCCAGCTCCAGGACGGCATTTCGGGAGGTTCGGAAGGTGTCAATCTTCTGGCGGGCAAAGAGGTCGTAATCCTTCCAGTGCTTGGAGAGCTGGAAGAAGGTGCTGATGCGCCTGTTTGCTCATGTCAGCCCCCCATTCTGATGGGAGGAAATTGGCGCCTGCAAAGCCTACCTGTACATGTAGCACTCGGAGAACAGCCAAGGAATGTCCAGCCAGCTGGGGTTTCCGAGGTCTTCTATTTCCTTGTTGTAGGCTGCGATCTCTTCCGGGAAGCCATCGTCGACAATCGGACTGCATAACGGCGGGGCATCAGCACTGCTTTCTTGAGGGAATTGGCAAGCGGAAGAGGACTTACGTGAGCTTGCGGTCGTGCTGAACCTCATACTTGAGGTTGCCGAGCTGCTCGACAATCTTCTTGCCCTCGGCCTGCTTCTCGGCGTCGTCCGTCTTGGAGATGGTTCTGTAGAGGTCGTCGATGGCACCCGTCTGTGGGCGGTTCGTGTCAGCAGAGGCAAATTGGTCGGCGTCGCCGCAGCAGTGGTGCTTCTCACAAGGATGACGGGCCATCGCTGGCGGACCGAGTCGCTGGCGAACGAGGTCGGGTCGCTCGTGACGGATTTCGCTGCGTATCGCAAAGGTCAGTCGACTCGAGATCGTCATGACTCGTGGGGCTGGCAGAGAAAGGACTCACGCGTCTTGGTGTCAAACTCCATGGTCAGTGGTTCTTCGGTGATGATGGTCTATTATGCGCAGCGAAGAAAGGAGAGAGAGAGAGAGTCGCGGTAAGCGAGGTGGTTAAAGAGTGAAAAGTTATCCAACAGTCGGATCGAGGGGAGCGTCACCGCGGGGCTTTTGTGACGATTGACTCGGTGGACCCTGGACTCTTGGAGGGGCTCGAGGCTCGAGCGACAGGGCCTGCATAAGGTGGGCTGCAGTGGGTCTCCCGCTGTGGTGCAGGGGAAAGGCGGCGCAGGAAGGCTCACAGTCGCCCGTGGGCATGTATCATTCGCGCCCAAATGCCGCACGTGGGTACTTTGCGGCCCCTGGTGGCCCGCAGCCGCTCCACGCCCAACGTCATCCTGGAGACCGCCACTGGGTCCTCGAGACGCTCAGCTTTTTCTCGCCCGAATCATTCGTCGCGACGGCTACTTCGGGCTGGACACGAGTCTCGTCTTAACGTTATCTGAAAACTCTTCAGCGCGGTGGATTGCAGATTGCAGCTTGCGCCATGGCCGACGTCACACCGCAGATGCTGACCGCCCACTCGATATTTGCTATCACTGGTAGACTTGAGAGTATCAACCTGCCCATGTTCTCCAGTTATATAAAGATTGCGGCCGCCACAATAGACAACACAGCTCCCCACACTGGGACGGCGAGCGTGCCAGCCGCACCTTTCCCGTTGTCACCTCCTCCCGGGCCACCACCGCTGGTGTTGTTGCTGCCGCTGCCAGGCTGAGTGGCCACGGAGACTACCCGCTTCTGCAGCTCGTTGCTCAAAGGGCTTCTCTCCTGGATGTAGGAGACGAGCACCTCGTCCAGCGTGTCGAGGCTAATGAAGTCTTTGGTACTCGGCAGGATGTTGTCGCCGCCGCCGGCGAGGAAGTCGACCGTGACCACACGGTAATCGCGCTCATCAGACAGCGGGTTGCCGCCGATAGTGACGTTGACGAGCATGGAGCCCGCCTCGTTCTTCGGGTTGTATTCAATTACAATGCCGTCTGAAACCTGGAACCACGACGCCAGCTTCTTCTGGTTGAACTGGTTCACCTTGCTGACGCAGCCCTCGAGAATCTTTCGCACATCGGACCCCTTGTACTTGAGCTCCACGACGGCGTTGCCAAACGGGAATGACGTGAGCACCTCGCCGCGGGTAACGTTGCCGGCGTCGATGGTGGAGCGGACGCCTCCGGCGTTGACAAGCGCAAAGTCGGGCCGCGAGCCCTGGCCTCCGGTTTGGTTGACGCGGTATTCAAGCATCGCATCCGAGAGCACCTGGCCCAGGAGGCAGTCTCCTTGCTGGCACTTTGTCTGGTCCAATTCGTTCTTTGTCGTCCCGACCACCTCGGCCGCATACTTTTCAAAAGGTCCACGCCACGACACGATCTTATCCTGTAGCTCCTTGTCAAAGGTGGTGGTGTTGTCCATGTGGATGGGCGCACCGTGGTATGCGAGCGCCTTGCCGTCCTTGTCAAAGGTCAGGTCGATAGAGCCCAGGTACTCGCCCCAGCGATACGACGTCACGACGAAGACTTCGTGGCCGGACCGATCTTTGACGATGGTAGGGTATTTTCCCTCGGCGCCCGCCATGTCGCCGAGAAGGGTATGGCTGTGGCCGCCGATAATGAGCGACAGGCCCTCGGTCTCGGCAGCCAGTTTCTGGTCCACGTCGTAGCCAATGTGAGTCAGAGCCACGATGCGCTTGATGTCGGTCTTGTTTCGGATCTCGTAGATGGAGTTTTGTACCTCGGTGATGGGATCCAGAAACTTGGTGCCGTTGCCGACGTTGGAGATGGAAGGTGTCGTGTCTGTGGTGACACCAATGACGGCAAGGTCATGCTTGTCAAAAATGTGGTAATTCTTGATGGTTTTATTCAAGCCTTCGTAGGTGCTCTTGACGTTGCAGGAGACGACGGGAAAGGTAAGGTTCTTGAGGAACTCGCCGAGGGCCTTGTCTCCGCCGTCCCACTCATGGTTCCCCAACGTCATGGCATCAAATTGGAGATAATTGATGGTCTCGGCAATTTTCTCGCCGCCGTAAAACGAATAGAAGAGCGTGCCTTGGAACTCATCGCCCGCGTTGAGCCAAAGGTTGTCTGGATGTTGCTTGCGCAGCTGCGCGACCTTTTGCGCGATTCGAGCATAGCCGCCGAAGCAGCCCTTGGCTGGTTCCTTGCAGTCGCCGCCAGACTTGGCGTACTGGTCCAGGTGGGCATGGACATCGTTGACGTGGAAGAAGGCTGGATCGCGCTCTCGTCAGCTCCGGCACCGGTTGAGAAAGGATGCCGGGGGGGTTCTTACATATATTATAGTGTCCGTCCGCGTCAATAAAGCGCTTGGTGAGTCGTTCACTGTAGAGGAACTCGTCGGCAGCGACAACCTTGGCGAGGATAGGCAGCGCAAGGGCGGCGAAACCGGCGGTCGCCTTCATTGTCAGGCGAATCGGCTCGTTGTCAAGGGCGTATTGGAACTTTTACAAAAACGTACCGTGTCTTGGCCGTTCCACAGGAAGGATTCCGATTCTTATAACCAACCTGCCCGTGACCCCCGCGGTGGTAGTGGATAGCATGAGGGGCAGACGGGCAATTAACGTCGAGGAGCTTCCAGTCCCGGCTGACGCCAAGTCGCACGTGGGTGCGCCAATTGGTGAGCTGTAAGACAAGCCAGGTGCCCTTGTCGGACGACAAATCCTGATGGAACCAGGACCTGCACATCAGTCGGCTGCCATTCTCGATGTTCTTCTCCGGGACAAGCACACCAAGAGCCGAATGCAACGGGATGTTCCGCGAGTGAAATTACAGGGTTGTCCGAACCAGGTAAAATGCATTTTCCAGGGTAGTATTTCTTTGATAAGAAATGGGACGGCTGGGAAAAGCAGCCTTGAAGATGAGGGGAAACCCTGGAAACTCTAATGCTAAGTCTAAATACCTAATAAGTGGAGGCTCTTTAAAGATCATCACGACCCGTACACAAACTAGCATCTGAATCTCAAGAATGAGATTCTTCACCAAGTTTCTTCATGTTCTTCATTCCTCGGTCAACCAGGCCAAAGCAATTTGGGCAAGCACAGCCTCTTTCTTCTCGGCTTAGCTCCATGGTGTCTATGAGGGGCGGAGCAACAGCCAACGACATGCTCCCGGGCCATGATAAGGATTATCGATCTGAAATTAGTCAAGTTCCAAGACTCTTGCTCATGGGGCGTGCTCCCATATTGGCCACTAAAGATGGCTCTCGCGATGCAATTGTTCAGTGTGTGAATTGGCTCTAGAACTCGCTCTTCAAAAACTATCCTTCAGATCCATTTTCCCAATCTCCCTTCCAATCAGCGCCTGGTACACCATCCACAATCGCGAGGCCGACAACAAACTGTTGATGAGTGCGTGGGTATTTCAGCTAGTCATTGCTCAATTTTTGGGTTCCACTTTAGTCTGCAATACATGAGCAGTACCCTCTCTTACGGCTCCTTGTTTGGTTCATGTTGCCAGTCACGTCAACTGATACAGTTCCTCACGTTACATGTAGTCTTTCACTTTTCATGCGAGAGTTCGAATCGAGGAGTGCACATCAAATAGACGTCGGTACGCGGCCGCTTCGCGCCGATGGAGTTTCTGTCAATCTGGGGCAACGGCTCCGTCGTGTCGTTGCCGCGCCTGTCGCAGCGCTTAAAGTCGTAGTATGCGAGGAACATAGCCGTCGAGATGGTGATCTCGAGCTTGGCAAACTAACACGTCGGTCAGCATCATCGTTAGTTTTCCAGCAGTAAAGCAGATGTTCTAACCCTCATTCCCACTGCTCCGTGTTAGCGGCGATCCACCTCAGCTCAGCGGATTCAGAACAACTCACAGCACGGGTGAAGACCGCTCCCCCACCCGACGTATGCGTGCGGGGCCTTCTTGTCCTCCTCCCTCCCCGGAAGGTAGCGGCCAGGATCCCATTTGGCGGGGTTCTCGTATAGCTGATCGTCCATGTGGATGTCTTCCATGGCGTATACCTTTGCCATCCTCGTCAGCATTGCTCTCGTGTTTGCCTCTTAAGCCGTGCCTCACCGCGAATGTGTTGTTGGGGATGACCCGCCCCGTGTCGCCAATCTCAATGTCCTTTCCGCTAATGTTCTTGCGCATCGATGCCCCCGGCGAAATCACACGGATGGAGTCCCGTAGACCGAGGTCGATGAGCGGGAACTCGGTTTCCCACTCCTCTATGGAGAGACGCGGCAAGATGTCCGCTGCAGTCTCATCCTCCGACTTGCGGTGCTTGGACACTACGGCGTCGACCTCGGCTTGCATCTCCGCATACCAGCGAGGGTCGTCGGAGAGAAAGCAGAGGATCCAAGCTGCGTTAAACCCACTGTTGATGAGGCCCGCGAAGAGAGCCCCGATGATGACCTGCGACGTGGTGAATCAGTCACACATGGAACCAGGTCAGGGCTACTCCCGTGGGTTGAGCTTACCGCAGACACCACGATGTCACTGTCTCCCTGATCCATCATTTCCTGCATCGCGTCAGTTTCCGTCCTGCCCGTCGTGCGTCGGTCTTTCATGATCTTCTGAAGAGTCCAGTGCAGCTTCGCCCCTGCCCACATCCTCTTCAACTTGCCAGGTGTCGGCAAGCCAGGAAACATGACGTCGATGGCCGAGCTGTCATCCATGCGACCATAGATGGCGAGAGTCTCGGCGAGCAGTTTTGGGTCGCTGGCTATATCGTTGCAACCCAGGGTGCGGTGCGTCAACTGATACACAAGGCTGATCATGATGTCAAAGGGCTCGATTCTAGACGAGGCGCTGATCTTTCTGAGCGCAGCATCAGTGTCAGTGGTCAGGTGGTGGAGGTTCGCCGCCAATCGATTCTTCTGCAGAAAGCGCCTGAGAAGGGTGTTGAAATATGTCGTCAGGTCCCCATCATGAAAGTGATCAGTCTTGGGTGCTGCGGCGAAGAGCGCGGCAAATCTACAGGTCGGGGTATCAGTCACACAAGCCACTAAGAGCCACATCCATGGACGTGTCTGTGCTTTGTCCGTACCCAGCACTCAGGTCCAGCCCGCGGCTGGTGTAGAAGGTTGATCTCGCAGCCGGTCCAGAGACGGCGACGATAGGGTGCGAGCCATAGTAGAAACTAAACTGTCCGCCGGGGCTCTTCACTTTGCCGGCTCGAAGGAAATCATTTCTTGCGCTGAAGAAGCCTAGAGATCCAATTACCGGCCATCCCTTGACCAGGCGAGGCGCGCCGTTGGAAAACGCTTGCCGCTGCCATATCAACCGACCGGCGAGGACAACGGCTATCGTCAAGAGCAGCAGCAAAGCGCTGGCAGGCCAGCTCTGCAGAGATGCGAGAGCACTCAGAGTGGAAGTCATGATCAGGGAAGGCAGCCAGCTCTCAAAGGCGACGTGCAGCTGCCGTTCGATGTGCAGTTCATGGCAGTGGAGGGAGACTGGCAGCCTCCCGCTCACACCGCGAGGCTCTTAAATGTCAGTTCATCCCTCTTTGGTATGTGTTCATCACAGCACTTCTGACCGCCGCGATTGCACAACCCCGCTGGGCGGGTGAAACAACAGCCGGGGGCCAAGTTGTGACGGTGTCTCAGACCACACGCTCATGCGCCCCGATGGCCAGCCGCCGTCCGAGCTCGTCGCTACAAGCATCGCACGCATCGATACGCGGCCATGGCGACGTACGACGTGGGGGCCCGCCTCATCACGGCCATCGCAGCACGGATGCCTTGCATGCGATTCAAGGCCAGCGCCGGCGTCGTCACATGGACCGATGAGAGAGCAGACGCCCACGCGATGCAACGCACGCAGGGTGCACAGCACGGCCACTGCCCAATGCGGGAGTGAAACTGGCTCGAACGTGTCTGCCGTTCATAAATCTAGTCTCGGTCGCGTCGTCTTCCGTGGCACTCGCACGCAGCGCTGAGCTGGCCGATATAACGTCGGGATTCGGGGCCGATGAGAAGGCCGCAGACCTCCCGGCTGGCCATCATCGTGTCCAGCGGCGGCTGGAAGGCCTGGCTCTGCCGTCCGCACAACCGACCCCGAAACCTTGCATGCGGGGAGGCGATCTTTTCGAGGCCCGGCATTCGATGTTGGGAAAGCAGCGTTGTATTCACCTGTATCTCTAGCCCCTGTAAGTTGCGCGCCCAGGTTTGTGGGATGGTATTCGGCAATTCCACCTCCGGAAGGGCATGGATACGCAATAGTAGATTGACAGCCTTGTTTTCGACTCGCGACTTGCAGCTTGCCATGTGGTTCATCGACCGGATGCTCAACTTCCGGCTTGCGTGACTGGCTTAACGATCTAGCTGTAGCTCTCGTGCATGCATGACGTTCGGGCCATTGATAGCATTTCTTTTATTCTTCGCTTCACACCACACATGAGGATAGTATCCGAGTTCCATTGCACATCTCAACACGCATCCGCCCCCATTCCCCAAAGCAGCAACTCAACTCATCGCCCCTCTTTGATGAACTCGGCCGCCCGCTCGGCAACGGCGTAGACGGTGGCAGTGAGGTGCCCGCTAAACTGCGTCGGCAGCACGGACGCGTCCACCACTCGGAGGTTCTTCGTCCCGTACACGAGCAGCCAGGGGTCCACCACACCGCCGAGCGACCGGGACATCATGGCCGCCGTGCCGACCGGGTGCGAGTTGGACGACAAGGCGCCGGCGATCCAGCCCTCCCACTGCGCGTCCGTCGCGTCCGGGGGCAGCGTCGTCGCGTTGGGCTGATACTGGCCGGCCACGAGGTCGCTGAGGGGCGCTGTCTGCCAGGCCCTCGCGGCGAGTCGCCCGGCGCTGATCTGCGCCGTGCTGTCAAAGTCGACGGCCAGGTACCGCGGGTCGATGACGGGTCTGTTGACGTCGTTTGTCTCGGCGGAACGGATGTGCACGCTGCCCCGAGAAAAAGGGAGCAGGTCCCAGAACGCAGCCAGCAGCTTGTCGCCCGCCGCCAGCGCCAGAATCTCCGCCATGGTCACTTCCTTGTCGAACATGAGGTCGTGCTGGATCCGGAAGATGTGCTCGAGCGCCGACGCGTTGAGGCCGCCGTGGCTTGACTGCGCCGCCGCCTGCTCGGCCCATCGCCGCAGGCTTGCTCTTGTCGATGCAGCTACGCTCCCAATGTTGCCCCCAAAGAGGTCCCTCGCAGTGGCGAACGTGGCGTAGGGGCTGTACCCGTTGTGCATGGCCTTGCTCGTATAAAGCAGCGGCACGTTGGGCTGGTCAATCATGTTCTCGCCAACGCCAGGAGAGTCGACGACCAGCTCGATGCCCAAGTCCTTCAACAGTCGCGGGTTTCCGATCCCGGAGCGCTCGAGGATGAGCGGCGTTCGCAAGGCGCCGGCAGAGATAATGACCTCTCTACAGGCTTTCGCCGTCTTGCGCTCTCCCGTCGAGGCAATGTACTCGACGCCCGAGGCCAACGGGACGCGCGTGTCCTTTCTGTCCGCCCACACGACCCTGAAGGCGGTGCCGTTGACAAGTTGCAGATTGCGCCGCGCGGACACGGGCCAGAAGAAGGCCGTGGCCGCATCCCATCTCAGGTTCTGTTTGCTATCCAAGGTCTGTGGCCAGACGTCGAAGCCTCGAGTGTTTCCGCTGTTGACGTCGCTGTTGACGCCTTGGCCAAGCTTTGCCCATGACGCCTTGGCATCGCGGTAGAGTGAGCCGTTTTGCAGCGCGGGGTTGAAGCCAACGTGCAGCTCGCCTCGCTTTCCGTGATACTCGCTCTTCGCAGTGGCCCCGACGTTGATTTGCCAGGGCAACGGCGGCGTGAAATCCTCGAGTCTCTTGTAGTAGTCCAAAAGCGTTTCCCAATTCCAGCCCGCGTTACCCAGTTTTTCCCAGGCATCGAATTGGGCCTTGTCGCCGCGAATGTATGTCATGCCTTGAGGCCATGGGTCAGCCAAGCCGACAGCCTCAACGCCTGCAGCCAGTGGTTGGGTCAAGCCTCACCATTGATGAGACTCGTGCCTCCTATGCCCTTGCCAGCGTCAAATTCGATGACGCGGCCACTGGCATTGGCCTGAGGCACGCTCTGATAGGCCCAATTGACGGGACTCTTCAGCAGCTGAGTCCAAGCGGCCGGGTCCCTGACCGTAGGGTTTTTCCTCTGGTCCGCCCCTGGATCTATGACGGCGACTGTGATGCTTGGGTCTTGTGAGAGTCTGTTAGCCAACACGAGGCCCGCCGTTCCTGCGCCAACGATGATGTAGTCAAACGACTCCGCGAGGCAGCAGGACGAGGCCGCTAATGCGGCCAGCAACACCGGCCCCAGGACCGTAGAGCGCATTTTGGTTTCGTATTTCCAGCGGTGACTTAGCGCCGACTCGGGATACTCTACGTCGGAAACATTGCGCTCTTTAAGTAGCGTCGCGATGCGAACATATCCGTCGCAAGATGCCCCCGGGATCGATCGTCCGCCGCCGTATAAACGGGCCGTTAGGACTCGGGCCGTTGGCACGCACTTACACAACCCCGCGTCAGATCCGGGCCGACGCGAGGGCGCCGCTAGAGCCCGTTGTGGCGATCCATCTTAGTACGCATCATCATTCGCGCGCCAAAAGGCTCCTGTAAGCGCTTGGGCAGAAGATGCATCATGGTTTCCGGCAAGCCATGCACTGTGGGTGGTTCGTGCGTACGTTCGTGCAGCGGTAATAAACCCATCGTCCGTAACCTGTTTGCCGTTGCAGTCGACAGGGCAGGGGTGTCGCGCCGGGCGACGTCGGCATCGGAACCGACCAAGTCTACTTGGCGCCGAGCCGGTCCTATTGTCATAGCCAGTTCTGAGAATTGACAGGAAGAGAGGCGAATGGACAGCATGAGACTCTCAGAAGCTCAGAAATTCTCCAGGCGCAGGGCGCCAGACGAAGGTCATGGCCCCTCGAGATGCTCATGGCGACAACCGATAACGGCGTCTCAGTCAATGACATCAGCATCTGTCTGCCGGTCCCCTGCGCTCACAACTCACCACCAGCTAACTCCCGCCGACGCGCCGTCCGGCGCAGGCACGGCGATTCTCGTCCTCCTTCATCCTGCCTTGACTTGACAGATTATGCGAGCTCTTCGTACAATGGCTAGCTCAAAGTCCTCGCACGCTGCGACGCCGCCCAGGCGCAGTGCTCGCAATCTCAGTAGCATCAAAACTGAAGGGTCCGATGGCCAGGTACGCAAGCGAAAGCGTGCGCCGGCGACGCCCTCTGAGAGACCAGCCAGGCGGATAAAGACAGCCACGCCTCCATTGCATCAAGTCGCACTCAAGCAAGAGGAATCATCGCCGGGGGCAAAGACACCGGCCGACAAGGCAGCCCTCCTCAAGGCGCGCAAACTACAGTCCTTCTCGGCCTTCTCTAGACGGTCCCCCTTCCCCGATTTCGCTCGTCCGACGCCCAGCGAATGCGTCCTCGCGCACAGCATCCTCGCCAGCCTCCATGGCGACCGCGCGCGCCCCGAGAAGATCGTCGCGCCCACCGCCAGCGCCGGCTGTGGCAACTCGCCCTCGGTCCTCGACGCCCTCGTCCGCACCGTCCTCTCGCAGAACACGAGCGATAAGAACAGCTCGCGCGCCAAGCAGAGCATGGACGCCGTCTACGGCGGCAGCGACCGCTGGGACGCCATCGTCGCCGGCGGTCAGGCCAAGCTCCAGCGCGCCATCCAGTCGGGCGGGCTCAGCGTCGTCAAGTCCCGCGTCATCATCGGCATCCTGGAGCAGGCCAAGGCGCGGTACGGCACCTACTCCCTCGACCACCTGTTCACGGCCTCCGACGACGACGCCATGCGCGAGATGCTCTCCTTCCCGGGCGTCGGGCCTAAGACGGCGAGCTGTGTGCTCCTCTTCTGTCTGCAGCGAGCGAGCTTCGCCGTCGACACGCATGTGTACCGCTTGACCGGCCTCCTGGGCTGGCGACCAGCTGGGGCCTCGCGAGAGGAAGCCCAGGCACACCTCGACGCCACCATCCCCGACGAGGAGAAGTATCCTCTTCACGTGCTGCTCATCAGCCACGGGAAGAAGTGTCACGAGTGCAAGGCGGGGGCCAAGAACCTGGGCAAATGCGAGCTGAGGAAAGCCTTTAAGCACGCGCGCTTAGAGGGCAGAGGGGCGACCAAGGGGGAGATGGAGGCCATCAAGAAAGAGGAGGATGCGTATTGATTCCGACCCAATCCAAAAATCTTCCTGTTGAAGTCGCCGGAGCTGTCGCGCCCATTCTATATGCTAGCGCTCTTAATTTTCCCCCCTCCTTAGGTGCTACCTTGTATCCATACTTCGAATTCGATAGAGCAAGGGTATCATGAGGTGCACGTCGCCCCGGCCACCTCGTCATCATATACAAGAGATGTACGCGCATGTAGTGGTCTCACCTCAGGCCTCCCAGTCCATCTGCTCCACCATCCATTCCCACTCGTCCTCAGCAGCCTGCTGCTGGCCGGCCATGTCCACGTGGCAGTTTGCCAATTCTTCCTGAACTCTGGCAGAGGCGACCTCGTATGCTGCCTCCAACCCCCTCATGGTCTCCGTCACGATCCAGTTGAGGTCGTACATCTTGAGGGGCGGGGTCTCGCGGCCCTCGGCGGCGTCCTTCCACCGATTCCGCAGCTCCTTTGCCTTCCACAAGGCGTGGTTGACGTCGCCCCGGCCGAGGGCCTGGTGCAGCGGGTGCGCCTCGTCATCGAGCGCCTTGAGGACGTTGTGGTGGTACGCGTGGCCGGCAGCGAACCGGCCCTTTTGGTCCCTGTTGCTGCTGCTCAGGTCCCCTCTCTCAACGCTGGTGCCGAATACCTTGAGGAGCAACACCACAGCCTGCTCGATCCATACGTAAAATTCATGAAAGTCCACCTTGAAGTTTCGCTCCGCGTCCTGCGCCGAGAACGCCCACGGCTGCGGCTCGTTTGCGCGCTTATACGAGCTCTCGAGGTCAATGAACTTCCACCGCAGCCGTCCGCAGGCCTGTTCGAACCGATGCAGCGCCTGGGCACGCGCAATGGCTGTGGTTTGTGGCGTGGAGGCTGCGGCAACCGAAGGCGATGAGGACGGCGGCGGTGGCGGCGCCGGCGGGAGAGACCGAGCTCTCTGCGTGCCTAATGCCCAGATGGACGTGTCGAGGCCGCGTGGCCCCTTCGCCATCAGTTTGTCGTGGCGCCGCTGCGCAAGGATAGGTAATACTTGAGCATTGAAATTGGTCGACAGTTGAAGCTGGAGGCGCGGCGGCTGTGAAGCGCCCAGCTCGCCCCGCCTTTCCCACACGGCCCCCAACGGCGGCGGGAGTTACCGCGGGTTTCCATACGTTCCCCCGTCCGGTGGGTGCCTTGAGTATGCCTTGTCAATTGACGACTTGGGTACAGATGAGATTTTAATGAGATTTTAGAAGCTTATGTTCTTAAGAGCCTGGTTGATGAGAGTCCAGTCGTGTGTATGTCTTGTGGTAATTGTCGGACGTGATTCACTGTCGAAACGAGCTTTGGCGCTCTTACATACCCTGTAGCCAGCCTTGGAAGTAAAACCGCAAAGGACTTTCAGCCTTGAACTTCAACGCAGTCATCCATTCGAAGCATATGGCGGACCTCAAGTCTTCATATATACAACGCTAGACGAAACGTTTGTCGCAAGATGCTTGTGCTTTGCGAGCATTGTTCTGCAACTCCGAAACGGTGATGGGTCATTCAGTCATTCCAAGCATTCACGCGCGCTATCCTTGCGAATAAATATCCCACAACTCTCTGCCAAACCAGGAAAAAGGTCATGGCGTCAACAGGCCTGTCCATTAGCGACTCCACTCTAAGCCTCTTGCCCCTTGATCTTCTTCGTCGCTTTGGCGGTGCCGATGTGGGTATTGTGCACCTGGAGAGGCAATATCAGTAAAGCTTCCTCTCTGCGCCTGAATACGAGAGCACGTACCTTGGTAGCAAACCTCAAGCTGGTCAACGTCTCCTTCAAATGTGTCTCCAGTGGCGACACCATCACGAACATGAGTGTCTTGCTGTTGCCGCCCAGGCTGTACTGCAGCAGGTGCGTGAGCTTCGAGTTCCGGTACGGCACGTGTCCCGATCCCCTGCCCAGCGCCTCAATGACGTCGCCAAGGCAACTCAAGCTCTTGTTGATGTTCTGAGTCTCCTTCATACGCTCGCCTTCTGCCTGCGAGTGCTTGAGCCGCTCGGAGCCGGCGAGGTCGACGAGGTTCAATGTGCCCTCGCACCGCTCCCCCGTCGCCGAGTTCTCGCCCACAAGCTTCAAGATGAAGACGCTGTGAGACCGCGATGATCGCTCGTTGGCTTTCGTTGCCGCGACCGAGCGGTTGCTTTGCGCCTCCTGCAGGATCCTCTCCACGCTTGACGCCGAGTTGAGCTGCACCGACTTGCAGTGGAGGATAGACGTCTGCTTTCGTGCTTCATCATGGCGGATTTCGAGCCTCTTGGGCCTGCCATCTGAATTGCGGTCATTTGGCGCCAAGAGGTCATTCAGCTCCTCGTTGTATACTTCGACAAAGGAGCCTTCCATCGTGTACTCCCACGACTTCTCCTTGAGCTTGGTGATGGTATCGTAGATCATGTGCGTCGCCCGAGGGATCATGCCGTCGTCTGACGACATGGTATATGTCTTTCCCGAACCTGTTTGGCCGTAGCAGAAAATGCACACGTTATATCCGTCCAGCGCGCTCTGCACCAGCTGCGAGATCTCCCCAAAGATTTCCTCGTTTTGAGCGCCAGGCGTAAAGACGCGGTCAAACTCGAAGGGATAATTCTTTCTCGAGACGGCTCCCAAGCTGCTCTTCTCCTCGGGGCCAGCTAACACGATCTCGGCCGACGTCTTGTCATCAGGGAAGGAGATTCTGGCCTCATCGCCCTCGCTGTCGGCGAGTGCCGGGCGCACCCTGCACATCACCCGGATGTTTCCTTTGAGCTCCTGGTATTTGTTGAAAAGCACACGCCTCTCGGTCTCCTCCTTGATCAGCTTCTGTCGCGCCTCGTCTGCTGCCCGCAACGCCTCTTGTAGCCTGGTCTCCATGCTGGCGAACGAATCGGATTGCGCCTTGCTGTCGGACTCGAGGAATTCGACGTGCGACTTGAGCGAGTTGATTCTGCCCTCCAAGGTGGTGTTGGCTGCAGAGAGTTCCGAAAGGTTCGTCTGCAAGCTGCCCTTGAGTGAACGCTCGCGTTCCAGCTCCGTCGTCAGCGCTTCGATTCTTGACCCCAAGTCCTGGACCTCGCGATCTTTGCGTTGCAGCGCCTGATCCATGTCCTGGTAATCGTTACTCATCCGGGTCCGGATCTCCTGGGTTTCTCTTTCCCTTTTGCTGCGCTCTTCCTCCAGCTCCTGTTGATAATGCCGTTTTAGGGCGTCCATCCGCTGCTCATGTTCCTTGGTCTCCTGTTCCTTGAGCCGATCCAGCTCTCGGCTCAAGTCGTCGACGGCCGTCCGATGCTGTCGTGAGAGGTCGTCTACCGTCTCTCGATGGCGTCGTTCGAGGTCGTCGACTGTCCGGCTGTGGTCCCATTTCTGTTTGTCCATTTCGTGCCGTAACTGTCGCCCGTCCTCCTTCGCAGCGTCCAGCTCCTCCTTCAGGTCTTCGTAACGACCCTCCAGCTTCTTTCGGTAGTCCTCGAGTTCCGAAACTGTATGAATCTCTTTAGTCTCGTGCGCCGTCACCAACGAGGGCAGTGGATACGCACCTCTAGTCTTGGCCATCTCAAAAGCATCCTCGTCTCCCTTCTTCTGTGTGAGTGTAGTGTTTACCATGTCTTTAAGTTCCTTAAATTGTGACTCAATGGTGTCGACTCGGCCATCAACGTCCCAAGCTGTAAATTCAAGTAGGTTAGAATGCTTCGTCAAGAATTTTCGCGGAGATTTTGATGGGGAGAAGTCGGCTTTGATGGCGGAAAGAGAGGTCTGAAGTCGGTCAAGTTGCATCTTCACCTGCCTATCGGTCGGCGTCTCAGGAGGCACCGCCTAGGGCTCCTGCAGATCTATCGGAGATAGCACAGCGACTTTCCTCGCGGTGTCCTTGCTCTTACCAAGCCGAGAAAAGCTCGTTGCTGATGATTGCGACGTGACTTGTGAGCTCAATTGGCAGGTCACTTGACCGCCAGGTACATGCGAACGCTCGAGGCTGTCCTCGAGGCTCAAATTCTCAAGCTGGGTAATCGGAGAACTTTCTCTGGCTGCTGAGAATGATTGCATGCTCTTGACTTCCCGAACTTTGGAACATTGATGGAGAGATGCGAGACTGGGGTCGCTGCCAGAGCGCTCGGGGACGTGAGTCGTACCACTGCTTGTAGAGACATCACCGTAATGGTCTTCATCGCGGTGTCCGTGGACGGTTCGAGGACGCGGGGCTTGGCTCTTCGCTCTGATGTGCCCGGGGCGGCCGTTGGCCTTCGGCATCGCAGGTTGATCGGAAACAGGCTTACGGCCAGGTCCAAGGCTCTTGCCGAAGGAATTCGAGGACGGCGGCGGATTGCTTCGGCCGGGCTTCTTAAGCTATCAGACGGTGCATTAGCGCGTGCGGGTATGTTGCTTGAGCGTTGCGAGCCGACGCATGGAATATCCTTACTTGAGAAAGAGAGTTCAAAGGCTGCGGAGTGAGGCCAAGTCGCGAATGGTTGACGGCAGTCATGGCTGGCTTCGGGGCGCATTCGCCGGCTTGCTGGGCGAGGGTCGGTCGTTTGGGGTTGGGCAGAGCAGCTGCGACTTCATGTTAGTGATAGTCCCGTGCGACAGGAAATGATGCAGCTGGACTGGGCATCGCACCTGGTTGGGGAATCTCGCGTTTGATGGCCCCCTTCCAGCTGGGAGGCGCTGGGATGCCCGACTGACTTCGAGAGTTTTGCTGCGAGTCGCTCCATTCCGCGCAGGCTCCAGCGTTAACGGTAGGCTGCCGCAGTTGGCTCTGCTTGAAGCTTCGCGTCGGCTGCGACACCTGGTCAGAGGGATTCAAGTCAGCAACGTTGCACTCCCTTGGCACGACACTTCATCGAGGAAGGGAACCGGGCAGAGGCGACAGAGCGCTCGCAGGGGCGTACCTGATTCTCAGGGCCATCCATGGCAACGATATCGCGCGCACGCCGCAAGCAGACCGGAATCAGAATCGGCAAAACAAGGAGCAGAGCTCCGTCAGGAGAGGTCGGTGTGCGAGGCGTGATGGAGGTCGAGACGCTGAACGCGCAGGGTCGGGGTGGTGCGAAACGGAGATCCGAAGAGAACAATGCCTTCTACGGATAAAGGTACGGGGAATGGCCAAACGCTGGACGCGCTAATAGAGCGCGATGCTGTCAAGCTCGTGGCGGCCCCGGCTCGTGAGACATCTGCCCACTGGGGCGGATGAGCCGCTGTTTATCCCTGGTCGTCAGGGACAACCGCGGGACCGCCTCAGCCACGCTACTGCACCAGCCACACCCGCCAGTGGCTGACTTTCCCGAACCGTTCGACCAAGCTAATTACCCACCCACCCTCGTCTCGTAAGCACCAAGATATTCACATGTCACTGATAGAGGTGTCCAGAATGACGTTCCCATAGTCTACCACCACCCCCAACGCGAGACACTGCTTCCCGACGACATTGAGTTCCCCATCCATCGCAATTCCATCGACACGCTCCCTTCGATTGCCTCTGTCGACCGCCATCTCCCCCGGGCCTCGTTTGGCGCCCTCTGTTGAGCCTCCCGTGGGAAATGGTCCCTTGTCGCGTGCCTTCGACGCCTCGATAGTTCTGACGAGAACCCGACCGACTTTCGTGGATCTTCAATACAGCTTGAAGCTGTCAGCCAAACGACACCGCGGTAAAGGACCGCCCCTTCCGCCGTCATGGAGAAGTATAGCCAGTTTCGCGACAGAGGTATGAGCTCCCTGCGAGACACTTGCATCGTTGCCGCGTCCCAAGCTGCTGCTCTCTCATGGTCTCCTTGCGCTGACATGATCGTGCCTCGCTACAGCTACGGGCATCGCGCCTTTCCTCCCAGTCTCGACGCCCTTGTCCGCCGTCTCGATGCTGACGCATGGCCTCATCTTCCTCTTTCGGCTCCCGATCTTCATCACCTACGCGTTTAGCTACTTCGTCTTCTTCCACTTACTACCACTGCCCGTCCTTGCCCGCAAAGCTGCTCTTTGGGGCATGATGGCGATTCCTGGAATCTGGTGGGTAGATCTGCAACTCGACGGCGTCAAGCGCGGTACCTTGTCCGAGCAGCCTCGCGAGCGCTTTCCCCACCCCGGATCTGTCATCGCCGCCAACTTCACCAGCCCCATCGACGCAGTGTACCTCGCCGCCATCTTCGATCCCATCTTCACCGTGTCGTACCCTGGCACGCGCAAGCTGCAGCGCGTGGGCCTCCTGGGCGCCGTCGTGAAGGCCTTGGGAGCAGTGCAGACTGCGCCCCCCTTGAATGCCAAGTTGGTGGACCTGAAGGACCTGCTGGAGGAGTACCCAGACCGCGTCATTGCCGTCTTCCCGGAGTGTGGCACCACCAACGGCAAAGCTATTCTCCCCTTCAGCCCTGCTTTGGTCCAATGCCCGCCTGACGTCCACATGTTCCCCGTCAGCATCCGATATGCCCCTTCGGACGTGACGACTCCGGTTCCCGGCCAGTGGTTCAGGTTTCTTTGGAATCTGCTTTCACGTCCAACGACCTGCATCCGCGTGCGTGTTGCTGAGGGCCAAATGAACACGGCCGCTGCAAAGACCAACGGTACGTCAGCGACATATGACGCCGGCCACCTCACGCAGCGAAGAGCAACGGACTCGGACGTTTCGAGCGACGAGCAACGCGTCTTGGATCGCATCGGCGAAGCCCTGGCGCGGCTGAGCAGGGTGAAGAGAGTCGGTTTGACGATGAAGGAAAAGGCGGCCTTCGTCGCCGCCCTGAATGGGAAGAAGGCCTGAAACAAGATTTGTACAAAAGAGGTAGGACTGTAATGGAAGGGCTCGTGGGCTGGGGCTGTACAAGAACTGATATTCTTCTACATCTCTTATTCTCGTTCGTGCTGTTCTCATTGATGATTTTGCGTTTGCATTGAGAGGAGCCTGGGATTCTTTATTTGGACTTTGTTGCGGAATGCTGTCTGGAGACTTTCGTCGCAGAGCAGGGTTATCAGTTTGCTTTCCGGCGGTTCAACAGCCAGGTTGTTTCTTGAAGTGAGATACCAATTCTTTAACTTGCACTTAGGAGGCAGGTCACAAGTTGAATAAATAATGTTGACGATTGCGCCTAGTTAACGTTATAAATTACCCATCCGGTGACCCGACATCCTCCCAGCGCCTTATAAGCTACATAGACAACACACCAACAGTACCATTCTATTGAATAGGCCCATCTGTGACACAGCCCGAGCTGGCGTCGCTCACCAGGGACGCATACTTCTTCAACGTGCCCTTGGTGTACCTCGGAGGCGGCGCCTTCCACTCTTTTCTCCTCCTCTCCATCTCCTCCTCCGGGATGTCCAAGTCAATCGCGCGCTTTTCAGCATCGATGGTGATGTGGTCGCCATCCTCCACCAGAGCAATGGGGCCGCCAACCATGGCCTCGGGGACCACGTGGCCAATGATGAAGCCGTGAGATCCGCCAGAGAAGCGGCCATCCGTCAGCAGCGCAACGTCCTTGCCCAGGCCGGCACCCATGATGGCAGAAGACGGCTTGAGCATCTCGGGCATGCCCGGACCGCCCTTTGGTCCGTCGTAGCGGATGATGGCAACCGTCTTCTCGCCCTTCTTGATCTCGCCCCGCTCTAGACTGGCGATGAAATCGTTCTCGGCATTGTAGACGCGGGCCTTGCCCTCGAATCGCAGTCCCTCCTTGCCGGTGATCTTGCCGACGCAGCCGCCGGGAGCCAGCGATCCTCGCATGATCTGAATATGGCCGGTGGGCTTGATCGGGTTGCTGAGCGGCCGAATGATGTCCTGATCGGCGGGGAAGTCGGGCACGTTCTCCACATTCTGCTTCATCGTCTTGCCCGTGACGGTGATGCCCGAGCCGTCGAGGATGCCCTCCTTCAGGAGGAACTTGAGAAGGCTCGGGGTTCCGCCGATGCGGTGCATGTCCTCCATGACGTACTTGCCGGAAGGCTTCAAGTCCGCCAGCAGCGGAATGCGATCAGAGACGCTCTGGAAATCGTCAATGGTCAGCTTGATGCCCACGGAGTCAGCGATGGCAATCAGATGCAGCACAGCGTTGGTGCTGCCGCCAAGGATGGAGACGACAATCATGGCGTTCTCAAAGGCCTGGCGGGTCAGGATGTCGCGGGGTCGGATGTCTTCCTTGAGCAAGTTTCGCATGGCCGCACCGACGCTCTCGCACTCGGCCCTCTTGCTGCCGTCCTCGGCAGGGTTGCTGCTGCTGCCAGGTAGGGTCAAGCCCATCGTCTCAATGGCCGAAGCCATGGTGTTGGCCGTGTACATGCCGCCGCAAGCTCCGCTGCCAGGACAGGCGTGACGGATAATGTCGAAGCGTTCCTCCTCGGTGATTTCACCCGTGATGTACTGGCCGTAGGCCTGGAAGGCGGACACAATGTCGATGGGGTCGCCCTTCTTGGCGCCCTTCGTGGTGCAGCCGGGCTTGATGGTGCCGCCGTACACCATGATGCTGGGTCGGTTGACGCGGCCCATGGCAATGGCGACGCCGGGCATGTTCTTGTCGCATCCCGGCAAGCTGATGTTTCCGTCGTACCACTGGCCATTCATGACAGTCTCAATGCTGTCGGCGATGATTTCTCGGCTCTGAAGAGAGTACCTCATGCCATGGGTGCCCATGGAGATGCCATCGCTGACGCCGATGGTGTTGAATCTGTAGGGGACGAAACCGGCCGCGGCGACGGAGTCGCGGACAATCTTGGACAGGTCCATGAGGTGCATGTTGCAGGGGTTGCCCTCGTACCAGACCGAGGAGATGCCAATCTGCGCCTTGTTCATGTCCGACTCGGAGAGCCCCGTGGCGTAGAGCATGGCCTGCGATGCGCCCTGAGACTTCGGCTGTGTGATGGTCGACGAGACCTTGTTGAGCTTCTCGTCCGCCGAGCGCGCCGCGGTCGACGAGAGGAGCCGACTTGAAAGGATGTCTTAGCACTGCAGGATGCAAATGGAATTGTTGGAGAGGTCGCAGCCAAGCTCACCTGTGATTCCTCGCGGCAGCGAAACTGGCCCTGGTCAGCGCACCCAGCGCCCCAGGGCGCCGCCGCAGAGCATTTGAGAGCATGGTGACGCCAATGACGATGGATACGGCGATGCGATCGAGAGTCAATTGACGCTGAGATTGTCCAGGTCGGGATCAGCCGAATTGACCTGTAGCACCTGCGCGGAATGCTCAATTGCTGGTCGAGTGATGAAGGATCAAAGTGAGTGTCGCTGCAGCGAGCGGTGTCGGCAGGCTGACGTGATGGTATTTTTTCGAGAGGGCATGTCCCTGTGATCTTCCCTGTGATCGGAGCTTGAGCTCGAGTCGACTGGCTCCGCATAGGTAATTGGGCGCACACTATTGGCCAGCTGCAGGGCTTCCACCGTTGGACCTGCGTGCATGCGCTCGCAGTTACGCTACGAAAGCGGCGCCTTAGAACGAGTCTTGGGCGAGCCTCGGACCGGCGTTGCAACGACTGAGTTTGAAGTCGAGACCTGGGCCTGTGCAATGGGCTTTTCCGCCTGTATGAAAAGGACTGTAGCCGCTTTTGCATCGCCTGCGCCGCGCCCGACATCTAATGATACGGAAGCAAGCATGGCAACTGGTCACCTTGTTTAGCCTGTAAATTGAAGCGCCGGCATCGGCGGAGGTGGGTTTCTCAAGAGTCGCAACAGCAACACCCCATAACTCCCGTCGTGTTATTCTTCCCACGCATGCGCCACAACACCAGTATAATGGCTCGTCACGGCGCAGAGGCAAAACCACTCTGATGTTTCAAATGCTTTGCGCGATTCTTATGGTACATAAGGCATGTGTCTACGACAGCTGAGGACCTGTAAGAGATGGAGGCCAAGCCTGTCAAACATCTCGTCCGCACTGTTGCCCCCGTGCTCTGCGTCTTTAGCCTCCAACAGCGTTGCGGAAGCACAGGTATCGCAAAGAACCTATGCCCCATAACCCCTGCAGAGTTAAGCGGCTGATACCCTTCTGAGCCCGTCTGATCCGGTCGACGGAGGATCGCACCCGACGTAGAGTGCGGCATGGTCAGCCCGTCTGCGTCTGCCCACCCTCGCCTCCTTTGCCCCCTTCCTTGACCTCCTTCTCCGTTCTCTTGGTCAAGATCTCATCGATAACACCAAGCTCCAAAGCCTCCGTTACGCTCAGGTACTTGTCCCGCTCCATCATGTCGTTGATCTCCTCAATGCTGTATTTGTCGTGGCCCTTGGCCTTGTTGAGGTGGTGCCGCATGATGTGGTTTGATTGCTCTCTTATCCTCTGTATTTGGTTTGCGTAGATCAGGATGTCTGAGGCCTGGCCTCTTGTGCCACCAAGGGGTTGGTGGATCATGATGGAGCTGTGCGGCAGGGCGCATCGCTTTCCTGCTTCTCCGCCGGCCAGCAGGATCGCGGCCATGCTGGCGGCACCTCCAACGCAGACGGTGGAGACCGGAGACTTTATATATGTCATTGTATCGTAAATGGCCATTCCTGCATCTTTGTGAGCAACATGCAGGAACACTGGGGGCGGACACGACGGACCTGACGTAACAGAGCCGCCGGGCGAATTGATATACATCGTGATCGGTTTCTCGGGAGTGTCCGACTCGAGCCAAAGGAGCTGCGCGACGATGGATGCGGACATGTAGTCGTTGATCTCACCATTGAGGCAAACTATCCGTTCCTGTAGACGTGAGAAGCTGTGGTGTTGGTTGTTGTGCCATCGCAACGCCTCACCTGCAAAAGCTTGGAGAAGATGTCCCCTTGCAGCTGTCAGTGGATGCGAAACTGCTGAACAACCTCTCATGTCTGCTCACATGTCTTTCTGCCGGCAGCCTGTTCCCATTTAGCACTTATTCGAGGCGGGATTAGCCAAGCGCGCGGCGTCGCTCACCGAGGTCTCCTCGATGTATGGCATCGGGATGTAGTCCATGGATGGCGCGGACCCAGCCGAGCTGGAAAATCCAAAGGACCGCGCATGACTACGCGACAGTCCTCTCAATGTCGGTAATAATCGTGGTCGAGGTGGCATTGTGCGCTTTTGCGTCCAGTCGTCGTTGGATGAAGGTTGGAGCAGCTGGCTGGAGGCGCTGACGTGTGGGGGAGCTCCAAGCACTTTAGCTTGGACCTGCCAATTCCCCACCCCTGCGGAGTTGGTACCATCGAAGGTTTGCAACTTGATACGCAAACCAGACAACGTCCTTGCGCGACGCAATCGGCTGGTCATGGCACCGCGCACGACGCTCCGACCGGGGCACTTCAAAGTCGCTGGCTTCGGCTTCCAGACGCAGCGATGGGCTTCGTATGACAAGAAAGATCTCACGAAGGCGGCACTCACGCAGGTGGTCGAGGCTAGCTTAGGCGAGGACGCGTCTGGCAAAAGGCTTCGCATCGATGCGGAGTCAAAGACCATAGCTACTGCTGCCGGGTCCCTACCGATATCTCCTGTATTCGACACTGCGTGGATTCAAGCAAAGCGACGACAAAGGAAAGAGGATCCTAGCAAGCCAATGGGCCGATTCAGGAAGAAACTGGCGAACAACCCATACGGTCAGCGAGACTCGCCCAACTCACACTCGTGGCTCGGCTGCTAACAACGCGCAGCGATAGCACTCGGTACGCCCATCCGCACATGCCCATTCACAGGCAAATCGCTGCCGCGGTATTTTCTACAAGATTTTGAGCTGGTACGGCACCCGAGTACGAAAGAGCCGTGGTGGGCGCCCGGCCCAATGTCATTCGAATTTGTCGATAGGAACGCGTCGATGCCGGAAAAACACGACCAGGGAAATGCGCAGTCAGCGGAGACTATTGCGACGGCTGCAACGTTGCCACTCTCCGAAGCCCATCAAGTTGCCACGCCGAAAGGAGACGACAAGCAATCGAGGACGACGCCTTCCGAGGACGAGGTTGTGGGCCAAGATATGCAATCCATGCCACGACCTTCTCGAAGTCCCCTTACGAGCTATACGCTCAGCCGTCAGTCTGTCGTGGACACTTTGGGCGTCAAGAAGAATGCAGTATGGATGTTGGCCGGCCGAAGCGGCATGGCCGTCACACCGGACACGCGAAATGCAGTCTGGCGCCGGGATATGGGCCAGGTTCTGCTGAGGATGCTACGACGCCACGCAGTAGACGCGCTGATCTCTCGGAGTTGCCGAACAGAAGAGTCGCAGGAAAGGGCTCTTCACCCATGCTCAGACTGGGAGCAAGTCAAGGATGTCGAGCTGAGAGGGTGCGTGCTTTGGATGCCGAAGGCGCAGAAGGATGCCACGCGGCAATACGCCACCCTGGACATCGAGGGCGCAGGATATGGGCAGAAGATGATAGTGCACGACCTGCCCTGGCTGTTTGGGGACGAAGAGGCCGAGAGGCTAAGGCGGGAGGCGCCGATGTTTCGCGAGCACGAAATCGTGGTGTTGAGACAAGTCAAGGGCGTCAGCGCGATGAGGTTGCATCTACTGCTCTGGCGGCTGCAAGGGTACCTCGCGCAACCACCACTGCCAGCTTACTCTGCGCAATAAGCTCATGGCCGCCAATCGAACCATACCACCCTGGGATGCCGCATCATCGAGGTCGCGAGTGATGTCGTGCGCATGCCTGCCTTGGCATTCGGAGGTGGCCCTTGCTAGCCCGCCACCGTCATTGGGGTGGCACCGCAACGAGGCGGCAGACCTCCGACGTGAGCCCACTGGGTCCCGGCATCTGGCCATGCCTGCAGCCTTTGGAGGCGCGAACGGTACATTGTCGTCCAGGGCTGACCTTCTAGGCTGCAATCGGCAGTCGTCCTTTTCGGGCGCCAGCGCGTGGCTCGGAGTGCCGAATTGAGCGTGGTCCAGCGTCGCCTCTCGCGCCTCCCGAGCTAGCGAACGCGCATGGCTGCTTGAACATGCTGGACATGGGCATGAGGTCAGGGCTCATAAGAGGAAGCGAATGCTTCAGCAATCCTTTCGATTCCTCTCTCTCCATCAGTCCTCTTCGCACTCCAGCCAGTGCAGCAATAGCATCAACCGCCACATTTGAATTTAGAGGACGAATTTTAGCCAGCAACCATGCGCTTTGACAATCCCGAGGTAGTGCAACCCGAGGACTGGGCACGCCCAGACTCCTTTTCGGGATCATCAACACCTGTATTCCTCATCCATGATGGCGGCGGCACCACCTTTGCCTACCATTGCCTCGACCCGCTGTACCGTTTCGTCTACGGCATCAAGAACCCTCACTTCTTCTCCGACGACATCTTCGCCGGCGGACTGCACGAGATGGCCCGTCTGTACGCCAAGTGCATCATGAACACCGTCTCGCAGGCCAACTTCCCTGCCAAGAGGAATTCCGACGGCAGCGTTGACATTCTCCTCGGAGGTTGGAGCTTGGGCGGGATGCTGAGCCTCGAAGTCTCCAAGGTGCTGGCTGATGACTGGCTGGTCCATGTCGTCGGCATCCTCATGGTCGACACTACGTATCCGTTCTTACAGGACTATGACGGCGTGATTGTGCCCTTGGGCTCCGGGAAGATGGGCAAGTCCAAAAATCAAATTGCCTCGATGCGATGCATGGCCGAGGCCAAACGCATGGCGAAGGAATGGACAATTCCCGTTTGGGACGGCCGATTAACCGGCAAGCGCCCAAGGGCAGTGCTCGTCCGTGGCACGGGTTACATCCCCACCGGGAGCTGCGGGATCAGCGAACTGGATGTGTACAGGGAGGACACCATCCTGGGCTGGGGAATCCATGACGAGACCTTGTTCGATGCCGTCATCAGCGTGGAGGGTCACCACTTCGATCTCTTCGTCAAAGATAGGATCCTCACCACGACAGCGGCAATGCGGCAAGGGCTAGATTACCTAGACGAGGCAGCTTCTCTGCGGAAGAACCGGGGAGAGCAGAAGCGGATGCTACATCTGTGATGATTTCAGGCTGGCTGCCTTTCTTTTTCTCCGAACACCTCCGACTGGCATCTCTACGGCCAGCGGCAGGCTTGGTAGTGCTTGGGAGCTTTTCGGTCTAGACTTGGTTTCTTACTCTACGCATAGATACATAGACAAAAGCTAGATCTCACTCATCTATAGATAAATAGACAAAGAATAGATTTCTTGACTCCATTTGCGCCTTGTGTCCAAAAATATCCAGCACTTTGCTCTGATTCCTGGCTCTTCCCTCCTTCTCAGTGACGTTGAATACTTGGCTTCTGTTCTTTTTTTTTTTTTTTTTTTTTT
>JALHBW010000151.1:0-97047 GCA_024339985.1 Tolypocladium endophyticum
TTTTTTTTGCCAGTGGGGCGGGCTGCGAGTTGGCCAACCTTCTCGTACTCGTTTGAAGGTTCTTCAGACACAGGCAGGGAGAACAATACTCAGATATCCCAGAGTCACATTGATGTTTATTTTGATCTGGCAACGAGTTCGGTCGCTTCCCAGTCTTCGATTGAACCCAATGTGAGGCATGATAGTAAGAGGTTACGCAAGGCTTACCAGCCGTGTCTTCGAGCAAGTACCCGCCAATTCGATCCGCTAATCACAGTTGTGAAACGCCCAGCTCCCCGTTGATACATGCTACCCAAACAATCAACGCCGCGCAAACTCCCTGGAAAGGTTCTAGAAATTCAGTCAAGGATGCTCATCCAAACGAAAGTGCCGATTGCGCTACCCAGCAGCAGGAACGTTATGATGCCCGCCCCTGCACGGTCCGCCGTCGTCAGAGCCCGCGGCTCCTTAATGCCGTTGTCCTTGCCGACGCCTGCGTTCGGATTTCCCTTGGAGATGCCGCCCGTCTTGTTTGTAACCGGTCCAGGCGCATCGTCGATGAGCAGGCTGGAGACGGCGGCGAGCACGTCCATGGCCTCGCCGGCGCCCGACGTCTTGTCGACCGACGGATCCACGAACTCGCCGCCGCTCCAGTAGAAGCCGCACACGCGGCCCGTCTGGCCTCCCGTGCACTGCTTGACGGCCGCCTCGGTCGACTTGCGCAGGACGGGCAGGATCTTGTCTCGCGTGTAGGGCGCGATGCGGGTCACCGTGGCAAGCCAGCGGTGCACGTAGCCCTTGAAGGAGAGCATGTCGGGGGAGCAGGCGCCCTTGCGGCCCTCGCAGGGGACCTCGTAGGCGATGCCGTCGGGGAAGAAGTTCTTGAGGAGCGAGTCGGTGAGCTTATCGATGCGGTCTGCCCACTTTTGAGATCCATCCGTCTATCGCCCTTGGTTAGCATGGGAGGGTGACAGACGTTCACGGGGTATGGGGAGCGCTCACGAAATTGTATAAGAAGGCTGCGCCCTGAAGCAAAACGGCGGCATTGTACGAGAAGGTAGCCTTGTTGATGTCGGTGCAGTTGTGGTCGACGTGAGCACCATCGTAGACCAGATAGCTGTCGTGGTCAATGTAGTCGACGCCCCAGAGCCAGTCCCACGTCTCCTCGGCCTTTTTGGCGTACGTTTCGTTGCCCGTGTATCGGGCCAGGCGGGCACCGATATTGAAGTAGCACCCGTTGGCAATGGCTGTCCCTGTTAGTCAAGGTGGTCAACGCTTCCGGGGGTGGGGGAAAACTCACTGTTCTTGTAGTTGTAACCGGCGTTGGAAAAGGGAATCTGCCATCGCAATCCGCCCTTGCACGTTTCGTCGTGACGACTCGGGTCCGCCATAGTATTCCATACGGCCTGAGCAAGGGCCAGCCATTGCGGTTTGTCGTCGGGCGGGTTGGGGAACTTGAGCTCGGCGGCGAGCATGGCCGACATGCCCCAGAAGCCCTGGTCATCATTTCCAAGCGAGGCGGTGTGGTTGGCGGGCATGTAGTTTTTGTTGTCACCTACTTGGTGCAGCATTCCCTCCATGACGACGTGGTTGTAGCTGGCATCGCCCGTGAGGTGCCAATAGTCGATGTAGGTGCCCATCATGGCGCCACCCTCCCACCAGTAGTACGGACCCTCTGGCGGCGGACCGGGGAGGATTCCGGGGATGCCACCAGACTTGTTGCCGGGGTAGAAAAGCATGAGGTCGTAGGCAAGGGTGCTGGCCGACTTGCGGATGTTTTCTAGACACTTGTTAGCCTCGGACTCGACGAGAGAGCAGCACCACAATTACCCGGCGTGTCGATCTTATACGGTGATGATTGTGCTGCGGCACCGCTGAAGAGCAGGCTCCCGGCGAGAACGAGCCCTGCCCAGGGCAACTTGGGAGAGACCATGTTCGTTACGACGGCGAGCGATGGACGGCGAACGATGGACGGCGGACGATGGACGGCGGACGATGGACGGCAGGCAAGCAGTCGTGGGAATGTCGAATAGAGGAGGGCGCAGAACGAAGAGAGACGAAGAAACAAACGGGAGAATATGTCGGCAGTTTCGTGATCCCGCACCGCTGGCAGACTGGTCGTCAGGGAAGTGCCGTGCCCCCGAGAGTGACAAGGAAATCGAGTGATGAAGGAACGGAGCGGGTAGTATAACGAGCGACAGCCACAATCGGCACAGAGAAGACAAGCACAGCACAGACGACAGAGCCTGCGAGGCAGGACACTCGAAGCGCTGGGCGAACGAGAGGCGGAGAGAGCGAAAGAAGACAAGAGCAAGTATTGCAAGCCGGAAGCTACGAGTATTTGGCGCCGCGGAGAGCTCGGGAGGCCTTAGGGGGCGCCCACCCCCCGGCTGCGGGCCAGGCGCAGCGCCCGGTTCACGAATACGGTGCTCGGATGAGGGAGATTCGTCGAAAGGCCCAGGCCACAAAGGGGGCCGCCAGTTGACGGGGCGGGCAAGCGAGGAGTGGGCGCATTGCTTGGGGATGCTGCTCCGTACGTGTGGCGCCAAGAAGCTCGGCGCCGGGGGCTGTGTAGGGTCGGCAGTCAGGACAGGCACGGATCGGAAGTTGGCAGTGGGGACGCCGAGATGAGAGAATGTGCAATGGACGGATCTGCTCGTTCAGGTATTCCAACGACGGAGGAAACATTGTGGCATGTGCGACTCTGCCGTACATCAGCCTCTCGCGGTGCTGCAAAAGAGCTGCTGCGTGGGCCAGCGAACGATCATGTCACCACCCACCACCCACCACCTACGGCACCTGTCGGCAGTGTGTTTTTCTCCTAATGAGGCGCGCAAATTAAGGTAAACGATAAGGTTGATTCATGGCTGTGTTTCTGCTGAATGTGGCTGCAAGCCACAGGACCAGGCCAAGCTGTGCAGGGGCCGAGCGCTAGAGGACCACGGCGGCTGCATGGGGCTAAGCACGCCTTGGCGGCCCATCGCAGAGTGGACGCGTAATTGACTGGCAGCCGCAGGGACTGGTTGACGAGCAACCTGAGACCATGTCAGGGGTTTGTTGATGCTGCGTGCGCTGGCATTCCCGTGGCAAGTGGTGGTGGTGGTCTTTGGAAAAGACGAAACCTTCATCCCGACTCTTGGTGGTTGGTGGGCAATACAACAACGCCACTTTCGCTGTGAACTCGGAGGAATGTATCGGCATGCAGGCAATCGGTAAGCCGTCTGCCGAACTGGCTCCGTCGCTCATCTGGACAGCCATGGCGCTCTCGTACACACCACGTGCGGATACGATTGCCCTGGCCGCCCAACACTCCACTCCCCTCAATCTCAGCCCGATCGCACATCTGATGGTTTTGTGGGTCTGCGACTGTGTTTATAAAAAGCCAGGTCCGTATCTTGGCTTGCGCAGCGTCGGCCTACCGTCGGTACTCTCAGAGGCGGGGAATATTGCGTCTCTACCCGAGGCCGTGGCGCCAAGGCGTCGATTACGTTGCGTTGATCCAACCGCAGCTGCATCTGACACTCGCAACAGACCTTGGCGCAAAACCACAAAGGGTGAACGCTTGCGCCACGCCAAGTTGAATACTGACTGGGCAGCCGCAGGGACTGATTGGCGAGCAACCTGAGACGATGCCAGGGCTTGTTGATGCGGGGTGCGCTTGCTTTTCTTGAGAAATGATTTCGCAGTACGACCTGGTGGGAGTGCGTCTTTTGAGAAACGAAATGTCCATCCCGGCCCTGGTTGGTTAAACCGAGATTCCTCTACCCCGGGACCTAAGGACCCGCTCGGGCTTTACCTTTGCCAGCTTTTAAGAAGTCTGCTATTCTCGTTGCAATCGTTCCGCCTGCAGTGCGCGACGCCCATTCCAGCCGTCCCTTGCTCTCCTTATCAATGTCCAGGCCTGGAGCATGATCGAGTAAAGCGTCAACCATTTCCGTGTCTTGCGCTCGCGTAGCGATAAGCAGCGGCGTACGGCCGTGAATGTCCTTCATTTGTCCATCTGCGCCTCTGTCAAGCAAAAATCGGACCATGTCAATATTTTGGCTCCTTATCGCAGTGATCAGTGGAGTTTCGCCGCTCTTGTCCATGGTGTTAATGTCACTTGCTTCGAGTGGAAGTAGTTCCATCCCTGCTCGATATCCAAGTCCTACCATCCAGGGCAGTGGCGTGTCCGGCAGATCAGGCAAGGTCTTTCGAATCTCGTTCTTGGCCGCCTGAGCATTTGCATATTCCCCGCTTGTATCCATAAAATACCCAGCAATGATGAGGCGAGCAACAGATCCTTCAAATCTCACCTTTGGTGCCGTCATCCATGATGAGTAGAGGCAATTTGAGAAATTCTGAAGGCTGAGGGCCTGACCAGAACGAGAATTAACAGACGAAAATAGAGAATATCTTTTGTAAGTGGTGTTCAGAAATGGCCGCGGGAATCCCACCAGCCCCGGCCCCGGCGGAGCTGGCATCTCTCGTCGCAATTTGGCCACTTCGAACAAGGACAAAAATTTGTCGGTCAAAGCCGTCAGATAGCCTAACATGTCTCCTATGCTGTATAAGATTTCTGGAAGGGGACCGTCGACGTGGCGATTTAACTGCGCGCCCCGTTTTCCAGAGAAGCGTAAGTGGAGGTAGTCGGCTTGGTTGATGAAGTCATCATTTTGGGAAGCTGCATTCCAAATTTGGCTCTCGGAATAATCAATTTGGAACATATTATAGAACTGCTCATCGGATACCGTTGTGACTTTATCTTCGAGCATAGCTAAATCTTTTTCCAGGGCCGGCCGCATGACGGTGTTGTCAAAGCCTTCGATGCCCACGAGGTCAGTCAGTTCAGCTAAGAGGCGCTCAGATCTGTCGGTAAGGTCGCAAATTCTGTCGCGAATGTCATTATCCGTAGTCCCGCGGGCAATGAGATAGCGCGCATAGGTAGTTGTGATAGACAGATCAGCTAGGAGCTGTTGCTCATCTGTTTCGAAACCCGGTTGTCTTGCCTCTTCATCCCTCTTAGTGCACCAGTCATCATACAGTTCGGCCACTTTGTCCAGAGACAGCGAGCCTAGTAACAGCCGAAAGAGACACCTGGTATCCCAAGAGCTGGAAGCGTCGCTGGCCATCTGCTTACACATATCGCAGAATCCTGACCACGGTTCGGCATCAGTCGAATGCAGGGGTGGTTGCACGTCTTCCCCCACAAGCCAGTTTGAATTGGCAGACGTCACGGTGACAATACGAAGGTAAGCTTGAATGGCAAGTTGCTATATCGCGTCAGCAACCAAGAGAGACGGAAGCCGCCGATCCTACACCTACGTAAACATTGGAGGGGCCCTCCTGAATCACAGACTTTGTAACGGTCTGTCGCCAGATTCTGGCCGCCTGCAGGGCTTCGCGTATGTCCCCATGAACGTAGAGGCTCGCAAGTCCCTTCCAGAGCTCGAGTAAGTGAAGCTCATCGGCACTGAACTTAGGTCTTTCCGCCTCTTCGAGGGTTTTCGCCTCCTCAAGCTTTCCAAGACTTTGCTCTATCAACGTGGAGAAATCGCTGTAGCAGCCTTGCTCAAGGAGATGATCAGCGTATTCTGCGATGACGGGGAAGAGATGTTCGTAGTTCTTTAGAACTTCCACGTAGACGTTCTTAGCATTGCGAAAGAGCCCTAGTCGACTGAATCGAACGAAGCCATTGAGTTCATCTTGGACATTGGTGAGTTCATGTAGCGTGACCTCGGGATCCATTAAGTCTGTCTGGTTTGAGGACCGCCTAGATTCATGCGCCTGGTTATAATAGGGAGAAGATATTCGCTGC
Source organism: Tolypocladium endophyticum (assembly GCA_024339985.1). NCBI lineage: Eukaryota > Fungi > Ascomycota > Sordariomycetes > Hypocreales > Ophiocordycipitaceae > Tolypocladium > Tolypocladium endophyticum. Next base: position 5,777 of record JALHBW010000151.1, read on the forward strand.
CCTGGACTTGATCTCTGGCAATCATATACCCCGCTTCTAAAGCCTAAAAGGCCGCGGGAGATTACGACGCAAGGTTGCACAGGAAGTAAGTTAGTTGCGTATGCAGTCGGTGCCACAGAAGACATAAGCATGACCAAGCGGCAATAACTGATATGCGATCCCTGTTTGATGCCCAAAATACGCAGTATGCATTGATGCCCAATCGCTGCCTTTGACTAACTCCTCTATCTCCCAATAATCGCCATCCTACACCTCATCTATCATTACTCCGTTTAGTGCAGTTCCTTCATTTCGCTGGCAAAGATGGCATTAAGCGACCGCCGGGTTAGATCTCGGTTCGTCCTTCCAGCTCCTGTTCCTAGCGGGATAAGGATCCCCCTCAACGTTAGCGTTCTATTCGACCATCGCAATCATGAGGATGGATTCACTGAGCCATTTTCCAAATGGGGCCAAATGGGGGATAGGAGAAGGAAAGTTTCCATCCTCTACTTCGACTTCAAACTTCGCGAACTGGGTCAAACATGCCAGGTCAACGACGTCAAGGTCCAGGTTGAGCTCCCTCATCTAGCTGTTTTACACGTCGCCCCTTCTAGGGAGTTTACCGCAACTTCAGAGCAGCGTTACGAGCGAACATGGACGTTTGGACCGAACATTAATACGCCATCCGGCGGCGGGACCCTGGGGACGGTCGGGGCTAAGCAAGAATCCACGGGTCTGTGTGATTGGAGGTTTTTTGGCGACAGATCGCAGGAGAACGGTGATCCGGCAGCTAAATGGACATGGGTTCGTGGCGCCCGCTATGATGTTTCCCGCGGCATACCCCCAATGGTGGTTGGGATAGTAGTGGGGGATCGACCAGAGGATGCATTCAGCGGCACCGTGAAGATTTCAGCCAAGGCCCGGTATTTCTGGAGGTCCGCAGTGCCCGAAGAGTCTACCATTGAATTCAGGCCACCAGCTTCTGAGGTCAATGATGACCTATCAATCGCCGTACAGAGTTTTCAACAAGCCAATTGGGGACCTAATCCGAGCTGAGCACATATTGGGTGAGTGCTTATGTCCGGCAGGTTGAATACTGAATCTCCAATTGCTCCCCACGCACCAAATTCTTAGAGGGATAGATGGCGTGTCCAAGTTCATTCAACAAACCAAGAATTTGGACCCCGAGTACACCTACAAGGCCTCCATCAAAACCGCCGGGCCCGCGGGAACCACCAGCGGCGCATTCTCCCCAAAGACAATCTTCCACCGAGCCTGAGCGTACCCGAGTCCATAACGCCCTATATACGGCGCCGTCGTGCGATGAAAGGCGCCCCGGTGCGGCCCGCTCTCGTCTTTGTCCCAGTACAGCCTCCGCAGCCAGGCGTGCAGCTGCGGGTAGTCGTGCCGCACCGACTTGAGGTTGCACATGAAGACGGTGTGGTAGGCCACGTCGAAGCGCGCCAGCGTCGTGTACAGCCGCACGTCGGCCTCGGTGAGCTGGTCCCCCAGCAGATATGGCTTGCCGTGGGCTGCAAGCTGCGCCTCGAGGCGGTCCAGGGAGCCGAAGAGCGCGTGGACGTGTTCGTCGTACGATTCCTGGGTCCGCGCGAAGCCGGTCTTGTACACGCCGTTGTTGACGGTGTTATAGACCCAGTCATTGAGGGCGTCAATCTCGCCGCGCAGCTGCTCCGGGTAGAGTCCGCCGCCGGGGCGATTCACTTCCCGCAGGGCTTCGGGGAGCAGGTGGTCGAACTCGGCGTAGAGCATGCGGATGATCTCGGAAGACTCGTTGTTGACGAGCACGTCGGCCTTTTTGTCCCACAGAACGGGAACCGTGTAGCGGCCCGAATACTCCGGGTCGGCCTTGAGGTAGAGCTGCTTGAGCGTCTTGAAGCCGTGCAGGGGATCTTCGCGCAAGGAATCGCCCTCGCCGCTAAAGTACCAGCCGTCGGGGCCCATGGTCATGTGCACTTGATAGACATCGATGATGGACTCGAGGCCTTTGAGCAGCCTCACAATGAGTGTTCGGTGGGCCTGACGCCTGTCAGTTTCGCTCTCAAGTAGGGTGACGAATGACCCTCGCAGACACAACTGTAATAACTCACCCAAGGGCATCCAGGCGATATGTACAATGCATACCGTCCTGCTTCGGCCGGAAACTGCGAGTTGGGATCCCTGGAAACAAAATTTCGAAAGACGCTGTCCGGGCGCGTGAAGCGTCCGTTTTCGTGATAAATCTTCTGCGCAACATGAGCAGTCTGCTCTCGACAAGAAAGCTCCAGTTCAAGGGAGAGGGTCGTCGCACCTGATCTGCCTTTGAGGACATCTTTGAGAAGCAGCTGTTGTGGAATCGGCGACTGTGATAGACCGGTATAGCGCTTCGAGAGGTTTCAGGGACTCGAGCGTTGGCGAAGTGAAGGAGCCTACGGTCAAGTTTCATAGCTCAGTGTAAGCCATCGTTGATTCCGTCGAGGTTGTCGATTTAAATGGCCCCCGAGGTCGTTTTTACCCTTGACCCCTCATCCTCATAGCTTCAGTTCCTGTCGTTCCGTAGATACCGCGTAGCGCGCGCGATGACGCCACCCTGATGCGTGCCCGATGGGATGACAAATCCGCCCTGATGGCTTGCACATCAAAGCTGAGGGATGTAAGTTACAATCTCGCGCGCGAAGATGCATTTCCAAGCAAATGATAATCGAATGCATCCCGTTTCCCTAATTTCCCCCCCACAACCGATGCTCAATCCCGCATGTCGCAGAGGCTTAGCGATACTGCACTCTCAATCTCGGATATTTGAGCAGTGGACGGGAGTCTCGGCTTTTCCTTGCGGCTAACCGACGGCAACAATAAACTCCTCATCGTGCTTGACAAACCGCAACCTAGCGTGAAGAAAGACTAATTGCCCTCGCAGTGCGGCTACAAGGAGAGCAGCAGTAACGGCAAGCCGCAATATCACACGTCAAGATACAGTTTTCACCTTTGATCCTACCACAACCCGCCATCGCCACAACACCTGCAAATACTGTTGTCCATCACTAATGGAGGACAAGCACGATATTAACGAATCTTTGTGGCAAAGCATTGCTGCCTTGTCAACTTGACCTGGCATGGCGCTAAGTTTGAGCAGATTGCAAATGATCTGAGGGAAAAAGCTGGCAACTGGATGATCCGTGAGTGAGGTGGCCAAGCAGCGATGAGGAGATCGTTGTTCAGAGCAATGTAAACGAAGGGGTGGACTTGTTCCTCTCGTAAAGTACAAGGGGATACCAGAGGAAAACATTGAGCTTGTCTACGACAAGAATAAGGCAGCCGCAAGTGCAGCGGGAGCACAAGCACACCCAGACGCTACCGCGAGTATTACCGACACTCCCTAGCGAAGCTCATGCGGTAAGCGCTTTTAGTCCTCTGTAATGGCTGTACTTAGTGCAATTCAATACGTCATTTGGATTTTTATAAGTGCTGAACACATTCGCGCTGCTGGCGGCTGTGCAGCCATGAAGCCAAAGTGACTTGATATTCGAGGGACAGCAGGAGACCAAAGATTTAGGCCGTAAATAAACGACGGCGAATAGGAGCTTGCATAAAGAGATAAGGCGCTCTGAAATAAATTAGCTTGTGAATATCCAGGAGCAGTGGTGCGATCTATGCTAGTACATGTACGCAGCCGTTGCATCAAACCTCCATTTTGCTGCTGGTAGACCAACCGGACAGAGCCTGGAATGCTGGTATCTGGAGGAAAGCGAGATAGGCGTGCATCCAGGACCTGTTAACGCATATCTTGCGTCGGCGGAAAACACGCGTCGCACTTTTTCTGCAGACCTGCGAACCCTCCCTTTTTCGTACTTAACTCACATACGCTTCCCACACAAGGCACCACCACTACTACGAGCACACTTGCGCTATGCTTTGATACTAAAGTTTGCGATGTTTACCTACAAACCTTATCGCCCGCCGAATAGCAGAAAAGAAGTCATAAAGCAAGCCATCTGACGCCTAACGATGGGAGGCCCGAGGCTTCGTATGTATATATATATGTACACATAACATTTGAAGTGTCCCTGCAGGCCGCCTTGGATATTGAACCCGAAGCCAAGTCAGACTTATGAGAGCGGACTTATTTCCTAGAGTCCTGCGACATAGTCATCGTTAATAACACCTCATTCTCATCTCTCTGCCTCGCAAAGCTCAAGGAAGGGATGCAGCGCTCTTCGCAGGATATCAGCATTACAGATACAAGCATCAATGTGCTTTCTCCGAAGCTGGAACCGTCCGCTCTAAAATTTTCGATTCTTGAACTGCCAATCGAGCTTATCTTGGCTATCTCGACTCATTTTGTCCTTATACGGTCGGATATTTCTATCCCAGAGCTGTAAAACTTTACAACGCATTATCGTCTCGGCTGGCCACGTACAGGTCTATGGCGACCCGCGCACAAGAACATATCAAGATCTTCTCTGGGTAGAGCGCCTACAATACTTATCCGACCGAGCTCGCCGCTTTCTAGACCGATGGACTTGCGTGCGCTGCATGAAGCTTCACCTTGTCGATACCAGGGATCTCCCTTCGAGGACCGGCTGGAGCTTCCCTGGCTGCCCTTTTGAACAGCAAAGGTCATGGTTACTATTAAGCAGTGCAAGATATACAAGGCGGCCTTTCCGCATGGAGCATCGTCATGTCCAGCTCACACTTAAGTATACACGGATATCAAAGCAGCACGGGTGCCTCGACAAGATATTTAAGAAATATCTAGAAGACCTTACAGCGCCGACGCTTAATTATGTATACCCCGACGGTCTATCACAGCCTCAGTCCGTTATAGCTACAGTAGCTATTCGCCCCAAGGTTATTCACGGACGATGTATTGTGCAAATTGTACGGAACTATACCCGGCACCATAAGGCTCTTACTCGGGAGCTATTGGGTGAAGTCTCCGCTTGCCGTCACCAAGGCTATGCCTACGGAGTTTCAAGAAGAGAACTGTACAATTCGCTCTGGAGCGTGATTCGACGGATTCCCTCGCAAGCAATGGAATCGACGCTCCGTGGTGTCGTGAATGCGGCCTTTGACTTCGGCAGTAATGCAGAAGGAGGATGTCGCGAGATGTTTGGTTACTGCGCACGTTGCTTAACAGACTTCTCTGTCTGGGCGACGCCAGAACAGGTCGTTATTAGGTTTTGGAGGGATTATGGGGGTGAGGGGTCGCATACAGACCCGATATGGATGTCGAGGATTCCTACATTTTGGTTCCCAGGTGAATCAGACTCGTTAAGAAGCCAGCCGGGCAATGAGCCTGGCGGTGTGCGCAAAAGATATCTTCAAGGAGGGCAGACGCCACTAGGAGGATGGGATGGGTCCAAGTATACCGATGACGATTTAGTCTTGTTGTGAGCTGAGTATACTGCTGGAATCGCGTGTGAAATTGATTGCCAGAAGATTTTCCTGGGCGTCGATACAGAAATTGGGATAGTTCAAAAAGCGTCTGTATTAGACCTACGTAGATGTAAGTCAAATGCCCCAACTACAGCAATGATTTCTTCGCGCTAATATCGAGCGAGGGAATTAAAAAGGTCATGAGAAATTGGAATGGGCCGAAGAGATAATTCCATTTGAAAAATAGAATGTTGAAGTGTTACGATGAATTTCTTGGTCACTCAATGTCATGTTAGCTGTTGGATCCAGACATTGACCTCATTGTTTGAGGTCCATGATCAACAAAGCTAAGCATTATTTCGTTGCTTGCGGCATATTATTGATACGTGTTGTTGAAATAACTCAACTTGAACTATTGTACTATATGATGAATCCACTACAGACCTCCGACAGCTTCCTTGCTCCCGAGCTGTTCATCCAACACACTCCTCTGCTGCACCTCTCCTCTTCTTCAGCCGAGGATAGTAACGGAGTAGCTTCGGTCTGGCTTGACGACGTCACCATTCGCGACCGTTGAATCTTCGTAGGCTGGCCACGCAATGAGCTTCGGGTTCTTGCTGTTATCGACGACGGACAGCGTGGTGAAGCCGTGGTCGGGGCCGAACTGGCCGCTCCAGCCCGAAGTCACGGTGTATTGGTCGCAGTTGGACGGGCCGCTACCAGTATTGTGCGCGGCGTCCGAGCCGGAAACCGTGTGCTTGCACCAAGTGGTTTTTACGCCATCCACGTTGGTGTTGATGCCGAACGACCAGGTGCAGCCGGAATTGTCGCAGGTGCGCTGCATGTGCTCAATGGTCCACTGGGGAATAGCGGCCGTCATGGACTTTGCCCCCTCTGTTGGAGCTGCAAACGCCGTCGAGGCGGCGAAGATGGCTGTGATAAGAGTCTTGGTGAATTGCATGGTGCCGGCTTTTGTCTAAGTGTTTGAAATGGGCTTTCTTATGGTATTATGTGCTAGGCAAACGATGAGGTTGCAACTGCTGGATGAGATGAAGCGAGCAGGGAGGGAACGCAGCTACAGCCCTTTATATGTTTTCACGCTCTCATATTCGCGACGTGGTGCAACCCAATTTCTCGGTCGTCGGGCTCCCTCCAAGGGGCCAAGACCTCTGCTGGGTCCCTATGACTTCACCGACGACCCTTCTAAAAGCGGTCTCCTTCGGATCGTGGCAGGCTAGGTGACTGCCGACACGGGAAGATCGGCGGTCAGCAAAGTGGGACACCTCGTACTCGTAAAACGGCACAGGCCCGCTTCCTTACTATTTGGTCAACTGGGGCCGGGGTACGGAGTAGTACTCCACGTAGTTGTTGCTTGGAGCGACAAAGCAAGGGGTATAACCGCAATTATGGGCCACATGACGGCCCTCTGCATAGCTAGCCGGCCCATCAGACAATATGAGACCCTGGAGCCGTTAAAGTGGTAGTCGATCAGCCTCAAAGCTCGTAATATGCAGGCTACGCTCCATTTAACCCGTCTGCTGCCAGAGGATGCTCCCTGCTTTGTATGCAGAACCCCGTCGCTGCGCTCGTATTCTACAAATAGTGCTGTTCTAACATCTTGTCCTAGCCAAGACTGGGAGTCGTCCGAGTCGCCCGACTCTCGCAGGTCGACGCTGCCTCTCGCGCAAGACGATTCGCCCGGGATCGCATCAAATGACGGAGCTCGCCACCCCCTCCCGCACCGCACCGGAGGCCGATGAAAACGCTACCTCGCCCACGCAGAGCTACTCGTACGGGGTACTGTAGTAATATTTCCGATGGGGAAAGGGCTTTGCCGGCGTTAGAACGTCTTGGCATTTACCCAGTGGCTGCCTGCGCTTCGAGTGGATTTTAACGGCTGTTGGCTTTGGAGTTCCAGCAACCACACCGCGTGAGGGGCCCCTCCCAGAGACTCACCCGGTGACAGGACACGTCGGCACAAATAGAGTTCCAAAAGTCGTCCCATGTAATTGCCGTCGATGCTTGTCGAAAGACACGCATTGCCCTTGTTGACTCGCTGCACAGGCTGTCCAATGGCCCCGTGCGTCCATTTGCCCTGCGTGAACGCTGAAGGCACGGGCCGAAGTTCCGAGCACAATTGACAGGGAGCGTGAAATCTCGTACCGTAGGGATACATGTTGTGAATAACCCAATAGTTGGCGACAAAATATAGTTTTACGTCATGACTTGGAGTGAAACGTAAGAAATTGTGTCCTTGCATACTCCGTACTTTGCTGTGGGCTCACAGGCGAAAAATGTTGGCGTTGCACTGCATTGACATAGGGATCGATGACCCTTGGGCACCACCTGCATGCGGACTCTGAGACCTTTGACCCTAGCTGTGCCACGCTTCTTCACGCAAGGCTCGTCATGATGATGCATACCATTTAGGTACATGAGTCTTAGCAGTGAGATCCAAAAATTTTACCGCTCGTTCCTCCTCCATTGTTTCTTTTGTTGATGTGAGAAAAACCGAATCCGAGCTGGCACAGCGTGCAAGCTCTTATCGAGCCTCACGCCGAATTCGCTTTGAGCACACTGCAATTACAGGTCCGCTGGGACGGCATAAAGCGTCGACGTACCCCGCCATAGATGCATTGCACCCTGAACGACTTGTCATCGGGTATCAATGGTCTCAACCGTCGATTTCCACAAGACAACCCATCTGTAGCCGGGTACCAAAGCTTGGCAGCTGTCAAGGGGCCAAATTGCTCGTGCGCTCTTACTCGAATTGATCATCCTCGAACCCATCGAAGCATACTCTTGATGGTACCATAGGAAGTCCGAACTTCTCCAACTTCCTTTAAGCCACACTTGGAATACAATGGAACACCCTCCGGGGCAGCCAGGACGCACACTGGGCAAACATGGCTGTCAAGCTCTTCGCAGAATAGCCGCAGTATCAATGAGCCAATATCCTGCCGTTGACACTTTGCCATCACAGCCATCATTGTCATGCCTCGGGGCGAGTCAGTGTGGATATTATTGGGCGCACTGCATGAATGAGAACAGATGTTTCTGTAAGACCCAGTTACGCTCTTCTACAGAGCGATCCATGCCTCTACGTCAAGTGCACTCGGACGCTGAGTCTGTCTTCCTTTTTTTTCTGTTTGACTTCTTGTCCCACAACTGGCATGGTATTATTCTGTTCGTGGTTCCATTAAAGAGAATGGGACTGCGTCACTGAGCCAGCGACAGTCCAGGCACAGAAACCGACAGGCGTACATTCGGCGGTGCTGGCCTTCAAGAAGTTCTCGTGTCGATCGCGAAGCGCTTCCTCCAGCATCTCGACATACACATACCATTCCTTCAAGTCGTCCCATTCTGCCTCTGGTGGGGCTTTCATCCGTGGAAATCTAGTCCGAAAGAGAGGGCCATCTTGCGACGCCGGCACATCAATGTGACGCGCGGTGTGGTCTGCGTCGGCGACCCCTACGTCGGTCAAGACGAGAGACATAGTGATATTCAGAAATGACTGTAAGTCCAAAAGCGGCTATGAAAACATTCAGGGAGGCCAAACACTGGCGATGAAGACATTTGAAGTCCGACGAGTCGAGATGTAGCAGTTTTCGTTTTACTGCTCAAGCTATCATGGTATTTTGAGAAGCACGAGTGCACCCCGCTACTGTTCTGAGCACGGCGTAAGTCTTGAGTTTGCTGACGCGACTGTTTTCTAATATGGCGCCGAACATGTTTGGTCAGCGAGTGATATTCATATGCCGGCTAACGCAAAGGAATTTGCGCATCTAACCAAAAAGAGGACTGGAATACTCCGCCACATGCAACGCACAAGCGAGAATACCCCGATAAGGTCAATTGCTGCGAAAAGCGGTGCTGTCGATTGGTGCGGTCTATATGTGCCTGGTCTCGGAATGGCCAAATGCGACTGAATTGTATTCCGGGTATAGATGAACTAGTATGGCCAAGAAGCTAATAGCTTAGAAAATTTTCGATGCTTTTCGGTAACCGTTAGCTCAGGAGTCTTGGATACCGCGTCCCGGCGTGAGAGAGAGAGAGAGAGATGTTGCCGCATTAATCACGCGCAAACGCAACCTGTGGTGTGAAGTACTGCCAATCGTCCCCAATGAACCGACCCCGATGTACTAAGCTACATGTACTAAAATAGGCGTAAAGTATTTGGTTCATATGTTCTCTCATTTCAACAAGCAGATTTCAGAGCATCAGTAATTCAATGATACCCTTGAGCCGAATGAGAGAGATGGATAGCAGCAGTGACGGCTGCGTCACGAAGTGGCCAAAGGTTTGGTCAGGCATTGCGTCTGTTTTTGTCGCGATTCAAGGCGAATATGTGTATATGTGGTAGAGACCAATTGGCTGAACTTTGCGCTGCTAATTCTAATTATCACGGCGGACTTCACACAGGGTAGTGTATTAATTCTCTTTTGAATACAAGAGGGAAAGAGTACGGGCCATGGCCCCCATCATGAAAATGCACCTATCAGGAAAAACATGGCCTTCGTCTCCCGCAGGTCGCCGCACTCTTGATGCTCTGATACGGCCCATGCGGACACTTAGATATAGATAAGTGCTTTTCACACGGCAAAGTGCACAATGTTTAGTACGAGCCAGAGGACATCGATAGAAGCTGCTAGGTTAGTCCGAGACTGGAAAAACCTCATAACAAAGCAATTAATTTATAATTGATATCTAGTAACGCAAAAAGTACCTGGTCTTCTAATTAGTGCTAGAGTCTAGGAAAAACCGTTCGTTCAGGCTAGAAGCCCTGCAGCCGGATAAAATAACCCAATACAAAAGAAATCAAGCGACTGAGAAATTTCGGATGGAGCTGGAAATGTGCCTTATGTCCAACTCCTAAACACGAATATTCTCTTCAGTCGAGCGCCTCTGTCCTCCTCGCGCGGAAGGAGTCTTAGCCCTCGTTGTCGAGAACTCTCTTGCTGTGTTTCCTGAAACGCAGGCCTTCGCCGTAGATGAGTTCAGTAGAGCCTTTGAATTCAACGTCCTGCCGAGCGGTGAAAAGGCTCCGAGTCTGCCTCGATCGTAACCCTAATAACCCTTCTGTCGAAGCCCTTCCTCCAGCACCCCTGGGTACTTTTCCATAAATGCCTTGACGTCGTTTACAGTCTTGAGGACGTCGTCGATCTCAAATTGGGGCACCTCGAATGTAGATCCTGATCTTTTCGACACTTCGGGTTCCCCCCTTGTCAGAACCTGTTTATCGGACCCTCCTTGCATTACAGGACTAGCAGTCGCAATGCTCGCGAGAGCGATCACGGTAATATCCAGCAGACGCATTTTTTCGAAATATGGGGCTTGAGATAGAAAGCTAGGCTCTTGAATAAATTGATAGATATCGCAGTCGTGAGGTGGATGTGTATTTTCCAACGGTTGGGTTATGAAGTGTAACTGAAGTACGATCTTGGAGGCCCGTGACCGGGAGGTGCGCCGGAACGAACGGTGGAATAGGAGGCCAAGACGCTAATACCTCCTACCAGCCGCCCTTCTACGTGGTGACGACACAATGGACTTAGTCAATTAAACGTTGATTGCTTGGCAACTCGCTTGGTTACTTCATGTTCATGTTGTTTAGCTTGCTGCCACGAGCAAGTCAAGGGTGGGACGGGGCCTCGAGCCCGGCGGTTCCTGCCTAGACAGACTCGATATTTGTACCTTAGGTATGATATAGGTACGTACGTCATTGGATCGTTGAATTGTGGTGCGCTGAGCGGCGACGACAGGTCGTGGGATTGCATCCCACGACACCAAGGGGATGAGCACAGACCCCTCCCGGATGCAACTTCCGGCACGCGACGATGTACTCCCCGAAGGAATACTACTGGACATTAGACAGCGTCCGAGGCGACCGGGCTGCGCTGGCCGTCCTTGATCATGTCCGGTGAGATAACGACGCCGCCCTCGCCCAGCCACGTGGGCGCAATGGTCACAATGAGGGAGTCGACGAGCGCGTGGTACGCCGGGTCCAGCAGCAGCACGATAAATCGCCAAACGTCGTCCGTCTTAACCCGCAGCTCATCGTATGGCTCGCCTGCTTTGTCTCGGCACCATTGCCCATGACGGCTGTGATGCGATGCCTCTGGCACGCTCGCCAGTTCGAGCCCCCTACACGTGGCAGATCAGACACTCGTCCGCCACTTCATCAAGCCATCGGAACAACGTCCTGACCCGGCTGCCCTCCTCCTTCCGCCTGTTGCGACCGCCGAATACCGATCGCATGGCTCCGCGCCGGGTAACCACCCGCATACCTCGTCCGCTACCAAGTGCATCAACACGCTTAACACGGCTCGACGGCACCCTGGCGTCGACACGAACACCTCTATCTACATGTACGATCGGTTGCATCCATCGACGAAGCTACGGTGCCTATCCTTCCGGGACGGCCGCCCGTCATGCACAATGGCCGGCTCCACGACCTTATCCGTCGTGCCCCGCTCCCGTCTACATGAAGTCGTCGAGCCCATATAGCTCGGCGTACACGACGGCCACGATCGCCCCGATATCGATCCCCGTCCCAGCCCCGTTGTCGCCTTGATCCACCCATGCCCACGCCCCCCGGGTCTAATGCCGATCTAGCTCCGTTATGCCTCTGGTCCAAGCTACAGTACATGTATGTTCAAGGTTTATGTTGTATTAATCGGTGGGTTCTCTTTATGTTCAGACGGCTACATAGCAGTATTGAACCTATGACCAAAGTCTGAATGCATTAAAAGCTCGTAGAACGAAGTTTCGGTCAATTTTGGTGTGCCCTGGCCCGGCGCAAAGGCGTGAGTACCTGTACCGTTGGGCATTCGTGGATACATGTAGGTTTGGTTGCTCCAAAATGTGGGCATGCCGGCGCCAGCGTGGGTATTAGCCACCTCGGCAACTTCGCTACGCACTGCACTCTCCGCCCTGCAGTACCGAACCGACCTTGCACTTAGACAATTCGCTACACACTTAAAACGTGCCTATAGTTCTGCACCTGTTACTGATCCCCATATCACCAGCCCCTTCAAGAGTAGATTTTTGCCCAAGACAATTTGCAAAAGCTCTTTGCCACGACAACTGGCGTCGGCCATGACTCCAAGCGGAACTTTGCGACAGGCGTCGCGTCTAATAGCGCCGTCAAGACGTGGCCACCTGCGCGCCTTCAGCAGTAACCCGCCCAAAGCTAGCGCCGCTGAAGCAGCCCTGCGCTTGCTTGAGAAGTTCCACGGCGCAGTATTCGTTCGTCGCCAACTCTTTGATGCAAACCAAATTCAGAAGTTGGCATTGACGCTTGGAAGGCCTATCGTGGGTGGCGTGGACGTGTCCGACTCCCCGCCACGGGCGGGAACTCCCATCCCACCAGGTCATCACCTGGTGTACTTCACCGCTGGGGGGCTAGAGTCAGAACTAGGTCCTGATGGCACGGATCGTACCTTCAATGCTCCCGAGCCTTTCACGAGAAGGATGTGGGCTGGGGGCCAGATGTCTTGGCCAGAGAAGGGCATCGGGGGCGCCGCAACACTCCTCGTCGGCGACGAAGTCGAGGAGCACACGAAGCTCGTCAGCGCCACACCGAAGAAGAGTAGGTCGATGGGTGAAATGGTTCTCGTCGAAGTAGAGAAGGAGATCAGAGCGCCGCGAGGGCGTTCCGTCATTGACCGGCGGTCGTGGATCTTCCGCCCTGAGATTGACCCCGAGACGTTTGGTGCATCCACTGTATCAGCCGGTGAGGTTGCTAGCGGCCCGACAATGATTCGTGATCTCTCAGAAAAGTCTGGAGGTAAGATCTTTCCTTGCGCCCGCCAATCTCAAATGACTAATTCATGTCATAGCAGCTTCGTCGAGCTATCCTGTCCGACAATTGCGCTGGTCTCCCGTGGGTTTGTTTCGCTTCTCGGCACTCACATTCAACGGACACAAGATCCACTACAATGAGGAATGGTGCCAAAGAGTAGAGGGCCACCCTGGAACTGTTGTTCACGGGCCGTTGAACCTCATTAACATCCTCGATTACTGGCGTGATGTTCATGGAAAGGATGGCGACCCAGCAAGCGTCACTTATCGTGCCATGTCGCCCATATATGCTGGTGAAACATATCATATCCGAACTGAAGGCACCAGAGAGTCTGGGGCAGGGAGAATATGTGACATTGTCGCGGAGAAGAAGGGGACGATTTGCATGAAGTCTGAAGTACTGTCGAGTCTACATTAATTGGTGTCTGTTGCTCGACACACAAGATCTGGTCGCCGATGCTTCGGGAAAAATAAAATACAGGCCATGACTATATCTGATCGCAATGCATTGCCTGACCTTGCAGTCAACATTGAACCTGGCCGAACCCGACCTACCGAGCACATGATGTCGGTTATACGAAGCCCACATGGCTTCCGTACCCCGCGTTAGTAGCCGACAAGCCCCTATGCAGCGATTGGCTTTCGGCAATCTCACTTCTAGTTAGCGCTTGTCATTGCGCCAGATTGGCCTGGATCTGGAGCAGCTTGTCTCACCGAATAAACAGCAATCGCGGTGCGAACCCCCATTGAAAGCGCCCGGGCAACTCAATCTTGTGAAATGCAATTTTCTTCTTAATATTGCTGGGCGGAAAATGCTTTTCTCCCAGAGGAATTCGCGCCGGCTTCCTGAGATCCTGCCAAGGGTATTACCTAGCTTCTAAGCATTGCCATCGTAATGTTAGAAGTCGCTAATCTTTAATTCAGCAGACGTTGCCGAAGGGGCAAATTCGGCGACTGAGCATTCACGAGCACCAGTCGCACAAGCTGCTCAGTGATGTAACTACAGGCACGATCCTTGACACATCGTGTAAATGCTAATCACAGCTCAAGTTCGGCGTATCAGTTCCTCGCGGCAAAGTCGCCCGCACAGCAACTGAAGCCAGGACTGCAGTCCATGAGCTCGGTAGATTACCCAACCCCAAGCACTGATGGTGACTGAACCCTGCCAAAGGCCACAATTGTTTCGTCAAGGCACAGGTGCTCGGCGGTGGTCGCGCCGATGGCGAATTCGACAACGGGCTTCGAAGCGGGGTCCATGCCGTTGAAGGCCCGGACCAGGCCGAGAGCGTAGCATCGAAAATGCTCGGGCATCGTTTATGCACGAGACACTCGGGCAACGAGGGCCACACAGTCAGCGAGCTGTACGTCGTCGAGTCGATCAAATTCGACGCGGAATGGTACTTGGCAATGACGATCGACCGAGAAAATTACGGGCCAGCCATCATTATCTCCAAAATGGGCGGCTGTGACATTGACATCATAGCCAAGGAGAGACCGCAAGCTCTTTTTACATTCAACTTCAAGCTGTCGGAAGGGATCACGGCGGACCTTATATCCGCGATATCTACACAGCTGAAACTGACTTTCCGCGAGACGCAGAATCTTAAACACATCCTGGAGCCCCTGTACGAGATATTTTGTCAAAGGGATGCGACACTGCTCGAGATTAATCCGCTGGCGCACTCTGTGGATGGAAACCTCACATGTCTCAATGCAAACTTCACATTTGATGATTCCGCGGCGAGGCGTCAGCCAGAGATTTTCGCCCTGCGAGACGAGCTCCAGGAAGTGCCAGATGAGCTCGAGGCAGAATCGCACGGCCTTTTGTACGTCAAAATGGACGGCAATGTCGGCAATGTGGTCAACGGCGCCGGTCTGGCAATGGCGACCAACGATGCAATCGGCTTCGAGGGTGGCGCGAGCAGCAACTTTTTGGATGCTGGTGGAAAAGCGACCAAAGAGACGATGCAACGAGCGTTTGACATCGTCATCCGAGACGACAGGGTCAAGGCGATATTGGTCAACATTTATGGAGGTAACACTGCACACACACACAACATACTTTCTGCTATCATTAACAAGACACCGAAAGGCATAACACGATGCGACATGATTGCAGAGTCTATTATCGGTGCCAGCAAAGAGCTTGGCATTCGAGTGCCCATGGTCGTTCGGCTACAGGGCACAAACTCGGACTTGGGTCTACAGCTGGTGAGTCAAGGGGAAATTATCACACACCTAGATCAGCTCAGCGGGAATTCTGTACATGCACTGATACTCCCACAGTTAAAGGAAGCAAATTTGGGCATACACGTTGAATCGGACTTCGGAGAGGCGGCGCGAAAGGTCGTGGAACTTGCCAAATCGGTCTGAGACAGGGATTATCGATCATAAATCTGCAGCTCTTATTGCAAATGCCACCACCTCCCTCCGAACATTGCTGAGAGTTCACGAACCCCTATGTTCCACCGTGAATGCTTCCCTTTGCCAGCCCAATGGCTGGGACGCCGCTGCACGCGTAAACTGCCTCGACGTTAAAATTGGCTGGTCTTCTGAGATGGGAAATGTCAGCTGTCACGCGAGAAAGTGCTAGAAATACCGTAGGTCGACGTCGGTCTTGGCGACCCATCCGGCGGGTTCCATCATGACGAAACTGCGCTGGGTTGTATTAGTGGGGGTGGCGCCCAACCGGACCCTCAGTTTGCGTGGTTCGTTCATTGAACATGTGGCCTCACTCTTCCATAATCAGACTGAGAACTTCAGAACACCCGAACTGCGCCATGGCCAGCAAAGATAAGGATGCGGCGACAATCGAGTTCGCAAAGTCTCTCTCCAACGTGCCATGGTGCGACGACTATGAGAGAATGGTTTCTGGTGTCCTGTACGTGCCTACGCAAGCCCCCTAGCCCCTTGACCCGTCAGAGCGGCCGACAAATGCCGCTACGAGTCGAACATGGACCTCTGAGACCTTTTCTCTTTTATCAGGTACGACGCCCAAGCGCCAGAGCTCGTCAATGGGCGCTTTCGGGCACGGAGACTCATGAACAAGTACAACACGCACTTCCCAGATGATGCCACGCCTCAATCGCTGAATGATGACCGAGAGGACATGCTGAAGCAGATGTTCGGCAAGGTGGGCAAGGGACCATTCATTGAGCCTCCCCTCAACATTGACTACGGGTGCAACATTACTATCGGCGATGGCTTTTATTCCAACTTCAAGTACGTCTACGAAACGCGCAGGCTGCGGCTGCCGCCGGGCTCTGACCTCCCCAAGCGAGCAGGGCTGACTTCATGCAGCCTGGTGATATTGGACTGCGGCATGGTCAATATTGGCAATCGCGTCCAGTTCGGCCCCTTTGTGTCCATCTTCGCCGCCACCCACGAGACGGGTGTGCAGTCGCGACGTGACGGCATCGAGTATGCGAAAAGTGTCACCATCGGGGACGACTGCTGGATCGGCGGCAACACGACCATCATGCCCGGTGTGAAAATCGGGAAGGGTTGCACAATTGGCGCTGGGAGTGTCGTGACCAAATCCATTCCCGACTTTTCGGTGGCCATCGGATCCCCTGCTAAGGTGGTGAAGACTGTAGATCCGGTGCCTGACCTGTGATGTGTTACACACAATCCAGAGAACTGTTTGAGCCACAAGCGACACCGCAACACGAGCATCATTGAATTGTGCGATGGTAGTAGATAGCAAGTCAACTTCAACACCAGAATACGCTCCAAATAAGCTAGACTAATGGCAACCTTACGCCTGCACTACCAATGACTGCTAATATACCGAGTCGTCTGCCTGAAGCTATCTTCAGACAATGCTTTCCACATGCTATCTTCTCCCCGACGTATTTTGTTCGTATCCCAAACTTGAACTAAGCAGCTTTATTGTGTAACATGAGCTGAATGACTTGTTGCCTTCACTCTCTCCGTCTCAAGCCGCGGAAAGCAGAGCCAAATCATGAACATCAGGACCAGAAGAGACAACACGACGGGCTGAAGGACCATGAGGCCAGACGACTGGGCCAGCAGTCCTGTCAGAAAAGGTATCACAGCTGCACCGCAGCCCCCAAACGCCGCCGCGAAGCCAATGACAACGACGTGCTGGTGTCGTGGAAGAAGCTTGGTAGTTGCGAGAACGGCGTTAGGGAACAATGGTCCTAGGGAAAATCCTTGTAGTGATACGGAAACGGCAGAGATGTAGAACCGTGGCACGAGCCAGAAGACAAGTTCGAGTATTATGACCGCTCCAATACAGATCTAAAGGGAGAAGTTAAAGTTAAACTTTTGAGCCGAGAGACAGCGACGAACGGGTCCAGCTTACCGCCGATGACAGCTTGATCCCCACCCGTGGCGTGACGAATCCAAGAGTTGCTCGCCCGATGGCAAGACCGAGCCAGAATCCCACAGCAATCATACCGCTGGCAAAGGCATCGCCGTCTCGCTCTCGGAGCATGAATGCGACGATCCATCCGCCGAGCGCGACTTCAACACCAACGTAGCATAGCAAGAATAACCCAGCAACCCATGACACACGAGCAGCTGGCCGTTGGAATAAGGCATCGAATAGTCCAGTTCGCCCTTCCCGCTCATTGGTCTTGTAGATGCGACGATACCCCTCGCCGGTCGAGTCCCAAAACGCCCACGATAGGGCCACCAATTCGATACTACCGAGTGCGATCTGCCAGTGAATCGAATGAGAATCGGAAGCTTTCGCGTACAAAAGATTTCAATCGTAACGACTGCACGCACCATTATGTAGTAGAGCGAATACCACTGCATATTCGCTTTTGTGATCAAGGCCGTCGCAATCAGCGGGCTTGCCATAGCTCCCACGCCATAAAAGGAATGCAAGAACCCGAGCAGTTCGCTCGATTTGCGGAGGCTGCCGACCCAGGCGTTCCAGGCGGCGCATGCCACACCGTTACCAAAGCCCACGAGGATAAATGCAAATACTAGAACAATAAATGGCGGGTGCGCGGCTATCATAGCGTAGGCGAGCGTGTGACTTGTGCCACTGGCAAGCGCTGCGCCGCGTCGCCCGAACTTGTAATGGATGTGATTGATCAGGATGGCGGAGGTGATATAGCCAACAAAGGGGGATAGGAAAACGAGGGAGACGACAATGTACGTCAGGTCATAGTAAGACTCAAGCTTCGGCGGATGTCAACGGCTACGTAAGCTTGTAGGTGAATCTTGGATGCACTTACATAGGGTATCAAAGCCTGTTGCGAGAATGCCAACGTTAGTAGAGACGACACATCATGCATTGACAATGGCTGACATACGCCATACGCTGCGTCGTTGGCGCCCACGACCCAGACGCACCAGAACGCGGCCCCGAGGCGGTACGAATTGCGACACGGCTCATTCCATTTCTCCACGGCCAGGACAGCGGGCGCTGCTTGCGGCTCCGCACTCTCCAATTCGCCAACGAGACGGCTCGCGTTTGGCTTCACATCTTCGCTGACGCCATGGAGTTGGATTTCGTTGTCGGGCTGCTTAGCTGGTACGGGCTCCACTGGCGGATCAATGCGGTGCAACTCAAAGGTGTCAGTGCTTGAAGTCAAAACCATATTGCAGGCGTGATTGGCTCCGGAAGGTTGATGTGTATTCGGCAACGACTACATGTAGGGCGGGTAGTCACAGCATGGGAGCTTTCTAGATTAGATATGTCCTGCTGGAAGATGATTGATGATTTTCACTTCCTCAGAATTTAGTTGCTGACTTTAACCTTTGAGGTCACGACGAGGTCTCACAGCCACATCGGAACGCAGACAAGCGGAATGGGGAGAGCTGATTTGTAACACACAGGCTCGCGAGAAGCACATGACTCAAAGTACAAGATCTCGCGACCGTGAAGTGAAATATGCGGGCCAATTGAACCCAAGCGACGTCACACACAGTCTCGGCCGCCAATAATGATGTAGAAAGTGGCTTTGCGCGGCAGTGTTCGCGAGAAATGTTCACGAGCTTAAGCCGAGAGCGACAACGCGAAAGCGGCAGCACCGCGGTAGACGACGCCTGCTTCAGGTATCCCCGCAGGTGGCCTTGACCGCCGGCGCATGATATCGCCGCCGCGTCGGCCAGGTAGGCGTGATTCGAAGTCACCTGGCTCGTGAATGTCATTCGGTCTGTCAGAAGTCGACATTCCGTGACTCGTAACTCCATCGTTCGACGTAAGTGCGACAGCGCTTACCGTGGGGCAACGCCCCACCACTTACATGTGCGGAGATGCCTCATTGGGGACAATTGGGACGAGACGGTTTATACTTCCTCGCAAGACTCGTACAATATGATTCGACAACGGCGCCGTGCTCCAATGCGATGCATCGTAAGCAATGCGGCCTGCATTCCCAGTAGGGCCAGGGCCGGTGCAACTAGTCGCGACAAGGCATTTTGTGAGGTCAGCTACATTATTTATTTCAAGAATTCGCCGCGTTTCGGATGTAGCCGACACGAAATTAGAGGACCCAAAGCAACTTAGCCATGATCTATACTCGGTAGCACGTGGCAAAGGCTCGATTCCCGGCCAGATTGCCTTCCGCATCGAGGCGTTTGTGGAGTCTCTACAACCTTACATTGTCCGCAGAGGGTACTCCGTACTCGCAGCCGAGATCTTAAAGCAGCTCTTTCATTCTCAACCCCATCACGCCGGGATGAGGCACCATTACTGCTCCCGCCGTTTGAAGAGCATCCGCCTTCTCGGCGGCAGTGACATCTCTCGGAGTCAGGATTGCTCCAGCGTGCCCCATGATCCTGCCCCTGGGTGCCGTTTGCCCCGCGACCATGGCGATGACGGGCTTGGGGTTTGGCGTATTTTGACGGTAATTTGCGATCACCTCGGCCGCCCTGAGTTCCTGTTCCCCACCAATCTCGCCGATGACAACGATGCCCTCGGTTTCTTCGTGCTCGAAAAGCACCGTGAGGGCATCGACGAGTGTTGTGCCTACTTGTAACATCAGTGTCCTGAATAATGCCCTGATTCAGTGCTTGCTTTCACATACCCGGCATGGAGTCCCCACCAACCACAATAACAAGACTCTGCCCCAGGCCCGCCGCGCTCGTCGCCCCGACGGCTTCATAGCTCAGCGTCCCCGACTTGGATACAATGCCGACACGACCCTTGCGGTACTGCCGGTAAGGCATGATACCCACGCGGCATTGTTCTGGGGCGATGATGCCCGGGCAGTTCGGTCCTACGAGACGGCTTTTGCTTTGTGTCCTTAATACCTCTTGCACGCGCATTAGATCGTGGACGGGGATGTGCTCGGCGACTGAGACCACGAGCGGCACCTCGGCCTCGATGGACTCGATGATGGCGCCGGCTGCAAACGTGGCTGGGACAAAGACGGCACTGACGTGTGGCTTGACCTCTTCCATGGCCTAGTAGATGCCGGTGAGCGTCTTAAGCTTGAGTGCTCCAAGTACCTGACTTACCGCTCGTACGGTGCCGAAAACGGGGAGTCCGAGATGCGTTTGGCCACCTCTGCCCGGCGACACGCCGCCAACGACGCGCGTCCCGTATTCGATTGTATCTTTTGCATTCGACGTGGCCTTTGTCTCTTAAGTTTCTTGCCTAGCTTTAGACATGTTCGCAAGCATACCGCTTGGCCGGTGAAGCCTATACCGGGTCAGAAAGCCGCCGAGCCAAATGTGAGCCAGGACATGACACACCTTGATAGATGACGCGCGTATTGCCATTGATGCGCAGATTGTCAATCGTGCTCTCATAGTTGCTGCCGCGTCTGGAGCCTGAGGTTGAAATGGCTCTGCAGCCACTGCGCCTCAAATATGGTCTCGTCCGAGAGAGCATCGTGGCCATTACTGGACCAGGCGCTTTATACGAAGGCGGAGAGGTCTTCGAGTGCAAACGATCCGCAGAATGACGTGCAACACGATGCCAGCTAATGCTTCATGCAATTGATGCTTTCAGATAAACGTAACATCCCTTGTTTACTCCGTACCGTGGCAAGAGTCGTAAGCAGCTGAGCGGCTTGCGAGTGTGTGCCGGGATGGACCACCAATGAAGATAGCCGGTGTAAGACCAACATGCCGAGGCCCACCCCCGCGTGGAGGTACGGAGGCTGCGGCTACATGGCAACGTCACCACTAGGATCCAAGTCGCCGATGTCTGGCGAGCATCTGTCCTGGACAACCTGTCCAAGCGACAAAAAATACAGGCTGCACCCTGTGAACGAAATTTGTCCCGTTCGAAGCTCCAGCGCTGAAGCGGCAACTCTTGTATATAACCGTACGCCTTGTGTACACTAGCCATCTACACCAACTATTGAAGAACCACACCATTTAGTTCATGCGGTCCATCTGCTGTGCGAACGATAGACGCATCCGCATATACTCTATAGCTTCCTGGCAACGTAAGCCTAGAAGAAGCGCCAGATAGAGTCCGCCGGCTTGCGGCTCTTGAACCGGCTATACAGCCGGCAAAGGGGCCAAAGAACGAGCATTGCAAGCGCCCACGTGCCAAAATACCCAAATAGGTTGTCGATGCCCCGCGAATTGTCCGGATTCATTGGGTCCGCAATACCGGTATCGTGCCCGAACAGGCTGACGAGGATAATCGCCAGAAGAAAGACAAGCAGCAGGTGCACCACATAAAAGAAAAGCGCCGTGGTGCCAAAGTCCAGAAGCATGGTGAAACGCTTCGCGACGCGGACGGGGACGGCGCCGAAGAGCGCGAGGAGGAAGAGGTTACCCGCCATGGTCATGGCCCAAAAGGCTACATCAGGCGGGTACTTTACGATGTAGAAAAAGCTGGCGGGCGAGACGAGGTAGGGATTCGCGTCAGGATGCGCCTCGTGGTCCGGCGTTTGCAGGCAGCCTTCAGAAAGATTGCCAAAGCGCAGCACACGGGTCAGGACGAAAACAATTGCAAAGAGCAGGCCAGCAAAAGCCTGGCCAGCGGCCAACGCCCGCGGCTTCCACGCCCGGACCACGACAATGCGACCATAGAGGAGCCCGAGGATAGCAAACGATAGCCAAGCCATGGGCGGAAAGCCCGAGAGCACGCGCCCTTCCATGACGGGCCAGAACCAGATGCGGGCAAACGGGTTCTGCGGCACGCTAACTGCTGCCCAAGCAGTCCTCTGAGCCTGTTGCATCCACGTTGGCAGCGTGGAGGAGGTCGATGCTGAGCAGTGACCGTGGTCCTCAGAGAGCCAGATATTCCAGAAGATGGTGACGATGCTCAGCGCAAGCAGGATGGCATTGTGGATGTGCCAGGACAATGACGCCGCCCTGTTCGCCGCACCCAACTCCCTGGTGCCTCGGTTTCCAAGGAGAGGCCGCGACTCGCCCTCATCGGTGGTCGCGTCGTCAGAACACTCCATCACTTTCGTGAGATGTTGCGCGAGCAGCCTCTCCAGCCTGTCAAGTGCGAGCCACAACAGCCCAGCAAGGAAGTAGTCCACCGCCAGTGCAAACAGTACCATATTCAGGAACCAGACCTGGCCGACCGTGACGACATAGCCAAACACGATTGTCACGACCGTCAGAACCACGGCTCGCGCGGCAAAGTAGCGAACCAGTCGCAGCGGCGACCAGCCCAGCTTTGTGCGCGAGCGGCCCAGATAGACGACGCCCATGCCGAGAAGGAACGTGAAGCCAGAACCACAGAGATGGGTGAACGTGCGTACGACGTAGGCCGTCGCAAAGTTGAAACGCCGCACAGGCACCCCGTCAGACTCGGAAGCGCGGTTGGTGCCGTGCTGCCACGTGTGTAGCGCGATTGCGGTGTGGTCGAGGGCCATTATCATCATGAGCAAGCCGCGAAGGAGATCGGGCGCGAGGGCCCGGGTTCCAGTGGCTGTTGTGCCAGCGGCGGGTGAAGAGGAGTTGTCCTGGTTGAGCAAGGCAGAGGACGCCTCAATATCAGCCGCGCGGTCGTAGATGGGGAATGAGTCGTATCGGTAGCCATTTTCGGTCGGTTCGCCGTTTCCCTCGGGGCTCGTTCTATCCATCGTGTCGCCGCCCTCGTGGCCTTCAACTTGGACCGCATTGTCGTCGTCATCGTGCCTGGATGAACGTGGAGTCGGCACCTGGCCGGACACCTGGGAGCCCTGCGGTCCAGCCATTCGAGGGTTAGCGGTAGCGCTGGCCGCTCAGCGCATATCAAGGGGGAAAATGTAGAGCTGTAGGTGCCAGGTGAAGACACGATTGGCATGTTCCGGGTGGTCCGGCGGCTCTGGGAGGACCTACGCGGACTTATATTCAGGGCGGAGCTCGGCGGAGTTTAGGCGGCAGGCCGATAAGCGAGCTTGGCGAGATCGCGGCTCCACGTTGTATTGGTAATCCAGATTTAGCGCCAGTAACCCCCTCTTGTTGACGCGGCTTTACCCTTGGGAGCATGCCAATGCTTCTAGTGTAATTAGCTTGCAACCGAGAAGTCCGTGGATGATGACGTGGATGATGAAGTTCTTCATCCACGGGAAGCGTAGGCATTGACAGCTTCCAGCTGCACCCGTACTCTCCTCATCCTCGTCCTCATACTCGCTCGCGTACTCGCTCGCGTCAAGTCCTCAATGATCCGACCGTGCGTGTAGAACCGTGGTGATGGTATGGTACGGGTACCCAAGGCGAACTCCACCACCCGCGGGACGGGAGGCACAGCGGCCCGCACGCAAAGGGATTGCTGGGGCATCATTTGTCATCACGTCGAAAATAATTTGCCCACACGAGACACATGTTGCGTCCAGAGCATGAGTCTTTGCATGGCCTGTGCTGTTTTCGAATTACCGTGGTCCATTGCTGGCGGCTGACGTACATCGAGAGAGCAGTGGTAGTTTTCTAAAAGGTTGAGCTGGGCCAAGAGCTAGTATGCCCGCTGTAAAACCCAAATAACAGCCATGAGATTTGTCGAATAAGACAAGAAAGAAAATGGCTTGATCTACAGATGTAATACATAATAATTAGTGTCATTGAACGGTCAGATTCTTCAATGGTGTTCCGCTACTCTCGCAGTGATGGCTGCTGCTCCTCGGCGGAAAACGCTTCCAGGCGCCCTACCCTACAGCTTTAAACCGTCGTCGGCGATAACAAAATAGAACATTAAACGTTGAGACGGCTGATGGAGATTATGTCCCTTGAGATTATTGCCAGATAGACCACTCATATCATACTTATCAAATTAAATGCTAATGAAAACATATCCTGTCGGAGATGTATGTGAATGGAGAGGTGTAGCGGAAAACCGTTCAATTTTCAACGGTTATAAGACACAATAGGATAGGTGGCATTCAGCAACAAATCATCACGTGATTCGTTGGAAGGAATTCCTTGAATCTTGCACGGTCTGGTGGTCTAGTGGTATGATTCTCGCTTAGGGAAAACCCTGATGCATTGCTTGCGAGAGGTCCCGGGTTCAATCCCCGGCCAGACCCTTTCTTTTTGCGCAATTTCTCTTGTTTTTCTTTTTTGGGCGTGTACGAGAATGTGCGAGGGTCCGAACCCACCGTCCCACGCGCGTGGCGGGGCGCGGCGCGGCAGCGGGGCGCCCAGAGCTGCTCGACCTGTCACGTGCCTTCGCACGTCAATGGCGCGTCAGCGCGTCACTCATTGGAGCAACAGGGTTCAACGAGTGTTTGTTTCTGGTGCTGACAGCTGCCGGCTCTCGGCAGACGGCTGCTGCAACCAATGTGCCTCTTACATCCACGCACCTCTCTCACGACGACCAGCGGCAGCGGACAACGTCGCTCATGTCCGCAGCCATGAATTCCATCCTGTCCTCGATATTCTCGCCGCGCAAGGAGCTGCCCGACGCTCCGCGCGTGCCACCCAGCCCCAGCCCGAAGACCTCCAAGGCGACCCCGAAGGCGACGACCCCGAAGGCGACCCCGAAAACGTCAAACAAGAAGCAGCAGACCCTTGCAGGGCGCGCCTCGACAGGTGGGCTCAAGGAAACGGCCACCACTCCAGTAAGTTCGCGCCCGACCCCTCGCTGACTCTCACGGGCTGTCAACTCACTGAAAGTAGGTTCGCAAGACGACCAAGAGGCAGCCTCAAAGCGCAGTCGCGTTTCGAGGAAGGCCCGACAGCGTTGCAAAGCGCCGCCTCGACACCGACGATACCGACACTCAACCGTCCCCGGCGCCTGCCGCCTCAACGAGCCGAACCCCTCGAGAGTCGCCCAAGAAGAAGCGTGGAGCGAGCGAGGTAGCCGAGCCCGAGATAAAGGAACGGCGAGACGAAGGAGAGGACGAATACACATTCAAGCGCTTCGGCAAATACCGCTGGGCAGGCAACTCGATCGAAGTCCAGGTTGAATGGGCCCAAGGCGACGTCACCTGGGAGCCCGAGGTCAACCTGCACGAGGACGCGCCCGAGAGCCTCTTCGCTTTCTGGGAGAGCCAGGGCGGCCGGCCGACCAACCCCTCCGACCCCGACCTGTACGACATCTTCGCCATCCGCAAACACTCCAAGGACCGCAAGCGGCTGCTGGTCGAGTGGGTGGGCTACCGCCCCAAGGACGCGACGTGGGTGTCGCGCGCGGCGGTCGAGGAGACTGCGCCGGACGCGGCAGCCGAATACTGGGCGAGTGCGGGTGTCGAACCGGCCGCGAAGAAGCGGCGCACGAAGAGAAAGCTGTAATCTAGCAGGGCCGCATGCTGCGCCTGCAATGTAATTCTAAATGTCGCGTGCGACTTTGTTTCTGCTTAGGACGGGTGCGGCGCAACTGGATGGACGGCACAGGCGCGCTTTTCGATACCTTTGCTCTGGCTGAGTTGCAAAATGAACCTGTGATTTAGCTGCGGCCCCTGCTGTTGCTGCAGTGAACAGCTCATACTGCCTTTGTTGCAAAGCCTCTGACGACTTTCGTCTGCCTCGAACGCGGCGTGAACGAGAGCTACCTCGGCTTGGGTCCCCTTCCCGTCTGTTGCCCCCCAGATGATGCCCCTGCGCTGCCTCCACTGCCGAGGCTTGCTCAGCTCCAGGTTCCCCGCGTCCCCACCTGACGCCCCCCGCCCGCCGCATCCCAGCGGCTCCTCCCGGCGTACTAACGTTAAGGTATACCTGAGCTACTTCAAGAACATAAGGTGGTGATACTCGACAAGTGTTCATTGAATTGGTACACGCTCGCCTCAGGATGCCTGCGACGACGACTCCCTTTGATGCGGTCAAACGGCTGATCCGAATAGCCAATTGCTCCGGCGCTGTCAGTAAGTCACACCCCATGCGCTGTTCTGATCCTTCTGCTGACAGGCTTCTCTAGCGGATGCTGGCGTCCACATGTACAACCAAGCCGAGTATGGACCAGTTGATGTCATCACCGGCGACTATCTCGCTGGTACGGAGTGCACCAGACTCGTTCGCCACGGCAACTATCTGAATGCTGAGACGTCTTGACAGAAGCGACATTGGCGAATGACGCCCTTAAAATGAACGATGACGCCGGGCCTGGTTGGGTCCCGACTGCACTCGCCGGCATCGACATGACGCTCGACCTCATCAACCGAAAGCGCATAAAAATCATTGTCAATGGCGGCTCGCTCAACCCAAAAGGCTTGGCCGAAACGGTGCATGGAATGGTTGGTTTACAGTCTACGCACCGGTGCTTCGGACAAGAAGCTCATGCCAGCGCAGATATCTGACCGCGGCCTGGGTCTCCACGTAGCGTTTGTGGACGGCGACAATCTCATGCCCAAAATCCACGCCCTCATGAGTAAAGGGGCGGCCAGAGTTCCCCTCGGACACCTTGATGACGGCAACGCAAACGTCACGCTAGCCAAAGACACGCTCTCGTTCCTTGACGACCCGGAAAACATGCCCATAGTCGCCGCCAACGCGTACCTTGGGTACCGTGCCATCAAGCGCGGCCTTGACGAGGGCGCCGACATCATCATCTGCGGCCGTGTCGCCGATGCATCGCCTGTCATCGCCGCCGCCGCTTGGTGGTACGGCTGGAAGGAGGCTGATTTTGACGCTCTGGCTGGTGCGCTCGTCGCGGGACATCTGATCGAGTGCTCAACGTATGTCACAGGCGCCAACTTCGCGGGCGCGTACAAATACCCCCCGAACAAGTTTGTCAATCTGGGACTGCCCATAGCTGAGATCGCCAAGAATGGCGAGTGCGTTGTCACCAAGCATGAGGCACTTGGTGGCTTCGTCACGCCCGACACGGTCAGGTGTCAGCTCCTGTACGAGCTGCAAGGCAACATCTACCTCAACAGCGACGTCAAAGCAGATCTCAAGCACACCCGGATTGTGTCACAGGGTGAGAACCGGGTGTACGTGTGTGGCGTAAGGGGCTATCCGCCGCCGCCGACGACAAAGCTGGCCGTATTTTATCGTGCGGGCTACCAGCTTGAGATTCTCATCAATGCCTCTGGATATGCGACAAATCACAAATGGGACATCCAAGAAGCACAGATTCGGAGCAAGCTTGAGGAATGGGGTGTCGTTGACTCCATAGACGTGCTCGAGTTTCAGCGCGTCGGTACACCGAGCGAGAATCCGGACTCCCAACTGTCGGCCACCACGTACATGCGCGTATTTGCCCAAGCCAAGGAACTGGCTGCTGTGAGCGCGGTTGCCGGGGCGTGGAACTTTTGCTTCATGGCTCACTTTCCAGGTACGCTGGCCAGTGACTAAAATGACTGACTTGGGCCATCGAAACTTTATTGACAGAAACTAACACGCTCCCTTAGGGATGCATTGCTCCCTGGATTTGCGAACTGTCGTTCCAAAGCCCTTCTTGGGATACTACCCGGCCATCGTTCCCCAATCAGAGCTCGACGAAGCTGTCACTCTGCTCGGAGACGGGCAGAGGCGCATCTCTATTGGGCCACCGAAAGTCACAGAAGCCTTGGCTCCGCGAGAGAATTATGAGACCATCCAACCCGTTTCTTTGGACTCTTTCGGGGCCAAGACGATGCGTCCGCTCGGTGATGTCGTTCTTGGCCGCTCCGGCGACAAGGGTGGCAACATCAACCTCGGTCTTTTCGTCCAGACGGCCGAGCAGTACGACTGGCTGCGATCGTTCATGACACGTACGAGGCTGCAGGAGCTGATGCGCAATGACTGGCGGGACTGGTACTTCATCGAGCGGGTCGAGATGCCTGAGATGTACGCAGTGCACTTTGTGGTGTACGGGCCGCTGGGTAGAGGAGTAAGCAGCTCCAGTCTGCTGGACAACCTGGGCAAAGGATTCGCCGAGTACATACGAGCGATTTGGGTACCGGTCCCGAACAAATTCCTCCACCAGGCGGGCGCCAAGCTCTGATGAGATCAATGCCGCCCAGAGGGAGCTGCTTTGGGGGGGTGAAGGGTGGGTTCGGGGCTGTTAAATGCTGACGGGACCCAGAATTCCTCTCTCGGCTTGCCGTAGCTGCGTAATCATATCGTTGACTCTTTGCACTTAATATCGTTCATAGGCTGTAAGCTAGCTCAAGTGTCCGGACGGACGGACACCACTGAGACAGCATACGTCTGGATTGATGAGCTGGGGATTTATGATGCGACCTGGTAGCGCTGACTACGACATCTGAGAACTGAAACGGGCACATTTGCTGGTACGTTAGTGATAACAATTGAGTAGGATGCAACAGTTAATCGACAAAGTTGCTGAGCGCTGGATTCACCACATTTAAAGAGCATAAACAGTGGGTTATGGTTGCTGAAGTCTCAGGTGTGGGACTGCGGCAGTCATTACTGAAATTTGACGGCGCATAGGTAAGGTAGTAGTCCGATGCTTTCGCCATTGAAACGCAGCAAAACATGGAATCATGGCAAGCCCAATTGGACCTGAAGTCCTAACCACACGAGTCCCGTCCCTGGCGCGCTGATTTTGGCTGCGGCACAGA
Organism: Tolypocladium endophyticum; assembly: GCA_024339985.1. Classification (NCBI taxonomy): domain Eukaryota; kingdom Fungi; phylum Ascomycota; class Sordariomycetes; order Hypocreales; family Ophiocordycipitaceae; genus Tolypocladium; species Tolypocladium endophyticum. Next base: position 34,750 of record JALHBW010000151.1, read on the forward strand.
AACGACGACTTGACAAATGAGCGACGAATTCCTTGTTTGCCAGTTCAGTCGGCGCCTAGCCCAGGCCGTCTCATCCAACTGGAATCTAAGTTACTGGGGTCCTCCAGTCTCGCCCAAGCGCCGACACACCCCTGCGCCAGCTCCACATACGTCATCCAAGCCAGCATTCCCAATTAAACCTGCTTTGACACTCTGTAGTTAGAATACAAATAGCTCTTACGCGGCTGTTCTGCAAGCTAGGGCAGAATGGCCGCATAGGTGGACAAAGAGCATCGTAATGCGACTGCTAGGCCGCTGGTGACACACGTATATGGCGTCCGCCCGCCAGTGCATCGCCGCACCTCTACGCCATGAGGCCCTCACTTCTGTACACGCTCAGCATCTTATTGCAAGCCGTTTATTCCGAGGCTGTCACGATCACCGCTCCCGCGGCAATCCCGTCAGATGAACCACAATGGAAAACCACGCAGCTTTTCACTTCAGCGATCCTCAACAGCACGAACTTCTACCGCTCCGAGCACAACGCTAGCGATGTCGCCTGGAACAAGACGCTTGCGGACTTTGCGTCGGACTACCTGGATGACAAAGGTTGCAAGTTCCAGCATTCCGGAGGCCCCTACGGCGAGAACCTAGCCATGGGATATCCAAACGTCACGGCTAGCGTCGAGGGCTGGGGCAATGAGCGTCAAAAGTACGATTTCGGCGACCAGGGTTTTCACGAGGATACTGGACACTTTACTCAGCTTGTGTGGAAGAACACTACAGATGTGGGATGCGGGCGAAAGCTTTGCGGTGACAGTGGATGGTACCTGGTATGCGAGTACTGGCCGAGAGGTAACGTTATCGGACAGTTCACCGCCGAGGTTGACAAAGAGAAGGGAGCAGCAGCATTAGAGAGACCTCCGATATGGGCCGCCATTGCGGGCGCAGCAATGTGTATACTTCTTGACACATGGAGGGACAGCTTCTGACTTCGTAGTCTGGAAAGCGCTGTTGCTCCCACCGGGGATGGCGGCATCCGCCGCCGCGCCCGTACTTGTAGCTCGGCGGAACGGGGAGTATGATGGGCTCGGGGTGCCGCTTCTCGACCCTTGGGCCGATTTCAGGGGTTCAGGTTAACATGTTGGTTACATGTATAGAACTATAAATATTAAAAAAGAGAAACACGTTGAAATGTGTTAAAAACCGTTTTCTTCGATACTATAACCTACTGATTGTAACGGCGAAGTGACCAACGTCTGCCAGGCGCTGGTTTTATGAGTCTAAAGAGTCGCTCAGGACTTCTGACGGATTTCACTATTGGCTGACAGAAGCAACTCCGGCCCCCACGCAAGGAAGGATCAAGGACTCGGGCAACAGAGGATTACCAGCAAGGTTACATGTAAATTCTGAGACCTAATATATAACACCGTTTCGTCCTCCATAGCTCCATACCAGCCACCCTTCATGCCATGTCATATCAGTCGCTTTCATCCATCGAAAATGGGTCACTCTTCTCGTCTGATTCATCATCATCCGAAAGAACTATCGTTGCCTTAGCGGCAGCTGCACGCCCCGGTCGGCGACGAATCGCGACTGGGGGTGAAGGCAATTCGGCAGGCTGAATGCCTTGAGCCGGTTGGTCGCTGTCGTCCTCCTCGCTCGGCTTTTTGGCCGGCTTCTTGGTGGTCTTTGTGCTGACTGCCTTGGCGCTTGTCGCCCCGTTGTAAGGTTTGTTCTTGGAGCCGGCAGGTCGACCTCGTTTCTTTACACCCAACACGTTCAAGGGTGCCCTTGAAGCCGGGGGAGGCTGAGATGATTTGCTGCCTGTTGCAGATGTATTTCTTGCCGTAGACCTTGGTGGCGGGACGTCATCGGAAAGGAACGCGTCCACGTCATGAATGCCATCATCTGCTTTGGCAGGAGGTTTCTTCGGCGATGATCTGGCGAGCATTTCATAGTTTGTATCATCATCGCTCTCAAACATGAACGACCGGGCCGATTTGGCTCTTGGCTTTGGCGAGGCAGTTGTTCGTCCCGTACCATTGGCGATGTCGTTCTGTTCCGACCGTGACATCGAGATGCGGCTGAGCCGGCTGCTCGACTTCGCATTTTCCGTTTTCTTGATGCCCTTCACAAGCTGGTGGACATTGTCCAACACATCGTTGCCGTCGCTCTCGGATAGCTCATCATCTGAGAGTCCCCACGTGTTGGGCTTGCTGCCTGCAGCTCGCTTGCTTCTTCCATTGTCGGTTTCGTCAACGGTTTCGATTACGTTCGAATCCGGTCTCTTCCTGCCGAGAGCCGCCTGGTCGCCGTCCGAAAAGTCATCAGCGCCCTCCTCTCTCTCGATCTGAGGCTTCACTTCTCCGTTAAAGCCATTTGTAAAACGATCGACGATAGTCTTCTTGGTGCGCAGTGCCACCTTCGATGCCTTACCTTTCTTTGTCGGCTCATACTCGTCGTCATCCAGCCTACGACGACTTTTTCCAGCCCCAATCTTCTTGGACGCGCGTCGCCCCATCCTTCGAATCTTCGTTTGGATTTCAGCATCCTGGTTCAGCTGGGCTTCCCATTCGGCAACGAACTGGTCCAAGTCCTTGCACCACAGATCCTTCTCGTCCAGGATATCCAGTGCATCATGCTCCTCCTTCTTTCTCTTGATTTGATCATTCAACTTGTCAAGGCGCTCTTGGATAAGAGACCAAATCGGCATCTGCACATCGTTAGGTTGGACAAGACCAACGCGTCATCACTGTAGACATACCAAGAGAAGATAATCATAATCACGAGAGTCTCCACCACCATCCTCATCGTCAGAAGAATCCCCATCTTCATCACCAGCCGACTTGGACTTCTCCCCGTTCTTTCCCTTTCGGAACGGCTCATACTTCCTCTCGCGCAGCTCATTTATGAGAACTTTTTTCTTCTTCCTTGACACAACAAGCTCCCCATCAATGATTTCCCGAATGAACCGCGCTTGGTTTTGAAGTTTTCGGTAGTCGGCGTGGTATACACCAAGCCAGTAGCGCTGTTAGCTTGTTAGCACCATCTGATTAGCGGGGACTTAAGGGATGAACAGCATCACCTTGCGCCTCGAATACATATCCAGACGGAAATGATAATACTCCTCCATAATGTCCTCTACTTTCTCGAATTTGCGGATCCGGCCTTGGGTGTCGAATGCAACGAGATTCGAGGTAGCGACTTGCTTGTTCAGCTTTAAAAGCTCTCGAAGACTGTCAACCGAAGGGTTCTTCATGTGCCTCTCATCCAGTTGAAGCTCAAAATGCACGGTCTGGTGGTCGTTGAACTCCTTGTAGTCCTTGATGGCGGCCGGTCCTTTGACGCCACTAATGATTTCCTCCAGTCTCGCCTTGAAGTCATCGGTCCACAGCCGAATTGGCAGCTCAGTAATGAGAACTTCGTTGGGCGCGCTTTCATTCCAATGAACGATCCCGTTGAACTTGTATCGGTCTGTCCCTGCAGGTTCCATCACGCCTTTCCAGCCACGAAACCAAGGGTGCATTGGCTGGAACTGGGATTCGATCCCATCACAACCCTCCAAGCGACCCATTCGCCTTCTCAAATTGTTAACAATATCCATAGGGTTATAGTTAGGGATTGATGTACTCCATCCAGTGCCAATGCCATCGGCACCGTTGACAAGGATCATCGGGATGATAGGAGCGTAGTTCTTTGGCTCAATCATCGACCCGTCGTCATATTGATGTTCCAGATTTGGCTCATCAAGGACAGAAAATATCTTCCTAGCAAAGGGAGACAGCCGGGTATGAATGTAACGGGGGCTAGCAGCATCTGACCCGCCTGCAAGTCGAGATCCAAAATTGCCACTTGGTTCCAAGCAATTTACATTGTTAGACCCAATGAAATTTTGAGCCAATCCAATGATTGTCTGCTGCAAGGAAGCCTCACCATGATGGTAGGCGGTCTGTTCGGAGACGTAGCCAGCTAACTCGATAACCTTTTTGTCTTTGGTTAGGTTTCGCTTGAAGCTGGCATATAAGACCTTGCGCTGCCCGGGTTTGAATCCGTCTGTTAGAGACGGAATAGATCGTATGTTATCCGCCATACTGAATAGAATGAGTTCCTTGTTGATGAAGTCGTTGTATGAGATTGATTTAGTGGTATGATCGAGAAAAGTACCCGGAACGAAATTCCCTAACCATTCTTTCCTCGCATCAGCCTTCTTCTTCGAAAAGGCTAGATCAAACAGGGGTACTTCATCTGGCTGCATGACCTTGAACTCTTTCAAGTGCTCATCGAGGTTGGAAAAGTATACCTGGGCATCCTCGTTTGAGCTTGTCCCCAGCCCCTTGAAGTATTTTGACTGCCAGCGCGACATCTCGGCAGCATGTGCTTCCTTCCATGCCTCGTATTGTGGAAGGTTAAAAAAACTCTTGAGCCTCAGAGGTTTCTTGGGATTCGAGCCTTGCCACACTTTGACGACGGGTGTAATAAACTCGCGAAAAAAATCAGGGATCTGAAGCAAGGACGGGAACTGAACTTGAAGGAAATTGATCAAGAGCCCTTTGATATGGCTACCATCGTGATCCTGATCCGCCATAATCATGAGGTGGCCATAACGAAGGCCTTTCGTATCAGTGTAGACTTGCTTGTGCTTTAAGCCAAGGAATTGCTTGATGTTCTGAATCTCTTGATTCTTGGTAATTTGGTCGATTGATGCATCCCGAACATTAAGCATCTTTCCACGCAGGGGGAAAACACCAATGCGATCGGGATCCAGAATGGCCCGCCCAGAAACAGCGAGGCCCTTTGCCGAATCGCCTTCAGTAAGAATCAAGGTACATTCATGGCCACGTCTCGTGCCAGCCAAGTTAGCGTCGACAAGCTTGGCATTACTGATTCGCGAGCGTTTACCGCCGTCGCTTTTCGCCATCATTTTATCAGCTTTCCTCTCAGCAAAATCCATAATGTTCTTCAACGCATCGGATGCAGCGACCTTTTTTAGAAAGCCATCTGTGAGAGAACACCTGCTTCCAAATTGGCTAACTTTGGTAGTCATCTGTTCCTTGGTTTGGGACGTGAAGGCGGGATTCGTGATGAAGCAATTGATGAAAATGAAGATGTGGTTTCGAACGTGGCTCTGCTTCAATGCATGACCCTTTCTCTTCTTGGTCAAAGCAGCTAAGAGACTCTCCGTGATCTGATCCGAGATGTAGTTGACATGGGTACCGCCGGTCGTAGTGGCAATCGAATTCACAAACGAGACCTGCTGGAAGGAACCATCCGAGACAGCGAACCCAACTTCCCAGCGTGGATGGGCCTTGTTATCGTCGAGGATAACAGTGCAAGATGTCGGAGCACCTTCTTCAAGGCTTCGCTCCTGACCGATGGTCTTGGCGTACATCTCACAGTAGCCCTTGAAAGACAGCTTGACGTGTGTGCCATTGAGAAAGACCTTGATACCGTGAACCGTGCCCGCCAGATCGTAGACTCTGCGATAGAGTAGACGTTCTAAGTCGTCATCAACACCGTCGGGCATGTTGAACTTGGTGAAGTCTGGTCGAAATGTGATTCTGACAAAGTTGGCTGTCTTGCTGCTGGAGATCTTGGGCTTTCCAGGGTTCGTCATGTTGTCAGTCCACGTCTGCTTGTATCTCTTCGCATTGTCGGAATCTTGAATCTCGACCGTAAACTGAGTGCTGAAGACGTTACATAGTTTAGCACCGTAGCCGTTGCGACCGCCAACCGTCTTCTTCTCATTGTCATCATAGTTGGATCCAGTAAGAAGATGACCAAAGATCATCTCGGGAACAAACATAGCTTCCTTCTGTGGCGGAATTAGCAGATGTGTACACGCATGAGACCTAGCTGCTTACGCCATGCATGACGACTGGGATCCCATTGCCGTTGTTCTCAACGCTAATTTCGCCCACTGATCGATCAACAGTGACTTTGATGTAGGTCATGATATGATCCTTGGTGTCGGCTTGCTTGTTATCGGCAGCGTTGACCAAGATCTCGTCGAAGATCTTGTACAGGCCGGGAACATAAGTGATTTTGCGGCGATCCATCTGTTTGGTGTCTTTGTCAAGAACCCACATCTCCGACTCGGTCCTGATGACAGATCCAATGTATGTATCGGGGCGTTTCAAGATGTGCTCCAATAGCGTAAGCTTTTGGTATTTTTCGTCGGCCGACTTCTTGACTTTGGGCTCGAAAGTGTCAAGGACGTCGTTCATGAATGTATCGTTTTCGATTGGGGTTGTCGACTTGACTGTAGGCTTTTTCGCAGTCGACGCACTCATTTGTTTCTTGCCTTTATGCGGCAGGGCGGAGCTTGAGAGGTCATCATCGTCATCGTCTACCTCGTCGCTTAGTCGTTTGCCTGATTTCGACTTGGCTGAGCTAGAGGCGGAACTCTTCGTCGTGGCAGGGTCTTTCTTCTTGACGGTCTTGGATTTGGGCTTCTATCGACAGTTAACATCGCGGTCGAGGGAGGGGAGATTGTGGTGCAATCGGGAGTGAGGGGAAAGGCAATGGGAGAAGCCTGGTGCAAGCTCTTTAAACAAAACTATATTATGGTACGGCATACCTCTGGAGAAAACACGTCGGAGTCGTCTCCGGCGCCGAAGCTGTCGAAATCCGACGGATCTGTTGTGTCGAGATTCATCTTCGACATGTTGACCTTGTGGAGGCCGGGCTTTCGCGAGGAAGGTCAACGTAGGGGATTCGGATCACGGAAGAGACAGAATGAGATAAGGCTTGGAAGGACTGCGTACAACTATATTCGATTGCGATCAACTGAATATTGTCGTGTTGTCACGCTTCTGGCTCTGGGTTGCTTTGTTTGGTGAAGTGTCTGCGCCCCGCGTCTGTGAGACGCGTCTGAAGGCCCTGGTTTGTGGGCCTGCACGGGACAGTCTGACTACCTAAGCTATACGAACCAACCAACTGAACTGAACTGCTTCCCAAGATGGAACACATGTTGGGCCGAGGGTGCGCATCAGCTACGCCGCCACGTCCGGCCACCCTAGTGAGGTACTGTGTACATCTGAGCCGCCTACCTAGGTCCTCACTGTCGAAACCACCAAAGTCGGCGGCACCACCTACCCGATTCGGTGGGCTCAACAGTGTTTCCTATCATTAATCTGTATAATGGTGTCTGGATTCTGAGTAGCAATATATGCCGCTTTCTGATAAGATGGCTTGGAACAGTTGCTTATTCTTGACAATACTTCACATTATTTGTCATGATGCAGATCCTACCATTGGCCCTTTGATTAGTCTCTTCCGTGTTCTAACAATGAATTCGCTATACGCCAGACAGCTTGCCGCAGAGGCTACACTGTGGCAGCTCTGTAGTTGATAGTAGTCTGGTGTTGAACCTAATTGGAGGGTCCCGTTACACAATTCGGCGTAAAGATGTGATGAGCTGAGTCCATTTCTTTTCTCTCTCTTTGACTACTAAGTACTGCCTGTAGACGCAGGTATCGATTTCCAGGATTTGACAAAGGAGACGGGAATTTCTATATTCCGTAGGAGCGCCAGGTTACTCCAATTCTGGACGCATTTGAGTTCCTCAACCCGGTGCTACTACACGTGGTTCGCTGTTGATGGTATTGTACGTAAAGTAAAAACTCCTTACTGGTTGAAGAAGTTCTCTAGTACAAGACCTTTGTCATTCGCTGCTGGTATTGGAGAGCAGTGATCTCATCGTATGCTGCTGGATGCTTTTCGGTTACGAAGTGTGGCAGCGGCCCAGCTGATGTATCCCGATGAGCTTTGAAGAAGAAGATGCCCGAATATCGCTCCGGACAGAAACCTTCCGTTAAATCTTTCATGGTAGGAGGCACTGTGACTTGATGGACGCCAGCCTTGATCACGTCGTTCGTCCAGCGTTGGAAGGTGTCGCTGATATTGACCACCATTTCTGTTGGGCCATCTGGGTTGCCAGGCAATACGGGTGCGAATGTTCCAGGATTAGAACGGTCCTCGAGCTCAAGCCCACCGACAGAGTCCTGGAATAAGAGAGTGATGATGCCAAAATCTGTGTGTGGCCAAGTCCGCTTGACCTTGCCGGGGGCAAGCTCGCGGAGGTCGGTAGGTGGGTAGTGGTTCAGCCGCAGCTCGCTCGAAGCAGGCTTGCACCGCTCGACTAGAGTCCCGCCTGGTAGATCCAGACCGACTTCCATGGCGCTCATGATATTAAGGCAGATATCTTGGAACTGCACGTAGCAGTCTTCCATCAAATTTTGGAAGCCTGGTAGCTCGTCCTCCGAAGGCCATTTGTTTGCAAATTCGGCATCACCGGGGGGCCCAGCATCAAAATGCTCCTATTACAAATGTCAGCATTGCGAGTGGATATCGAGGCAATGGGATAATGCGTACTCGAGCATCCGTCAAATCATCCCAAGAAGTTTGGCCGTCGAGATTCTGTTTTCTAAGCTTTGAAGTCTGCTCTGCGCCCACCCAACTGAATCCCCGCTGGGGATTGGGTCCCCGCCGATTGGAAATTCTCATCTTGGACTCTGTAGGAAGAGCAAAAAAGTCCACTGCCTACTTTTGTGTATTAATGACAATTCGTCCTCTTAGGGCGTGATTGATGTTCACTCACCGCTGCCATGTACGCTTTGACCGTGTCCTCCGGAAGGCCGTGGTTGAGTAGCTTGACGAAACCATGGTTCCGGAAACTTTGGACGAGCGCTTGGGCCAGTTTTCGGCTCTCTGTGTTTGAGCCGTGTTTAAACACAGAAAAGTCTAGAGTCGGCAGATCCATGATGTGAAAGGAGCTTGTACGTAACGCCAGAAATTCTTGAAGTTTTGACGCAATCAACAGCCCTGTATCCAGAGCCTGTGTTGTGAACTACACGTAAGTTAACCCCGACGTCTGGGAAATGCTTGCTAAGTATGGAATATGTCGGCAGGCCTGGATTGCCGGAAAGTGAGCAGTGAAATAGTTTTATTACGACAAACAAAGCATAAGCTTTAAACACTAGGCTTCGGTCGCACGTCATGTCATCATATAGGCGAAGTGAGTGCCGAATCCTTGCAATTGCAACGCGAGACCACGGTTGGTAACAACAAGCTGTGATTCGCCAAGTCGACACTAAACGATTCATCACTGTCTGTTAGGCAGGCATAAGAGCAACAATTATCAAGAAATCCCTATGGTGGGGTTCGCGGCGACAAGTTGTCGACAGTAAGCCACCAAACTATGGCGTGTTTGGGTGGGGCTTCGGCTTTAAGCTAATCTTTTGTCATATATCAACAAAACCAGCGTGACTGTCAGAATTCAATAAGATAACGCGGAGGCCTCGATGCAATTGACAGTAAGCTCACGTGAGGTACCAGTGAACAATATTGGGAAAAAGTTAGTGTCTCCACAGCCCTCGCAACACCGGTATGTGAGCACCAATTACTAAAACGACTTGCAAGAAAGAGGATGGCCTTCCGCACCTTACGAAGTCATCCGCAAGCAACCATACTATTTCGAAGTTGATAAGTTAAAGGACTCTAAGAACTATAAACTATGATGAAGGTGGAGTAATAGTCTATTTTATCAGCGAATGAGCGCGAGGACTTCGTACCAAATTGCAATGCCCAGGCCAGAATAACGAAAGGTGTCCCTGTCTGTGCGGAGTTTTGCTGAACGCCTGAGCCATCCTACAGCCGAGTATTGGCAGGCCGCCGAGATCAGTTCCATGTGTGAACAGAAAGAATGTCTCCAAACTTCGGCCATAATGTAATCCTTCGAGCTGGTCAGGAAACCTTCAACTATGCGGATCTCTAAGCACACTCCGTTTTCTTGCTGATGCTGGCGCTGCTGTCAACATTGCGTTCCTTCATGTAAGGGTCATCGAAAGGTTTCTGTCCCATTCTACTCCAACACATCGCCGACATTAAAGCCTCGTCTGTTTCTTTGCCTTCGAAGAGCAATTCTGACTTTCCATCACCCAGGTGTGTCACAGATCGGTCCTATTCCCCGCATGTTAGCCTTCCATCTCGCTGATCACGGGGACCATTCCTCATACTAAGCCCAATGTCAATTTGATGACTCCATCTGCCCAATAATTCACATATTCGTTATGAGGTTTCTTCCCTCTCGCCACCAGAAGTATGTTCTCTGCTACAACGGCGGCTTGACGCATGGCCGATCGTGCGTTCGGATTGGGAGTATTGGTGTTTGCGACGTCCCCGCAAGCGTAGACATTGGAAAGCTCAGGATCGGCCACTTGTAATGTTGGCTTCACTTTGATGTGTCCGTCTGAAGAAATGGCTTCAGGCGAGAGGCCCTTTAGGATCTCTGACGATGGCCTTTGCCCAGTGCAATTCACCTGTCGTCCAGTGATATTAGTTCCATGCTGCACAAAATAGAGTAGTTGTGGGTGTAAAATGGCATACGATAAAGTCGCACTCTAGCTCGCGGCCAGATGCCAGAACAACTGTTCCAGATCTTGAGCGCTCTTCCACCACGCGCTCCCCGAGAATGACTTCAACGCCAAGACGACGAAGCCCTTCGAGCGCCGACTTTTGGAGCCCCTCTCCAAAACGATGCATGACCGTTTTGCGCGAATGTATCAGCGTGATCTTTTTGTCTTGGTAGAGCGCCTTTGCGTCCGTTGCAACCTCTACACCGGCCGCACCGCCTCCAACGACAACGATGGACTTGCCGCACTGAATCTTGCTTTGCATCGCTTGCATGAGCCGCATGCCTTCGAGCTTGTCCGCAGAATTGACTCGCGACGGCAGGCCGTGCTCAACGCTCGAGCCTGTGGCAATGACGAGGATTTCATAGGGGATTTCTTCACCGCTTCCCGCGAGAATCACTCCGTGCTTTGTGACGCTCGCAACGCGATCTTGGAGCCAAGTAAGGATTCCCTCGGGTTTGTCCAGAACGTTTCCTCCGTACGGAATGAAAGCCTTGTGCTCATGGCCCTTGATGACGCACAACCTTGGCAAGACCCAGGTGAATTGAAAGTGGCTATTTGGTTCGATGACGATGACCCGAAACGGGCTATTCGGTGGCAAACTTGACGTGAGAAGTTGCGCAACATGATTTCCGGCGAATGACGCTCCAACAATGACAATATTGCGCGTTCTAGATGAAGGTGCAGACGGTCCGAACCAGAGTGCTTGACGTCGGGTCCAGGCCTTCCGGAAAGCACGTCGAAGCTCAGAGCATAATACAAAGACGATATAGCCAGCAAGCTTGACGTACAGCACTGGTTTCGCAAACATCTTGCGCAAGAGCAGGCTCCAAAAAGCCAAGAAATGATGATCGAAGTGGCAGGTCACAAGCGAATGATCACTGACCCTGACACGAAAGAGTGCATGAAGGACTCCGTACCGTACCAATCTACCAATTTGGATGTACTCATGCCCGAACAGGTGTTGAACTACTTCCGATGACGGGGCCCTCGGCTTCCCACGCTCATAGCCTAGTTCTGAAGGGGAAGCATGTTTCATTAGTGCTAGTCCGTATTGCGGCAATAATTAACCTGGGAATAGATTACAGCGATTATCAGATCATCTGATAATCTAGACCCTCGGGAGTGTTACCCCATCCGATCGCAATGGCAAAGTGCTTAAAACAATAGTTTTGCTAGTTTCAAGCCACAATCATGCTAGCGTCGCAAGGTCAGGATACCCTGTCCGTCGCCACTCTTGAAACGTCAGACCTCCCGCGACCGATGGCATTCTCACCATTAGCGGTACCTCAATATCCGTATCTGTGCCCAGAACCTCGGCTTTGTGCACGATCTTCTCAGGCAGAAGCTCAAAACCCATCTTCTTGTACAGGTTGACCGTTGAAGGCGAAGACTCAAAATAGACCGGCAGACCGGTAAGGTCGCCCATCTGAATGCCCCACTGCACCAAAAGCGCCCCGGCCTTGCGCCCTTGATGCTTGGGATCCACTGCGATGACATGACAGTCTAATTTGACGTTAGTCGAAGACCCAACGTTGTTTGCCATTGTTGGAGAGGGTCGGCAGGACTGACAAATATACGGCCGACCACCGAAGAGCTTTTCTCGGGCCTCCCACAGCGGATTGAGGATCTTTTCCGCTCGTTCTCGCTGCTCGCCCTCGAGCCATGGAACACCGAGATTCTGGCGCTCCTCTGGGGACCTCTCCCTGAGGTAAAGATCGCCAAGGCCCATGCCGACAATGCCCCCAGTGACGGTATCCACGCACTTGAGAGTATACTGATTGTCAGCGCTGTGCCAGTATTGTAGCGTCCCGGCCGCATGAGCGTCTCTGAACTTTTCATCCAGGATCCCAGGGAACAGAACTTTGAGCATGAGCCGGCCCATCACATCGTGTTCAAAGGCGGAGAAGTACACATCATAGACTCGACGAATGTCCGGTATGAGGGCTGGAAGAATGACCTGAACCATTTTTGTGAATGTTGCAAAGCGCAGAGGCTTGGAGTGAGGCAAGAGATGAACGCTCGAGAACTGTTTGTGATGAAGCGTCCTTGGCAAGACTTTCAAGAGTCGCTGGTGCTTGATTCAATATCAAGGACATATTCCTAAGCTTAAATACTGGATGCCAATTCATCTGCTCACAGCCCCACCATTCACAAGAATTCATCAATTGCTCATGGCGGCGAGCCAAACCCGAGTTTCGCGGACAGGGGCTGCGGCGCCATTGCCCCTTGTGGCGTGCTCAAAAGCCAGGGTCTAACGACGCCGTCGCATTGATTTTGACGAGGCGCTGTATGCATATTGTCCAACGCAGTCTATTGCCTCGGGACCTAACAGATTCCGTATCCACAGGTCCGTGTCATGGTTCGCGACCCTCATTAGGCTCTTCTGAGAAGGCCTAGGTAAAGTACCTCAAATAGTTCACGAAGCTTTGTCACATAACCTTTTTAGCGCCGTTTCCTAGTCCCAGGCGGAGAGATCGCAGCAATTTCGGCGACTGATTTTTATTAAGAATCTCAAAGAGATATGCGAAGTTAACTACATGCACGAATCTACTCAGCTGCAGTCATGTAGTACCAACTTAAATGCATCTGCGCAGTACCACTAGGTGTTACAAAGGTGCACGAACAAAAAGCCCAACCATCATGCTCTGCAACCAAGTCAGGAGTTTAGTCCCCACCATCCTCAGCTTCTCACCATTTAAAAAAGGTGCAAAATGGCGGCGCCAACGCCAATTGCAGCAAGCATAGCCGGGGCAGCGTTCATATTCACACCCTGTCCCTGTGTCAGCAGACTTGTCCGTCCACATGTAGTGCAAATTGCCCACCTGGTTGACCACGACAGTGGAGGGGCTCGGCTGAGAGCTAGTCTGATTCTTGGGACCGGAGGGCTGCGGGGTTGCCGAGGGAGCTATCGTCGTCGACATGGTTACAACGGCGCCTGAGCCAGAAGTCTGGACTGCTGAAGGCTTCGCTGAAACGGTGGTCATGGTAGCACCATCAGATGAGCCAGCGCTAGGCAGGGTAACCAAGCTAGCGGAGGAGGGTGTGGGTGCAGAGCTGCTGACAGCCAAGGGTGCAGTGGAAGCCTGCAGGAAGGCATTTGTGTTAGTCAGTTGAGCGGCATATCGCTCCCATGTGCGTTCCAAGTGCACATACCGGTGGAGGGGGTGGGATGCTGATTGGAACGCCGAGATCTGCGCGCTTCGTCAGCTTGTCATCGGAGAAGTTGGCGTTGTTGAGTCGAACCTTTGCAAAGACCGACACCGAAGTTAATGGCCTCACTTGCGCCGCTGCCACACTTCGAGTAGACACACTCGGTGAAGTAGTTTTGAAGATCCTTGCCCTTGCAGAAGCAAAGGTACATATTGTCCTCCTTGCAGCTCAGGGGAGGGTGCTCAGTAACCACAGATTGGAAGCAGTTGACCTGTTGCCCGTATCATTAGCAAAAGTCTAGGCTTTCCTGCAAGCGGCTGTCATACAGCGCAAAGTGACTGCGCCGTGGCAATAGGCAGCAGGGCTGCGGTGGCAATGAAGGCGGATCTCATGTTTGTTGAAGCGTGTGGTGCCCGGCTCTAACGACGAATAGTATTGGGAGAACGTATCAAACAAAACCTGTATCGAGGCTGGCAGAGGGAGTAGGGTAGTCAAGGTGAGTGAAAGTCCGTGAAAGAAAATACAGTCCGAGGCCATTAAATAGAGACACCGATACGGAAATCTTTCAGAGCTGTCCGCTAAATCTCGCTTCCCGAACAAAGCCAAAGGACGGGGGGCAATGTCCCAGTGACTTGGGAATATGCAAACCGGGTACTTCAAAAATGGTGTGGCTGAGCCAAATTAGCGCACTGGAGCCTTGCGTGGTGGTAGCGGAGCGAAGCTGATGATCAGATAATTTTTTATCAATTTTCGCCGGTTTTCCCAGGAATTATCGCCTCGTACATGCAAGGTTTTGCGTCCACTCACACCGGAGATTACATGCTAGTTTAGGCTGGTGTTTGCACTAATGTATCAGGCTTAGGTGCAATTCTAGCCTTTGCCACAGAACAGGGTACCATGGCTTGAATGGCACTGCTATCTTATCAGATCATCTCATCGTCCCTTCCGGAATATTATGTATGGAGCAATACTGCAATTCAGCTGAGAGATTTAACGCATCTCACTCCACTATTCAATCCGCAGGTGGCCTTGCTCGTCTCACCTTCTTCTGCGATGCCCCCTCGAGCCCACCTCTCGGTGACTTTCGTCTCCGTGATTACCCGCGACTTCCGGCGGTAGATACGAAGAAGTAATTACAGGTGAGCTTTCGAGATTCAACAGCACATCATGCAGTCCGATAGGAACAAGTTAAGTGGATGGGAGCCTGGGTGACCCCTTTGTCCTTCACCATGCATGTTTTGCACAAGCATCCATTTGATGTTTCTGCGCTGCTCTCTCGACAACAAGCTAGAAGACCAAAGCGCACATACATTTTCTTATGTCCGCAGCTGGTTTTCAAGCCGCCAGTCCGGCTTTCCCTCGCGTAGAACAGCTGTGCTTGCATCCATTCGTTTTGAAACGTTCATAAAAATTCGCGAACAATGGCGAATACAAGAACGCTGTGGGTTACAGTATTGTAAAACGTAAGTGACCCTTTTATTTACTTGTGGAAAGGTCCCTTGAGCACAATTATGTCCACGCATTTTCAGCCCTCCGTGCCTTTGCATCATGGGCGAAGCCTACAAGGCTGCCACGACTCCCGCCACGAGCAATCCAGCGACACCAATTGGTCCTGCTGTTGCAGCAGCTCCTTTTCCAGTGGAGCTGGTGATTGTTGCAGTTGGACTTGTGGGAGTTGTCGAAATCGTAACGTTCCCTGTGGCGCTGACTGATACAGTACCAGTTGCTGAAGCAGTGCCTGCTTTGGCCTGAGCAGTAGCTGCAGCGCAAAACTTCGCACCGGCAGGAAGTGCCTTCCCTAGACTCGCAATGTTAGAGTGCAGCCTCTATCACGATCATCCTCCGTTCGACGAGGGCGTAGACGTACCAACGGAATCATCAGGGCCACAGGCTTGCATAACGCAGTTGACGCCGGAGTTATATATGGCCTCGTAATTTTTCTGAACACAAATGCAAACAGCATCATCTAAGGAACAACTTGTTGCATCTTTGATTGCTTGGGTGAGGCAGTCGACAGAGCATTTCGGGAAGTAATCTTGCACTTTTTGAGCTGCCACAGCGCTCACAAGCGCGGATGCAAATATGTAGTGTGTTGGCTTCATGACTGGAATAAGCTCTTGATGAGCTGCGATCTTGTCATAGGCAGCGGATGTTCGATTATGCGGTTGGTGTTGTCAGAATGGCTGTATCACGCAGAACCATGCGCTCTGTAGACGCGTCTGTTTTAAAGCGAAAAATTCCGGGTTCGAACTGGCCGACGCCGCCGACTCGTAAAGAGTACCACAGGCTTACGACGGCCCAAAGTACGGGTACAAACTGATTGCCTGGCGCCAACTGCCTCCCATGACAAGACCCCCTGGTCACAGGAAATGGTCTTCGACTCATCGGAGTATCCGCACAACTCATTGACCAAGTGATGGACCCACCTCAGCGGCCTTTTGCATGTCCCGCACTGCCAATCGCTGGATCGTGCCAAGAACCAGCCGCAGGTGGGGCGCGCTATTGGTCGTAATGCTGGTCTAGACTCTGGATCCGGGATCTGATAAGATTTTGTACTTACGAGCCCCCGTCAGACGCTCGGCTTAGAAGGGCTCAGACAAGCTCACATGCTTCTGAAACTAGAGCATGGTACAGTACGGACGCTACATGTATGGAGATGTCGGTGTCTGCAGCCTGAAAGAAAATTTGAGCCGAGGCCATCTATACAAGCCCTAGTCTGCACCCCCAGAACGGGTTTTCGTTCTCCGAGGGCTGGCGTTCCACTTACATGTCCTTGCGCTGGTGCTATGTGATTCCTGTACACACCGATGCGACTCCGTGAATCGGAGAGGTCGCCAGTCAATTCTCCTACCCGTCGACGTTGAGATTCCAAAGCCTTCAATGACAAGCCATACGTACGCATTTGTCCAACCCGCCACTACAAGTAGATTTGTCACTTTCGCGCGCGAAAGCAACCACAATGGGCACGCTGCATCAGGCAAAGTATGCTTCCGAGCAAATATCAGACGGAGGGGCTGCGGCAACCCGAGAAGGCGAAATCGAAAAGAGCGACACCATCACCCAGCCCGAGCAACAGTCGGTGAATAAGGAGACGGAAGCAACCCGACTGGAGGATGGAAAACAAGCTGGCGTTCAGAAGATCGAGGCTGCGACTGCGGTGCTGTCTCGGTGGCACTTGGTCGCAGCATATGGCAAGTCAGTATTCGGATTGCTGGGCTCTGGAGGATGAAATGCTAATATAGCTCACTTGCACAGCATGTGGCTCATATACTTCATGACCTCGATTATGGAAGTTGTCGTGCGCACCCTCGATCCCTTCGTCACTAGTGCTTTTGGAAGACACTCGCTCACCGCCGCCATGGGCATTGTCTCCAGCATCATTGGCGGCTTGTCAAAGCTGGCCATTGCCAAGGTCCTGGATACAGTTGGTCGACCCCAGGGCTTAGCGCTGACATTGCTCGTTTGGGTCATGGGCCTTGTCATGATGGCAGCCTGTAAAAATGTAGAGACATATGCAGCTGCCCAAGTCTTCTCGTCCACCGGGTACTTTCAAACTCCTTCTCCGCAAAACCTTCGTAGTGATGCAGCTAATGTTATTGGACAGAGCGCAAGGTGTCAGCTATTGTTTGACCATCTTCATCGCCGATACCACAACCCTTCTCGACCGTCCACTTATGCTTGCTTTTGCAACGTCTCCATATATTGTTACAACTTGGATTGGTGGGCCCATGGCCAACAGTATTCTCGCAGGGCCTGGTTGGCGATGGGGATTTGGGGTTTGGGCAATCGTCACACCTGTCATTGTCCTGCCCCTGGTCGTCCTCTTCGGGACGATACAACGTAAGGCGAAGAAGCAAGGTCTTTCTACAAAACGACACCCTGGACGTTTTAGCCTCGCCGCACTTGGACGCTTTGCCATTGAGATCGACCTTGTTGGTTTGCTTCTACTGGCCGGCGGTATGGCTCTCTTCCTGCTGCCATTTGCGCTTTGGCAGTACCAGGATCAGGCCTGGCGCAGCCCGATGATAATCTGCATGATTATCTTCGGTGGCTTGCTGGTTATCTCGTTTATCGCGTGGGAAAGATTCCTCGCTCCTGTGACGTTTATACCCCTTCGATTGCTCACGGACCGAACCGTCTTTCTCGCTGGCCTCATGTTTACCTTCGTCTTCGCCAACTCTCTGATTTGGGGTAGCTATTTTACTTCAATGCTACTCGTCGTCTGGAACACTGGTATAACGAAAGCAACATATATCAGCAACATTTACCGTGTTGGGTCATGTTTTGCCGGTTTACTGATTGGCTATTTCATACGACTAACCGGACGTTTCAAATGGGTGGCTACGCTTTACGCGCTGCCACTGATGTTGCTTGGCGTCGGGCTCATGATATACTTTCGGCAAGCCAGTCAAGATATCGGATATGTTATCATGACACAAATTTTCGTTTCCTTTGCAGGCGGACCAATGGTCATTGCCGGCGAAATGGCGATGATGGCACCCTCTGACCACCAGTATATCGCCGTTATCATCGCTATACTTGATCTATTTGCTGGCGTTGGCAATGCGATTGGAAGAGCGATTTCGTCTGCGATTTGGACAGGCACATTCAAAGACGCACTAGCAAAGAGACTGCCACCTGAGGCTCCAATCGACAGTATATACGGAAGCCTCCCAATCCAATTGAGCTATGAGCTAGGTTCCCCTGAAAGAAAAGCGATATCTGAAGCGTACTCGGAATCGCAGCGTTACATGCTCATTACGAGCACATGCTTGGTGGCGGTCGGTTGGGTCTGTACTTGGTTTTGGAAAGACTTCCGACTGAAGGATAAGGTACAATTACATGGACACAAGGTTTAGAACGACGGTGCATTAAACGGTTATGCATCTCACTTTCAGTCACGTTGCCGCGAAACGGAAGAAATGCGAAGTCTTCTTAGACTTTGCTGCCAGACACGAATAGTTATCATTTATGGTATCTAAGTGGGGTATGAAAGATCTCGCTTTCATGCCCCTTCTTTTCAAAGCACAGCGTACACCTCAACGCCAGCCTGTAACAAGATGCAAATAGTTAATTAATGAAAATAATGATAGACAACAAATAACACTATAAAAGATAATAACCAACTTTCGGGAGCCTCAGAATAAAAGTATCCTCGACTTTTTGCCTTGTCCACACCTATTCTCAAGAGCAGAGCTACGTGGCCATTCGAGAACTCTGGTCCGCGATACGCCCCTGCCTCAGGTTCGTTCGACGGAAAACGTCCTTCTCCCGACCCTCAAAAACGTCTTTTAGGGATGCCGTCATGGTCGATGGGGAGGAAATGAACCCCACCTTAAAGAGATATCTTACGTTCTTGCGTACTACTTCACGCAGTCGTTCCTTCTCCTCCGCAGTTGGCTGTGTGAGTTGAGGGGGTGTACTACCAGAGGCAAGTCGACCAAGGAAGTGCTGCACAGGCCAGAGAGGGTGTGACTCTCCAGTCTCATCCATATGCGCCAAAGCAACTCTAGTCCACTCTTCCCATGAGAGGGGGCGGAAGACAAGATTCTCGCCCTCATCATCGGGCTCAGCCCGGGTCAATTCTTCGCCAACCAATCTCCAAAACTCTGGCACTGGAAGCCCATTTTGAAGATCGACAAAAGCTGCGCTCCCTTCTGGTATCTCTTCCTGAGCATGATCTTTGGCACCTACTCCAATCTGCTTGAGGATTGACCTGGCTACACTTCCCGCATCGTCAATGTAGAGCCAATGGTCGTCAGGCTCGGATGGGTAAGCCCGGATGGCAACGGCGCCTGCGACGATGCGCCAGAGATAATCATCAGTATTGGCGGCACCTCGACTGCCGGTTCCCAGAACCACACCTGGCTTCACAACAGAGACTTGCGGTAGCCCTCCCTTTTGTTGTCGCTGTTGGTGTGCGGGAGGGCTTGTGGGTATGGGCTTGAAAGACGCAACTTTGGAGCCAGATTGCAAGAGGGTCGCCACATTGTGCACGACACTCTCAGCCAGAAACTTGCTTTGCATATAACCTGTGCCACCCGTCGAAAGCTGAGCGGCGACGGCAGTTTGGTTTGCTTGGGTGTTAACAAGTTTGATACCGCCCGATACATACACGAACTTGGCGTTGTAGCCTGGAGTAATAGCTGCGCGTAGAAGGTCGACTGTTGACGACACGTTGGCGGCTCGAAGTGTTTCGAAGTCGGCTTGCCAGTTGACAATAGCGCCATTATGAATGATGGCGTCTACATTTCCCAAGGATTTGTTGTATCCGGAAAGCTGTTGCCACTGATGTACAGAAATGCCGAGGCGCGGCTGTGACAGGTCACCTGTCCAGACAACGATCTTCTTCTTATCAACATCACTGACTGTCGACCACCAGCCAATTATCTGGGCTGTTTGGGCAATGCGGTCCAGGCCGTGCTTGTCAGACTTCGCTCGCACCAGCACAATGACGCGAGCTACGCGAGCTGATACTAATAGCTGTCTCAGAATCTCTGTGCCCAAGAAGCCGGTAGCTCCAGTAAGAAACACAGATGCCTGAGGAGGTAGCGGCGTAGGATCTGTCGCGGCCTCAGCAGACCAGCCTTCATTACTCAGCCGTTTGACTTCGCCAAGAAGATCAAACTTTGGAAGGCTCATAGCCGCCTGTAACTGCCCTTTCGACGGTGATTGGGGGTGCTCTTGCAGTCTGCTCAGTTCTATGACTTCCGCCAGCTTGGCAATTGTCGTGTCCTTGCCGCTGAGATGTCCTAGGCTCAGAGCCACGCCGTAATCTTGTCGAATGCGCTTAGCCATCGTGATGACGCGAATGGAGTCGCCGCCGAGGTGGTAGAAGTTGTCGTTCACACCGATAGACTCCACAGGCATGTTGAGAATGCGAGCCCATAGCAGGCTCAGGTCCTTTTCAAGAGGCGTGGAAGGCTGACGGAAGGCTGTTGCAACCCCCAAGTGAGTTCCATTTTCAGATTCGGAGGTACCTAAGGGCACGAAAAAGGCCTTTATATCCGAACTGGATAAACCCGTTACTTGGTCCCGGAGCAATTTGCGGTTGATTTTACCGGAGCTGGTCGTTGGCATGTGGGAGACCAGAATGAAGCACTGGGGGACCATATAGGATGGAAGAATTAAGCTCAACTCGGCGGCTAAGGCGCTGAACTTGTGACGCAGAGAATCTGTCATCATCATCATCATGACCGGTGTCCCCTCGCTGGTGGGAAGCAGACCCCTGAAGCTCACCATAGCCACCAAGGTTTCACGACTGCTCGTGCGAAGAAGGTCAACCACAATATGTTCGGCCATTCCATCGAGTGCAGTGGCAGCCTTTGCCTGGTACTCAATCTCGCCAAGCTCAATTCGCTGTCCATGGAGCTTGACCTGGGTATCTTTGCGGCCCAGGTATTCAACCCTTCCGTCGGGAGTGTACCTCGCTAAGTCGCCAGTCTTGTAGAAACGTCGCTTCGCCTTTTCGCCAGGAAGCCCTGGGGAAGCTGTGATCATCCAGTCGGGCTCTTCAACCTCTATGAAAGCGTCCCTGGTGGCTTCTTCATCGTGAAGGTATCCTCTGGCCAAGCCGTGCCCTTCGAGAAGTAGCTCACCAGTGCACCCAATTGGAGCTAGGCGAGAAGGGACTTCGGCATCAACGACCCAAAGATTGAAGTTGGATCCACAGCCTACAATGTTGGGGCAATCATTTTGGCTAGAGAACTCAGAGACACTGCAGTAGATGCAGGCTTCCGCAGGGCCATACCCGTTCAGGACCCTCACCCGACCATACCACGTGCGCAGATTCTCCCGTGTAGGAGCCTCACCCCCCAACACGAGGGTCTTCATGGTAGGAACTTCTTCTGGACTCAAAGTGCTAGCCACAGAGGGCGTAAGCATCGCCACCGTTGCACGACTCTGGGCAACAAAGGCAGGGAGACCTCCCCCGGCGAAGCGGTCGCTATCAGAGGGAACACATACCGTTCCTCCAAATATCAAAGTAGTGAGAATCTCACCCAAGCTAACGTCAAAAACGTAGTTTGAGAATTGGAGAACGCGTGACTCGGCATCAAGCCCAATGTCCCGACCATGGCCCATGCTGCTGGAACATAGCGAATGATGCTCCATAATGACGCCTTTGGGCTTGCCAGTTGATCCAGACGTGAATATTGCGTACGCTGCGTTCTTTGGCGTGGGCGCTTGTGGCACATATGTGTCGTCCTTAGGATCAAGTTGCTTCACAAATTGCGGGGAAAGCACGACGACTGTGGCGGCCATTCCTGAGCACGACTCTGCTGTTGTAGCGGACGAGATGAGGATTTTGACGTTACCGATGTCTTCAATCAGTGCTTTGCGGCGGCTGATTGGATGCGAAGGATCAAGAGGAACGAAAACACCGCCTGCTTTCATGATGCTAAGCATGGCGACGATCGTCCACATGCTTTTCTCGAAGCAGATTGGCACATATACCTCTGGGTGCACACCAAGTCGCGACAAATATATCGCCAGTCTGGTGCTAACGTCGTCGAGCTCGGTGTATGTCATTCTGCCATCCCACGCATAGATAGCCTCCCTGTTGGGTGCCCATTCCGCAGCCCGGCGAAAGATCAGATCATGAACGCAGGCATTTGTTGACTGCATTTGGCGTGCCGGCTCAAGTGCCCAGGATCGAACCTTGCCGATGTCGTAAGCAGAGGTGAGAGTGACGGATGAGAGAGGCACAGCAGTCGATGAGGAAGCACCCGCGAGAAGTTGAGTGACAACATGAGAGAAGTGGTGGCACATCGTCTCTAGCTGACTCTTCGAAAGAACACGAGGGTCATAATTGGCGAGCAGGCGAATCGACTCTGGAGAGTTGATAATACACTGGAAGACTAGAGGGTAAACATGGTATCGGTGGACGTTACCCGTTGACAACGAGGTGAAATCCTCAATACTTGTGAAGTCGACGTCAGCCCCATCCTTCATTTCCAGCTGGACATCTGCTCTCCTTTGGCCACGACTTCCGGGTTGAATGACAAGAAGATTCTGGAAATTGCAAGCGTCGCGCAACTCATGGCCCATTTGAGCAATGCTTTGAAGGCCGACGTGCTCTTGCGGAATCATCTCATTAGAGTCTTGTTGCATTCTGTCGAGATACTCCCGGATAGTCGGCTGCTTTCGATCGTCCTCGACAATGCGCACACGAACGGGCAACGTTCCGATGGTCGGGCCCACAATACTGACAATGCCCGGCACGGATGCATTTCTCCCTGTCACTGTGTTTCCGAACACCACGTCGTTCGTCCCCAAGTATGCGGAAAGTACAAGCGCCCAAGCAGACCTCAGAATTGTGGGTAAAGTCACACCAGCTGCGACGCTCTCCTGGGCCGACAACGCCATATCATGAGTAATTGTTGCATCAGAGGCGACATCATCGCTTCTGGCTGTGGTCAACCCGGCCTTGGCTGGAATCTTGGGGAAATGGCTGATGTTGACATTCGCAAAGCGCGATCGCCAGTATGATTTCGATATATCTTCGTCTTTAGAGGCGTCCATAGTGAACTTGACGTATCTGGAAAAGGCAATCGGCTGAGTAACGGCACTATCACGATCGTAGGCTTTCTGGGCAATGTCTAGCATGAGGCCAATAGACCATCCATCGTAAATCGAGTGGTGGATGTCCCAGACGAGATGCTTTGAACCTAAACCATCATGAACAATGGTAAATGCGCAGAGGGGTTTGCCGAAGCCTGGTGACCAATTGAAATCCTCACGATGTTGCTCGAGTACCTGGGTCAGTGAAGGCTCGCTGCCCCTCACTTCACGCCATACAATCGACTCATTGAGAATGACTTGCATCAAATGTTCGTCCTCAAACAAAATTATTCGAGTGCGTAAGTTGGTACAAGCTTCGAACATTTGGGCCATGGCGGCTTTGAACCGGGATAAGTCTACACTTGAAGGGAGATGCAAGGCAAACCGGGCGTTATATGAGCCAGGCTGTTTCTCAGCCAGCGCAATGAGGCCTTTTTGCAAGGGAGTGCATGGGTATGAGTCGACTACCGTAGCAGCAGGAGTGCCACACTGTTGTGATGCCTCTTCAATGAGGAGATTGACCGGCATACTTGGTGGGATCAGACTGAAGGGCTCGACGTCATATTCTTCGGCGACGTGAGCCCCATTGGACTTGTTCTTCGAGTCGATGCATGCGGCCATATCCAAGAGACGTGGGTTCTGGAACACTTCAGATGCCGTGATGTTCACACCATCCTGCTGTGCCAATGAAACGAGCTGAATCGTTGTGATGGAGTCGCCGCCGAGCTCCATAAATGTATCCTCTCTGCCAATGTTATCAACATCGACGGAAAGAACGCGAGACCAAATTTCACGCAGAGTGAACTCCGTCTGAGTGACTGGAGGGGATTTGATATTTCCACTCCCTTGGCCAGCAGATACGGAGAAGGTGGCCAGTGTATTAGAGGGGATGTTTTTCGATATGACCGTGAGCTGACGGCGATCAAGCTTCAAAGAGTTGTTCAAGGGCATTTTTGTGAGTGGCAGGAAGACTGTTGGTACCATGTAGTCGGGTAAGACGGTTTTCAAATCATGAACCAGTGAAGCGAAAGAGCTGCGCAGACTATCGTTGATAGGAACCAACAGCGGTTCGCCATGCCTTTGGCGGTCTCGAACTTGGTCGCTCTTCTCGCTAAAGCTTATGAAAGCAACGAGCATCTCCCTACTTTCTCGTTTGATGACATCGACAGCAGCATGTTCTATGCCGGCCAAAACCCTTTTAATATGGTGTTCCGTTTCTGCGGTATCAAGTCGTTGGCCACGCAACTTGACCTGCGTATCTCGGCGCCCGAGGTATTCAATCAAGCCGGTATCAAGGTTATATCGCCCAAGGTCTCCTGTTTTGTAAAACCTATATCCATCTCGTGCCGGCAGAGTGGACGATGGGAGCCAGCGAGCAGTATTGAAGAAAGTAGTCTTTGTTCTTCCTGCATCATCAAGATAGCCACGCGCTAAAGAATCAGATCGAACAACAATCTCACCGACACAGCCGAGTGGCGCAAGGCGTTGAGGCCTGTCAATATCCGTGATCCAACAAGTTATGCCAACATGGGGAACACCTCTGCCTATTGTGGCAGGCATTTCATCCTCAGAACCAAAAACGTGCGTGGCGCAGAACATCACGGTCTCGGATGGTCCGTAAGCGTTCACAAGCCTTTGCACATGACTATGCCACTTGGTGAGACTTTCTCGTGTGGGTGGCTCACCAACGAGAACCAAAGTCTGAAGTGATGAAATACTGGTTGGATCAAGTGTCTTGGCAAAAGAAGTCGTGAGCATAGCTGTATTGATGTCATTGGCGCGGATGAAGTTCGAGATGTCGGACAGACGCTCAGCATCGGTTGGCATGAAAAGCGTGCTGCCAAACATGAACGCACCAAAGATCTCGGCAATGCTAACATCGAAAACGAAGCTCGAAAACTGTAAGACACGGCTTGAAGGGTTTAAATCGTAGCCCTCTCGCGAAGCAGAGCCACGAATGCTAATACAAGCAGCCGCATGCTGGACAACGATCCCCTTTGGAGTGCCGGTTGAGCCAGAAGTGAAGAGAACATACGCAGTGGATTCTGGTAAAACCCTTGGAATGGACACGTTTGGTGCCTTGTTGTCGGAGAAGACCTCCGACGATGAGTCGAGTTGGAATACGGTTGTCGCCAAGTTTTGGCAAGATTCCATCATATCTGAGGATACGAGCAGCAACTCGGCGCCTACTTGCTGCACAATGGCTTTACGCCGCTCGATTGGATGCGAAGGTTCCAGCGGAACGAACGTCCCCCCGGCTTTCATGATGCCGATCATGGCGACGATTGCCAGCGGTGACTTTTCCATGCAAATGGGAACTCTCACCTCCGGATGAATGCTGAAATTTTCGATCAAAAATTGCGCCAGTTGAGTTGACATTTGGTCGAGCTCAGCGTAGCTCAAGCTACCTGCCGTTGTGACGATGGCATCGCGGCGAGGATCAATTGCGGTCCAACGAGAGAGACCGTGGTGCAAGCAAGAATCCGGGGCACCCTCCTCCGTGGAGAATGCACGATTGGGCTCCTGATTCCAGATTCGTACAACATCCAGATCTTTGGTTCCGAAAAGCTCAATATCTGCGAGAGGCAAACTTATCTTGTCCATGTCGCTAAGCTGCATTGTGGCGTTCTCAAATTGACGGCAAAGAGCCTCCATCTGCGCCGTTGTGATTGAGCGCGTATCGTAAGTGGCGGTAATCTCCACGTTCCCAATATCACCAAGCACACACTGAACGACCAGTGGGTAGGTGTAATAGCTTTGGTTGTCATCTATAGTTTTATCCGCGATGTCGAAAGCACTATTCATTTCCGCTGGACCAGATTCGTTCGGCGATTGACGGCTAAACTTTGGCTGGATGATGAGGAGATTATGAAAGTTGCTAGGCTCCGGGCTGCCAATCAGCCTTGAGATGTTGTGTAAACCGATGTGTTCATACGGAAGGATGGCGTTAGCTTGGCTCTGGATTTTGGACAGGTAATCGCCCACGGTGGAGATCCTTCTGTCTCCAAATCGCACGCATACGGGCACAGTGGCAATGGTCGGGCCCAAGATGCCCAAGATGCCGGGGATGGAGGCATCTCGGCCGGACACAGTTGCACCGAATACCACATTGTCGCTGTCATCATGGTCGCTATTTAAGTGTCTGTCCAGTAGCAGTGCCCATGCAGCGCGCAAAAGATTGGCAGTGGTAATGCCCGAGGACCGGTGTGCATCTGGTACGCAGAAAGAGTGTGTTATGGTTCCATCCGATCGCACATCGCCTGGTGTCGCTCGAACCGTGCCAGGAAACTTGGAAGTGTTTGCACTCTGGAGCTGTGATTTCCAGAATGAACGTGCTTCTTCGTCTGTAGTGGACAGGCTATAGTCGATGTAATTAGCAAATGAGTAGGTCGGACGTGCTAACAAGACGTCTTGGGAATGATAGGCGCTATGCAGTATTTCTAACATCCGGCTCAGTGTCCAACCATCGTAGATGGAGTGATGAATTTCCCAGATGATGTAAGTCTGGGCTTTCTCGGCAGATATCATCGTATAATTGGACAAGGAAGTGCCGTATGAAGCTTGGGAGAGTGGCTCAGAAAGGCATTCTCGGAGCGACTTGCCCTTAGGCGTTCGCCAAACCAGATCTTCATTTAGGACGACTTGTATTTGGCGACCTTGAGAAGCTGAAGTAATAATTCGGGTGCGCAGGTTGGGGCAAAGAGCCACCATCGTCGCCATAGCAGAGCGGAAACGGCCGACATCGACGGTTTGTGGCAATGTCACAACAAAGCGGCCCATGTAAGAGCCACGCTGCTTCTCTGCAAGAGCGAGCATGCCTTCTTGCAGGGACGAGCAGGGAAAAGCGTCTTGGACTTTGCTGCGGTCAACCTGGCATTGCTTGACAGCTTCTTCAATGACTTCTTGCTTCGCCGCTTCTTCGCCCCGAGGTGAGGTAAGTAGACTGAAAGCTGAAACGTTACGGATTGCAGCATTTGCAGCTTCACCTTCTCTCATTTCTGCGACTTCTGCCATCTCGGCCAGTCGAGGGTTCGCAAAGATCTTGCCAACAGTAATTTCAATGCCACGCTCAGCAGCCTTCGATACCAGCTCAATGGCCACTATAGAGTCGCCACCGATTTTGAAAAAGTTGTCCTGTCTTCCAATTTGGCAGGGATTGCCAACTCCGAGCACCTGTGCCCAGATGCCCCTCAACTGCTCTTCCATGTCGGTCAATGCTGCATCTTTGATGAAAACCTGGGCGGTAAAGGCTGCGACAGACACTGCTGACAACTCTTCAATAGAAAGGGCCTCGATTGCCCGAAGCAGTCCAGATCGGCTTGGCTGCCCAGTCGAGTCGACAATGGGTACCGCGCTGGCTCTGACCAGAATGAAGTCTTCTGGCACCATGTGAGCCGGAAGTACCGCTTTCACCTCTAGTACAAGGTCCCTTAATCTTGAACGTAGTCGATCTGTGAGCGAAGATATCTGTACAAAACCTTTATGTCCTACAGCAGGTAATGATGGTTCGCCGGCTTCGTCAACAAGTCCAAGGAAAGCCGTCAATCTTCCCGTATTGGTTCTAGCAACGACGACCTGCAAGACTTCCTCCGGCGAAGCCTCACGAATGCGCTGCTCCGTGTTGCCGGAATTCATATGACCAATCAACGTAATAGTGCCGTCTGCGTTGTACTTGGCATATTGTCCGGTTCTGAAAAAGCGCTGATCTTGCTCCGCTTCAGCACTGAGAGCTCTGTGCCACTCGACGTCATGGATGTTCTCTTTTGACATGAAGGCCCTGTCTGTCTCAACTTGGTTTGCAAGGTAGCACAGGGCAAGTGAGGCGGTCTGAATGACAAGTTCGCCTCCACACCCAATTGCTGCAAGACGCTGTCTGTTCAGGGGATCAACAATCCAGCACTTGGCATCGCCAATTGGGCGGCCAATGGAGAGGCCAGTAGTTTGGACTACATTAGGGTTGAGTTGCTGCATGGTATTGAGGCCTCCAGATTCCGGAGTGGACCAACTACTGAGGACTCTTCGACCCTTCAAACTGCTCCCCAGCCACTCTGCCAGCGATTCTAATGGCAAACTGAGACCTGTCAGCAGTAGGTTTCGAAGATTCGGAACATCGCTCGGCTGAAGGCGTGACGCGTTTTGAGCAGACGTGAAGATCCAGTTCACGTCAGCTTGGTTGATAAATCGCACAAGAGCACGGTCCAAGTGAGAGGATTTTGGAACACAGAGAGTCGCTCCAGATATAAGGGGAGCCATAATCTCGTTAATAAATGAACCAGAGCCACTGGTAGAGAGGAGCGCGACTCGGTCATTTGCTTCGAGCCCCAATTGTTGTGATAATTGAAGCTGGCTGGCGCAGGCAGCATGATGTTGCACTACGACTCCTTTCATTTCGTCTTCCGTGTTTTCCGGCGTGGTGAAAATGACATATGCAATGTCTCGTGAAGTGGTCTTTTGGCCTGGCTGACTATCCTTACCAGAACCTGAAAGCTCCTCGTCTCTGAAACTATCCGCAGATAGCTCCACAACGTGCTGAACAATTGAGGCGCATTCCACTGGAACTTCCCTTTTCAAGCACAAAATGGAGCGCGCACCACACCTTATAATGGCCTGGCTGATATGCTCCCTCTTTGCGTTCCAGTCTAGAGTGACAAAGGCAGCACCGAGAATATTGATTGCAAGCATAGCAACCGGAGTCCAAAAGGAGTTTTTGAGGCAGATGGGGACAAGATCTCCTCGTCGCACTACGTCCTCGCGCCGCAAATGATTTGCTAGCCTTCTGGATGAAACGATCAGTTGTTTGTAGGTCAACGTTCCGTCCCAAGAATGAACTGCAGCTGAACTAGGGCGAATCAGAGCTTGTCGCTCAATGTGTTCTGAGAGGGTAGCGATGCCCGTTGCCTCCTGGTGCATTCTTGCGAGGATTACTTCCTCACGATTGTTCCACTCCAACATCTTCTGAAGATCCGTGTCTCCAGCTAGCGAGACATCACCAATCACTCTGTCCGTGTCTGAGAAGTGGATGAGCTGTTGCACTACATGCTGAAATTGCTCAGCTATAGTGACTAGCTCTGGCTTGTTGAGATAAGCTGTATCGTAAATAAGGTGTAGTTGAACGTCTTTGTCGGACAAATGTCCCTGGACAACAAGCGGATACGTGAAGTAACTGCTGACTGTCGACCCGCCGAGGTCCTCCGTTTCGTCGCCGCTGACCAATTTCATGACTCTCTCTTTCGAAACCTGACTTTGACCCGCAGCCACGATGTGCTTTGGTTGGATTACCAGCAATGTCGAAAACTCCGTAGCAGCTTTCGCACTGGGGCTCAGACGTGCGATCCTTTGTAACCCGAACTGCTCGTAATCTACCATCTCTGTAGCCTGATGCTGTACGCCTCTGAGATAATCTGCAATGCGTTGGCGGCGATCAAGACGGATGCGCACTGGCACAGTGGCGATGAGCGGACCCGCCATTTTTTCGATCCCGGCCACTGGAGCTTGTCTCCCGGAAACGGTTGCACCGAAGCAAATGTCGGAGGTGTGGTCCGACAAGGCGGCTAATACGAGGGCCCAAGCCGCACGGAGGATTGTTGCCTTGACGACATCAGCTTTGATGATGCTTGGGAAAACAATAGTCCGAGAAACTGTCTGGGTCACAGAATGTGACGAGCGCCTGACGGAGGGAGGGAATGATGCTTTGATGGATTTGTCTAATTGCGTCCTCCAGTATTCAGCTGCAGCATCTCTGGTCAAGCCCATGGAGTATCTGATGAAGCTCGAGTATGGAACCAGACCCTGGGGACTCTGGTTAGATTCTGCAAGTCTTTCAGTCTGGACGTAGGCTAGATTTAGGAAGTCGATTATCAGATTCATAGTCCAACCGTCGTACACGGAGTGATGGATGTCCCAAACGAAGTAGTAGTCATCACGATTCTCTTTCTGTTGAATGTCTCCTCGAACAAGAGCATGCCGACTCAGGGGCGACCCATATGTCATTTCAATATTTTGAGTCTTTTTCAAGTAAGAGGTCAAGTGCAAACCCTCTGTCGGCTGCCAGTTGAAGTCGTCCCTCATCACGGTCTGCAAGCTGCCAACGGCAGGGTGTCGAATGATCCTGGTTCGAAGATTACTGCAGAGCCTGACTACTGCTTCCCAAGCGGACTTGAATCTTGAGATGTTGACATGTGGTTCAAGACGATAGGAAAAACGAGCGATGTATGATCCAGGTTGTTTTACTGATAGGGCCATAAGGCCTTCTTGCAGAGAGCTGCAGGGATAGGCATCCTCAATCTCACTGCCACGAGATAGACCACACTGCTCCGAAATCAGGGACCGAAGTTCGCCAGGACTCACAGAAGACGGTAGCAGTGTCCATGCCTCGGGAATGGCAGATCTCGACGCATCCGAATTTGAGTCCGCTTCGTCGAAGGCTGTAGCCGCCTGGGCGACCCTGAGTAGTCTCGGGTCATCAAAGACATTCCCAACAGTGACAATGACGTTGTGCTCTCTTGCGATGGTTGTCAACCTGATGGCTGCGATTGAATCGCCACCAAGAGCAATAAAGCTGTCATCACGTCCAATATTGTCGATAGAGATGCCCAGAACCTGCGCCCAAATCTTTTGAAGCAAACGTTCCATTGGCGTCTCAGGAGCCCGTTTGACCTTATCCACAAATGAATAATGCATTGACGTGTCTTTTGTCATTTGCGCAGCTAAATCACGCAACTTAATTCGGTCAACTTTAGTCGACGTGATGAAGGGCATATAGGAGCAAGGTACGAAGAGTGTTGGAACCATGTAACGCGGCAGGGCGACACCCAGCTGGCCGATCATGGTGGTGATCTGATCTTGGAGAGCAGCTGTGATAGGAAGGAACATATCTGCCGCAAGTTTGCCCAAGTCAGATTCAAGATCTATCCCGGCAGTTCTGGATTCGTGATTGGTACAGAAGAATGCGACAAGTTTAGCTCTTGCGGAGCTGCTGTCGGACGAGGCCGGGCTATTGGCCAACACCACGGCGACTTGAGGTGCATTACCAAGGCATAGCCGAACGTTATGTTCGACTTCACCGAGCTCGACTCGCAATCCGCGAATCTTGACTTGTGTATCCTTACGTCCGCAGAATTCAATGGTGCCGTCCGAGTTGTAGAACCCAAGATCACCAGATTTGTAAAAACGATTCCAACTGGGATCATTACGGTGGGGAGCCCAAGCAGGAAGCATTTTACCGCTAATGATTGTTGCTCGAGTGCTCGCCGGGTTGGCCAGGTACTCTCTCGTAATGGTAGGACCCTGGATTATAATCTCGCCCACACATCCGGCAGGAATGCGTCGATACGGGTTCTCTGCATCGACGATCCAACAGTAGCCACCGACCGGCTTACCGACAGTAAGGGAGGACTCTTCGAGCGAAGTCCACTCTTGCAGAGTACTAAAAACGCAAGTTTCCGCAGGGCCCCAGCCATTTACCAAGCGAACTTTCCCAAACCAGGCCTGGAGAATATCACGTCCCACGGCCTCGCCGGCCAAGAGCACCAGCTCTAGACAAGGTACTTGCTCGGGAGAGATGGTTCGTATGAAGGCAGGGGTAAGAAACGCCCAACTAATATTCATTTTGCAAATGTACTCGGTCAGACGATTCATTCTGTCATGGTCGGAGGGGATGCAGATGCAAGCTCCCGTGATGAGTGGTGCAATTATTTCACCAATACATAGGTCGAACACGAATGCGGCAAATTGCAGCATCTTCACCTGTGGTGTCAGACCAAGGCGCTTCGCGATAGCAGTTTGGCTAGTAGCGACAGCGCCGTGCTCCATGACGAAGCCTTTAGGGACGCCAGTACTCCCAGACGTGAAGAGCACATAAACGGTGTTGTGAGACTGCACGTCGGTAGAAGGAGGGCAGTCGCTTCTTTCCTGTGAAGTCACCTTTTCTTCGGTGCTAGACAGCTTCAAGTCGAGGTCCGCCGTCACATCGACAACCTTCTCAATTAAGCCTTCTAAGAGCGGTCTATTCTGAGGAGACACGAGAGCAAGCCTCGCTCGTGTCTGCCCAATGACTTGCTCGTGTCGTGTGACGGGATGGGAAGGATCAAGAGGGACCCATGCGCCGCCAGCTTTGTTGATGGCCAAGATAGAGACAAAATACCACACTGACTTCTCAAAACACACGTGGACAAGGGTTTCGGGTCTAACGGAGTGTTCATGATATAGAAAGTGGGCGAGCCTGTTGGCAGCACGATTGAAGTCTCTGTAAGTAAGTACTCCGTCCCAGGCTTGGATTGCCAGCGCATCAGGTCGGAGGAGAGCCTGCTCTTCGATTAAGTTGTGGATGCAAATCGATTGTATGACAGGAGGGTCTTCTTTATTCCACTTGTCAAACTGTTCCGCATCTTCGGGCCCGACTAGATCAAGCTGAGAGAGAAGTTTTTCGTTGTTGGGCGCACCTAAATCTTGGGAACAGCGGTGTACAAGCTGCTCGACAGCTTGTTTGAAGTGCCCAAGGATTTGCTCCACTTTCACTTGCGACACTGTTGAAGATGAGTACGTGATGGTCACGCCGATGTCCCCACCAACATCCGGTAAATGGCATTGGAACACGAGTGGATAAGTGAAGAAGTCCCTTTCGGCAGCATCTTCATCTTCGCCATCTTGCCTGACCTGGGTGAGCACAGGCTCCTCCACGACTTGACCGATTGAATCATCGGCATTGATGGCCAGCTTTGGAGGATGCACAACGAGCAGTGTACGAAAGTCGCACGCCTTCTTTGCATCCTCACTCAGCTTCGAGATATTTTGTAAGCCAAATTGCTCGTACACAATCAGGTCGTTGCTTTGTGTCTGAACTTGTTCAAGATATGCAGTCACAGAGACAGACGGGTCAATGCGAATCCGCAAAGGGAAAGTAGTCACCGTTGGTCCCACGATCTCCTCAATGCCTGCGACAGGAGCGTTACGACCTGATACAGTCGTACCGAAGACAACATCTTGCTGTCCCTCAGCTCCGTCGCCGCCTGCATGGGCTGAGACTACAAGGGCCCAGGCAGCACGCATGAGTGAAGCTTGGGTGGCCACCGTGTGATTTTTGACCCCGCCAGAGGGTGACGGTACCATGAAAGATGACTTAATCGAAGCATCCGTGCGAATCTTTCGCTCGCCGAGCGTACCCCCTGTTAGCCGAGGGAAGTTGGTCTGCTGAGCACCCTGTAACGTGGACTTCCAATACTCCGCACCCTCCGCCCGAGTACTCTCAGTGTGTGCGACAAAGTTAGCATACGGCGTATGTTTCGATAGCACAAGTTGTCCGGTTGGATCGCCGTACGCCTTGAGAAACCTTTTGCGAATTAGCTCAAGAGACCAGCCGTCGTATAGCGCGTGATGTATTGTCCAGATGAAGAATTTTTCGCCGCTATTGGTGGACATCAAGATTCCGCAGCGTGACAAGGACGTGCCGTACGTCATTTGTGCCTTCTTATCGTCCTCTAGGTAGTTCTGAAGCTCCTCACTAACATTTTTGCCAAAGCCTTCGGCTGCATTCCACTGCACTGCTTCGTCAAGAACGACTTGAATGGCATGACCATCTGTGAGAGGTACTATGCGAGTTCGGAGAATTGGGTTTTCCGCAACTACACTCTCCCAAGCCGCGCGGAGGCGGACAACGTCAACGTGCTTTCCAAGTCGAAAGGCTATTCGAGCAATATAGGTTCCAGGTTGCTTTTCTGTTAGCGCCATCATCCCTTCCTGAAGTGAGGTACAGGGGAAAGCATCAACGATCTTCGGCATCGGCTGTGCTGTAGGCTGCATGGAGTTATTCAGAGACTTCTTAACGGTCTCCATAGAGACGGTATTTTGTAGGAGTGAGAAAGGTTCCAAAGCTTCTGAAGCTTTTTCGATCCAAGGTTTCCCTTGCTGAGTCGCCGCAACGCATGCCTGCGCCATGTCCTTGAGCTGAAGGTTTTTGAAGATGGTCGAAACATGAAGGCCGAGGCCCACATCTCTAGCTGCCGTGACGAGGCGAATTGCCGAAACCGAGTCACCACCAACCTGCAAGAATCCGTCGTTTCGACCAATTGACTCACGAGGGATGCCTAGTACAGCTGACCATAGAGCTTGAATTGTCATCTCAACTTCCGTCGCCGGGGCTTCCTTGACCGTTTCGCCGTTGTTTACAGTCGTGGCAGAGTACTGAACCAAGTCTTCCCATGGAAGGGCTCGAGCCAGATTCTGCAGGCGGCGAATATCGGTCTTTCCTGCAGTGTTCAAAGGTATTGTTTTGACGGGGAGTATCAGGGTTGGAACCATGTATTCCGGTAGTTCGAGAGTGAGTTCGTGAATGAGATTGCGAATGGCCGCCCGAAGTTTTTCATCAACCGATAGCAACGGAGAGTTGTCCGAGTCATCATAGCATGGTGTATCAGAGCACTCAGGGTGATCGAAGCGGATGAATGCAGCCAGTTCAGCGGCGCCATTGATTTTGACATCTTCGAGCATGGTGACTGCAATCTGTGAGTCGAAAGACTTGAAATCTTGGTCGCCCCCGGACAGGGTCTTTGCTATCTGATATTCAATTTCCCCAGGCTCCAGTCGCTGGCCGCGAAGCTTTAGTTGCACATCCCGGCGACCTAGGAACTCAAGCTCTCCTTGAGGTGTGTATCGGACCAGGTCGCCAGTGCGATACACGCGAGAGCTGTTCTCTCGTGACAGCCAAGCGGGCTTGACGAAAGCGGCGTCCGTCTTGGATTTTTCATGCAAATATCCGTCTGCAAGGCCCGGACCTTCAATGACTAATTCACCCACGCAGCCGACCGGTGCAAGCGTATTAACATCATCGGCCATGGTGACCCAGGCGTGGCACCCCACGGCTCTCCCAATCACAGAAGTATCGGCAGGAGAAGAGATGCGGCGATAAATTGTAGCCACACACGCCTCGGTTGGACCGTATGCGTTGAAAAGTGTGACGTGTGGCAGCCACGTTACAGCATTGTCTTTCCGAACAGCTTCGCCGCCCAAGACTAACAGTTGGAGCGTTGGCACTTCCTGGGGTTTAATCGTCGTCGCGAATGTTGGCGTGAACAGGGCCCAGTTGGTCTGCGAGTCTGTTATATATCCTGCCACGAGACCATTAAGCCTTATAGTGTCCGACGGCACGGTGACACAGCCACCCGCAATCCAGGTGCCGAATATCTCGAGCACTGAGGCATCGAATACGAAAGAGGCAAAATTGATAGCTCGAGTGGATGGAGTCATGAGGAAGGTATCTACTTGCGCCGATATCGCAGAGCAGGCTGCTTTGTGGGACATAACGACTCCCTTAGGCTTACCAGTACTACCTGAGGTAAAAAGGGTGTATGCAGGAATAGTCGAGGAAACG
The DNA here is from genome assembly GCA_024339985.1 of Tolypocladium endophyticum. NCBI lineage: Eukaryota > Fungi > Ascomycota > Sordariomycetes > Hypocreales > Ophiocordycipitaceae > Tolypocladium > Tolypocladium endophyticum. The sequence continues at coordinate 70,222 of JALHBW010000151.1, forward strand.
GAAGGGAGGGAATTGTAGGCCGTTGATGCGGAGCGCCGTTGCAAAGACTCCACGAAGCCGTTGGAAAGGGAAAGAATCTTGGTTTTAGCACAATCGTACTGCTGGAGGATTCCCTCAGAGAAATCATTGCATGTTTCGGACGTTGCCAAGATGATTCGACTCCCCGTTTCCTTTACGATCATTGCTCTGCGATCAATGGGATGACTTGGGTCCAGTGGCACATAGCCAGCACCAGCCTTCATCACCGCAAGCATGGCAACCAATGCCAGCCCAGACTTCTCGAAGCAGATGGGGATTAGCGCACCATCAACGTCAGCTTCTGCACGCAAATGATGTGCGAGAAGGTGCGACGTTTTATCAAGCTCCGAGTATGTGAGAGCGAGATCCCACGCGTGAATGGCTTCGGCATCCGGGCGCGCCGTTGCCTGTTGTTGCACCATCTCATGCAGGCAGATGTTCAGCAGCTTAGGAGGGGCAATTGTTTGCATACTCCACTCGTGAACAGCCTGCGCATCTTCGGTGCCAAACAAAGTGATAGAATCGACGGTCAATTTGCCAAGCCCCTCATCAGATGATACCAGAGCGGTGAAGGCGTTGCGGAAGTGGTTTGCAATCATGTCCATCATTGTTGCAGGTACATTAGAGTTATCGTAGTGGGCGTCAACCACAATTCGGTCCGTGTGCATAGAGCACTCCATGGTAATGGGATAAGACTTCAAGGTGTCATCTTGAACATCTTCTTGCGATGTCACATTCGAGACTTGCCCAAGAATACTATCGCCATCTTCTTCCTGCAGCTCATCGCCAGCAGCCTGAACGACAAGCAGCGTCTTGAAAGAACACAAGTTCTTCGCGTCGTTTCCCAGTTCCCGTATCTTGAGAAGACCAAATTGCTGATGGGGTATCATCTCCAACGATGAGTGTTGTATTTTACTGAGCCAGGCAGTTGGAGAAAGATCGCCTTCAACATGGATGCGGACGGGAACTGTCGCAAACGTGGGTCCAACAATCTTCTCAATTCTCGGCAAAGGGGCATTACGGCCAGAAATCGTAGCTCCGAAAACGACGTCCTTGGTATCTGCATGGGCTGAGAGCGTCAAAGCCCAAGCCGCGCGGAGAAGGGTGTTTGTGGTAACAGCTCTACTAGAGCTGGGTGGTAAAGGCATTTCTGTGCGGAGGCGTCTCCACACCATTGGTTCCATCTGGCGATGGCTCTGTGGGAAGCCAAAAGCTTGCGACCCTGCGCTCTTATCTCGCCAGAACTTAGCCGAAGCCGAATTGTCGCACTCATTGACGATGTATTTGATGAATCGGCTGAATGGAGCAGCGTTACGTCTGTCGAATGAGATTCCACTATAAGCAGCCATTACCGATTCGATCAGAAGTTTGGAGCTCCAACCGTCATAGATTGCATGGTGGAGAGTCAAGACCAGATATCGGTGCTTTTGGTCCTCGGTGATAATTAGGCCATACCTGACCATCGGTGAGCCGTAGCTCATTGGCTTGGCTTTACAACTAGCAATGTACTGCTTTAGATCGGTCCCATGCTGCCAGGTAGGGCTACCGTCGTCAAGAACTGCTTGTAGCGTATGGCCCTTGACCAAAACCAAGCGAGTCCGTAGAATTGCCTCCTTGAAATGTGTTGAATTCCAAGCAGCCTTAAGTTTGTCAATATTCACGGAAGGGTGTAGACGGAAGACGTTGCGAGCAACATAAGTACCCTCAGCCTGCAGTGATAAGCTCATGATACCTTCCTGCAATGGGGTAACAGGATAGATATCGAGCAAGGTATTGCGATGCACATTGCATTGTTGAGCAGCTTCGCGCTTCACAACGTCGATGTCGTCGAGAGTTGGTGGGAGTAGAGTGAATGGCATCGCGTCGTACATACTCTCTAAATCGTCCCCGACGGGAGCGGCAAGCTTTGCCATGTCGTGGAGGGTTGGGTTGTCGAATATCGAGATGACACTCAACATAATGCCAATCTCTTGTGCGGCACCAACCAGCCTCATGGCACCAATTGAGTCACCGCCCATGCGCACAAAATTGCTGTTGAGGCCAATAGAGTCAATAGATACTCCCAGTACAGTGGACCAGAGCACCTGTAATTTCTTTTCCATTTCTGTCTCTGGAGCTTGTGTGCCATCGACGCGGATGTCAAGAGCATACGCCTCTCGGAGCTCCGACGAGGAGAAGGTTGACACAAGTTGTCTCAGCATTCTGCGATCTGCCTTTGCGCTTGACATAGTAGGCATAAAGGTGAGAGGTAAATAGAGCGAAGGGATCATGTAGGATGGGAGAGTCGTTTCGAGGCGTGCAATCACGGCCAATAGAAGCTTCTTCTCCGTCGATGTGAGCTGTCGAAGAATTCCGCTCCCTTGCTTCGCCGAGATATTAGAGCGCACGGCGTCATTGGCACAGAAGAAAACGGCGAGAGATCCGTCTTCTTCCTCAGCTTGACCGGAAGACCTGATCACGTCGATTACAATTTGCGGTGTGTTAGGAAGGGCAGCTCTCATATGCTGTTCAACGTCACCGAGCTCTATGCGCTGTCCGTGGAGCTTAATCTGCGTATCTTTGCGGCCAATGTACTCCAGCTCGCCTTGGATGCCATTGTATCGCACCAAGTCACCAGTGCGATACATCCTGTCCCTTATAGCGGCGATATCTTCGAGAGCCCAGGGCGGTGCCGAAACAAACGCTGCATTAGTCTTGTCGTCGTCGTTCAAGTATCCCTTGGCCAAACTAGGTCCCTGCGCGACCAGCTCTCCCACACAGCCAATGGGTGCAAGCTTGGTGTGATCCTCACTATCAACAATCCAGACTCGGAAGCCAACACCACGACCAATAAAGGATGCTGTCTCTGAAGTCCGTACTTTGTTTGCTGTGATGAGAACACAGGCTTCTGTTGGACCATAGGCGTTGATAACCGTTACACCAACCCTTAGCCAAGGCATAACTACGTTCGTAGACAGGGTGTCGCCTCCTATCACTAGAGTTTCCAGAGTGGGCACTCTCAACGGAGAGATAAGTTGAGCCATTATGGGCGTAAGGAGGGCCCAGGTCACTTTCGAGGTCGTCACGAAGTCGCAAAGAAGTTGCGGGTTCATGCGTTCAGTGTCTGTCGGGATGCAAACGGTTCCACCGTACAAGAGGGGAGCGATGATCTCGGAGATGCTCGCATCAAATACATGAGAAGCGAATTGCAGTGCGCGAGTCCTGTTACCTCGAGCAGAAGCGTATCCAAGAGGTTCGTAGTGTGCCTGCATTGCCGTGCAAAGCGCTTCGTGACTGATCATAACGCCCTTTGGTTTTCCGGTACTGCCAGAGGTAAACATAATGTATGCTAGATCATTCGGCATGGCTTGTCTCCGATCAAAGAAAGGGTTTGCATTTGCACGGAGTGCCTCATCCAGCTGCCCCGACACGTGAATGGCAGTCCTGACCATGCCTTCTGAAGCCGCAACACCCAGCGCTGAGCCCAGAAGAAGATCGGTGGATATTTGGCCCATGATTTCCTGTCGACGCTCCTTGGGATGCTTTGGATCAAGAGGTACAAAAGCGGCACCAGCCTTGAGGACAGCCAGGACCGCAACAACGTACCACGCTGTGTGCTCAAAACACAGAGGTATCATGCTACCAGGGCCGATGTCAGAAATGGTGCAAAGATGATTAGCGAGGCGCTCAGATGCGGCATCTAGCTCGGCGTAAGTCCAGATTCGGCTGGAACAATTCTCATCTGCATCGGGTGCCGAGAATATTGCTTCGCAATTCGGATATTTCCGGACAGCTTGGGCAAAGGTTTGAGAAATTGTATGTCTCAGAGGGATTGTATCAGCTGCAGACTCGTGATTCCATTTCATGACTTGCATTCGATCCTCTTTGGTGAGCAAAGAGAGATCCTGAATAGCCCGCGCGCCATCCAGCTTCACCATTTGTTCAACGACAAAGCTGAATTGTCGGCAGATAGCTTCGGCGTGACACCTCGGCAGGATGCTGGGATCAATGGTTGCGCGTAGTGTGATGGTTTCGTTTTCATGCAACAGGCACTCCATGACGAGGGGATATATGTGGTAGCCCTGATGCTCTTCAATGGTATGCATGATCTCAATGCCCAGGTGGTTCTCATAGCGATGAGCGGGCTGTATGACCAGGAGATTCTTGAAATCACATGCTGCGCGAGCTTGGTCACTCAGACGAGCAATGTTTTGGACCCCAAAGTGCTCGTGAGAGATCATGTCGTTAGATTGCGCCTGTATCGTGGACAACAGCTCGAAAATGGTTCTCCCTTCGTCTTTCGAAGGAACGCTTATGTGAACAGGCAATGTCGCCAGAGTAGGCCCGAGAACGGAATCGATTCCCATGACGGGAGCGTTACGACCTGAAACAACAGTTCCAAAAACAACTTGCCGAGACTCGGACCATTTCGATAGGGTAACAGCCCAGGCCGCACGCAGAAGTGTGGAGCTGGTGAAATCGCAGGCGGCTCGACGTGCTGAAGCAATGCTGTGATACACAACTTCGTGCTGCGCAGGTTGCGAGGATTGATTGACAACCCTCTTCTGGATCGGAAAATGTACCAATGGCTCCCCCTGTCCAGAAAATTCCTCTCTCCAGAAAGCCTCTGATCTTTCGGCGCTCGATTCCAAGACGAACTTAACATAGTTCTTGAAGGAGCTCACCTGCTCCTGGCTGACTTCGGTGGCTTCCACTTTGTTGTAGAACTGCACAAGCATGTTGAAAATTTGTGGCAAGCACCAGCCATCATAGATAGAATGATGAACAGTCCATACAAAGTACGAGATATTGCCCTCGCGCACCATACCTTGACGTGATAGCGGCAAGCCGTGCATCATAGGCGCGTTCTTTTCCGCTTCAATGAACGCTTTCAAGGGGCCGTGGCTGTGTTTGTTTTCGGGGTTGTACTGTTGCCACGACGTTGACTCGCGAAGTACAACCTGGATCATCTCGCCGGAGCAAACCACGATCCGGGTGCGCAATGTGTCGCATTTCATGACTGTTTTTTCCCATGCCAATTTGAATCGCTCCACATCAATATCTTCAGCTAGTTTAAAGACGTTTCGCGTAGTGTAGGATCCAGCCTTTTTCTCTGCTAGAGCCATCAGGCCCTCTTGCAGGGGTGTGCACGGGTAAGCATCTTCGACGACATCGTCAGGCACGCCACAAAGTCGTCCCGCTTGTTCTTGGATGACATGGCGCATCTTCTCAGAAAGTAGGCTGAAGGGATGGATAGCAAAGCCTCGGGTTTCCTTGACGACGTGATCAGTAGATCTGTCTTGCTCAGCCTTCATTGCCATACTGGACAGTCTTGGGTCCGCGAAGATATCCTTGACACTGAGCGAGATACCCTTCTTCCTAGCCATATTCACAAGCCTAATTGCCGTTATGGAGTCACCACCAAGTCTGAGAAAGCTGTCATCGCGACCAATACCACTCTCCGGATCGTCGACATTCAGCACCGTCGCCCACAGACTCTGCAATGTTCTCTCCATTTCGGTTTTGGGGGGAGCTCGGTGAACATTGTCGATACTTTCCAGGCTGTATGCAGCCAGGCGCTGACCAGTGATGGCAAGGGCAAGGCGGGTAAGGGTGGTCCGATCGAGTTTCGTGGCCGTGACTGTGACCATTCGTCGCATCGGCACGAAGATTGCGGGTACCATGTATGATGGCAAGACGGTAGTCAGGCGACCGTTGAGTCTGGCTACGGTTTCTCTGAAATCATGTGTCATTGGCAACAGGAGTTCATTGGCGAGCTCGTGGACGTCGTCGTCCCGCGAAGTCACCGTGCAACTCTCCCCAGAAAAACAGAGATAAGCAGCGAGCACTGTGGAGCCATTGGGGTTTTGAAAGACAGACACGGCAATGTCGCTGCTTCGAGGAAGCGAAGCTCTGATATGATGTTCAATCTCGCTCAGCTCAATTCTGAAGCCTCTGATCTTGACTTGCGTATCCTTGCGACTGACAAACTCCATGCTGCCGTCCGGATTATAATAAGCGAGATCGCCGCTCTTGAAGAAACGCTGGTCATGGGCCGTTTCGGACAATGCCCAAGGTGGTAACTTTGTGACAACTGCCGCGGCGGTCTTGACCGGGTCGCCAAGATAACCTAGTGTAATTGTTGGGCCCTGGATGACTACCTCGCCAACGCAGCCCACAGGTGCTAGGCGCGAGTGGTCATCTGGTTGGACGATCCAGCACCGACCACCCACGGGCTTTCCGATGTTAAGAGGCGAGGTATTCCTTTCAGCTGGGTCAAATTCCTTCAGACTACTGAAAAGACATGTTTCTGATGGGCCCCAGCCGTTTAGGAGCCGCACCCGGTCTACCCAGGTATCTAGGAGGTCCTTTGTTACGGGCTCGCCAGCAAGCAGCAGCAATTGAATGGACGGAACGTCCTCGGGCTGAATGATGCGGGCATAAGAGGGTGTCTGAAACATCCAATTGACTTTTTTCTCGGCAATAAACTGCGAAAGGTTGTTTTTGCGAGTTTCGTCAGAGGGAATGCAGATACATGCACCCGAAATGAGAGGAAGCAAAGTCTCTCCGATGCACATATCGAACACATATGATGCAAATTGGAGTATGCGAACAGATGGCGTGATGCCTGTTCTCTTCGCAATCGCCTTTAAAGCGGTGCTGACACCGCCATGACGCATCACCATGCCTTTCGGAAGTCCAGTCGAGCCCGAAGTAAAGAGAACGTATACCGCGTGGTCTGGTGTCACGGTGGACTTTGGAGGGTCAAGCCTTCTGATATGCCCTTCGGTGAGCTGCTGGTCAAGAGCAGCCGTCACTTTAAGGGGATTGGAGTGGAGCTTAGAGGCATAGCTGTAATGAGTCGCAGATGTGAGAAGTACGAGCGCTTGTGTCTGTTCAACAACAGCATGGTGCCTCTTCTCGGGGTGCGAAGGATCCAGTGACACCCAGGCTGCGCCGGCCTTGTTGATTGCGACCATGGCCACAATTACCCAGGCAGATTTTTCAAAGCAGATGGGTATCATGCTGCCCAACACTTTGGGATAGTTCTGCACAAGATAATGTGCAAGGCGATTTGAGGCGGCATCAAGCTGGGCATATGTAAAGACGCCATCCCAGGCTGAGATGGCAATCGCTGTCGGCGCAAGAGCTACACGGCGCTCGAAGAGTGTGTGAACACACGCATCTACAACTTCTGGCACTGCCTCTTTGTTCCAGATGCTTACTTGCTGAAGGTCATGGTCGGATAGAGGATTGATATCGCCCAGCCGTTGAGCCGTGAAGCCCTGGAAAGAGGCCTTGTTGCCCGCAAGCTGCTGAACGACGCTCTGAAATTGCCATCCGAGGCTTTCAGCCTCTTCTTGAGTCATCAAGCCGGTGTCGTAGGTGATGGTCACATCGATATCATCGGATTCACCGAGATGGCATTGGAAGACAAGTGGGTTGGTGAAGAACTCACTGCCTTCGACAGAGAGAAGTTCCGACGTTGGCTGAATGGTGAGTAATTGGTCCTCTTCGTCATGGTCCTGAAGCTTCGTCAAACGAGGGGGGTGAACGACAAAGAGGGACTGGAAGTCGCAAGCTTCATGAGCGCTGGGGCTTATTTTGGCGATGTTCTGCAAGCCAAATTGTTCATGAGGTATCATCGCGTTGGTCTGACGCTGAATGTCCTTCAAAAAGGCTTCCACGGTCTGATTTTTGTCAACGAGGATTCGAGCAGGAACTGTAGCAATGGCTGCGCCGGAAATGTTTTCTAAGCCATGGACTGGCGCCGTTCGGCCGGACACTGTATTGCCAAAAATCACATCATTGGTGTCTGTGTAGCACGCTATGACCATGGCCCATGCAGCGCGAACAAGTGTAGCTTTGGTGACACCAATGTTTGAGAATGCTGGAGTGGCTTGATATCGCATTTTTTGTCGCCAGTTTTCACCAAAGCCTGATCGAGTTCGGCTCTGATTTATGCGTGGAAACTGCGTCGGGTTAGCGTTCTCGAGATAGTGTCTCCACCATGCTTCCGAGGCAGCATGGTCAAGACTTCGGATGTAGCGAATGAAGGAAGAGTAAGGCTTGATGCTTCTGTATTGAGCAAGGCCTTCTGCAGTCTCGATGCTGTTCAAGTACGCTGTGTGAAAGGCTTCGAGCATGAGGCGCATCGACCAGCCATCGTAAATGGCATGATGCATTGTCCAGACGAAATACTTCAACCCAGACGTTGCATCTTGAACGATTGCAAATCGGCAAAGGGGATTCCCGAAGTTCATGGGACGGGACTTGTCTTTCGCGAGGTAGGACTTGATGTTTTTATCGTAAAGCCATGGTTGGGGCTCATCGATAACAACTTGGATAAAATCTTTTTGCTCAAAACAAACAATACGAGTGCGGAGGACCGGGGTTGCAGCCTCCACAGCCACCCAGGACCGTTCAAACTTGGGGAGATCGATCGTTTCCGGCAGCTGGAAGACCGTCTGCATGACGTATGCCCCATCTTGCTTCTCGGTGAGAGCCATCAAACCTTCCTGCAAAGGCGTGCACGGGTAGACATCCTGGACAAGGGCTGGATCAGCAATCCCGCACACCCTCTGAACCTCCTTGAGCAAGGTACTTCGAGCAATTGAGGGATCTAACAGCGAAAACGGCTCGGGATCTGCACTGTCATGGCTTCTGCCTGCGCCACTGCTTTCGCCGTTCTCGCTATCTAGCTCCTGAAGAGCATTTGCCATCTGTGAAAGCCGCGGAGTCTCGAAAACCATGGATACGGAGAGTTCCAGACCTTCCCCGCGAGCAGAACTGATTAGACGCATTGCAGCAATGGAGTCGCCGCCAAGCTGTAAAAAGCTATCATCGGCGCCAATTTTCTCGGCTGCAATACCCAGGACATTTGACCATAGTGACTGGAGTTGGCGCTCGAGGCCCGTAGATACTGCGCGCTTCTCTCCATCGGTCACTGCAAGCGAGTAGCTAGCGAACTGATCCACACTAAGCTTCTTGGTCATGCTTCGCAAGAGCGCACGATCAGTCTTGCCAGATGGAACTGTCGGAATACGTTTGAATGGCATGAAAAGAGTCGGAATCATGTACCGCGGAAGCTTGTCTCCTAGTGACGATACGAGCTCTGTCAATCGAGCTCGTATATCTCTCGTTATAGGGAACAATGATTCTGTCCCTTGGTTTGCTATTGTCTGCGCAATCGCCGGATCATCTAATAGCCCCGAAGAATTGTTCATGGCAAGGAAAGCAACCAAGAGCGAGTCTTGCGGGTTGTCGCTCATTGAAACAACATCGGCAACGACCTGGTCCGCGTCCTGGCATTTCGTCCGCAGCTGGTGCTCCACCTCACTCAATTCAATGCGAAGTCCACGCAGCTTGACCTGGGTATCTTTGCGGCCCAGGCACTCAAGAAGGCCTTGAGAGTTGTAGCGTACCAAGTCACCAGTCTTGTAGAGTCTTCGAGAAACCTCGGGACCCTGTTCTGGAAGCCAGTCCGGTCCTTCAATGAATGCCTTTGCTGTTTGAAGTTCGTCGCCAAGGTAATGACGGGCCAGCAGAGGACCCTGAATGAGAAGTTCGCCAACGCAGCCCCAAGGAGCCAACCGATTGTGGTCGTTGGCATCTGCAATCCAAAACATCGTGCCAATGGCTTGGCCAATTATCATAGGCGAGTCTGATTGATTCTGCACAGTGTAAGAAGAGCACACGATGCAGGTCTCGGTAGGCCCATAGGCGAGAATAAGTCTGGCCTTCTCTGGCCCATCGCCACCCTTGTGCCAGGTTTCGACGTTGTCAGTCCGGACAGGCTCGCCACCAAGCACAACTGTCTTCAGGCTTGGCACAAGTTGAGGAGTAATCAGCCGACCAACGGATGGTGTAAGCAGCGTCCAATTGACGTTCATCTCGTTCATGGCGTTGGCAAGATCATTGACACGCTCTGAGTCTGAGGGAACGCAAACACATCCACCCTGTGTTAGAGTAACAATAGTCTCGATGAGAGAAGCGTCGAAGACATAAGAACAGAATTGCATGACACGAGATGACGCGTCGAGGTTCAAAGACCTGCCAAATGCCGGTGCGGCTGTTGTCAAGCTACGGTGTTCCATGACGACACCTTTTGGAGTACCGGTGCTTCCCGAAGTAAAGATGGCGTAGACTGCATTGCTAGGCTGAACGACAGTTGGGAGCGGCGATGAAAGTGTCGGGAGCTCGGCAACCAAATCAGCGGTTACTTCGACAAGCTTTTCCGTCAGCCCTTCACAAGCGTCCCGCGTGGCGGGCGCAACAAGCATAACCTTAGCCTTAGCAAGTTGACAGACGGTTCGTCGTCGAGCGACCGGGTGAGATGGGTCAAGCGGCACAAACGCTGCTCCGGCCTTCATGATACCTAACATCGAGATGATTGCCCAAGCAGACTTTTCGATACAGAATGGTATAAAAGCATCAGGTCCAACGCCCAATCCAAGGGATAGAAGATGCTGAGCAATGCGAGAGGACGCCTCATCGATTTGAGCATAGGTGAAAGATCCATCCCAGGCGCAAATGGCCTCGGAGGAATCGCGAAGAGCTATTTGCTCATCAATGAGATGGTGCACCAATCCAGAGCTCACAAGAGGTGTCTCGGCATTCAAGGCTTCGATCCGACTGATGTCGAAAGAACTGACCATGCTAATACCACCGATGGTGTCAATTGAAGCACCAATATCCGCGGCCGCTGAACCACCTTCGCTCAGCTGGCTCACAACTTGCGCGTATTGGTGCAACACGGTTTGAACCTGGTTTTCAGAGATGACTGCACTATTATATCTGGCCACAATATCAATTAAACTTGCGTCTCGGGGGATGCATTCCAGAATAAATGGATGTGTGTAGAACCCCTCATTGAGCGCTTGAGTGGTGTTCTCCATACCCAATAAGTCGGCATCGTTCTCGGCCCCCTGAATAACCATCAATGTGCGAAACTTGGTTGCTTCACGGGCATCAGGACTGAGGCGCGCAATGTTCTGGAGACCTTTCTGTTCATACTGAATCATGTTGGCTCCATGCTGCTGAATGTCGCTCAGGAAGTCCATCTTTGACTGAGCGAAGTTGACACGAACGCGGACAGGTACAGTAGCAATCGTTGGGCCGATCATGTCGTCAATGCCTCCAAGAGGAGCATTGCGTCCTGAAAGCGTAGAGCCAAAAATGACGTCGTCAGAGTCTGCATAGCGGGCGAGGACCAGCGCCCACGCTGCCCGAAGAGTGGTAGCGACCGTGATTTCTGAGCCCTGAGCACGCTCGCATGAGAGTGCAAAACGAAGAGAACAATCTGCACCCTTGCTCGATTTATCTTCATCCCCAGCAATGCCAGATGACAGCAAGCGCGGAAAGTCGGTTACCTTGGCGCCCTCGGCCTCAGAAGCCCAGAAGGCATCAGACGCAGCTCCGTTTGCTGCAGCCAGGTAATGTACAAAATTCTTATAAGGCAATGTCTTCGTCAACTCAAGACCCAAGTATGCCTTACGCACATCACCGAGAATGATCGGCAGGCTCCAGCCATCGTAAATGGCGTGATGAATGGTCAGAACGAGGTGCTTTTCGCCTCCAGCATTTCTCGCAATGCAAAAGCGAATGAGAGGAGTGCCGTAACCAATCATTGTGCGGCTATCAAGCCTCAAGTATGCATCAAGGTCAACATCCTCGTCATCTTCCCATGCAAAACTGTCCCGGAGAATGACCTGAATGGATCCTGAGGCCACCTGAACGATGCGCGTGCGGAGAATAGAATGAGTCTTGACAACAGAGCACCAAGCGCTTCGGAGTTTTTCCAAGTCTAAAGAAGGCGGGATCTTCAGAACGTTTCTGACAATGTAGCTGCCGGGTTTCCTCATCGAGCTAGCCATCAGAGCTTCCTGGAGAGCGGTGCAAGGAAAAGCGTCCTCAATCTGCGATTCGCCGACGTCGCCATCGCGCGGCTTTTGGAGAAGTGTAACCAGCTCCTCTCCAGTAACACTCTGGGGAAGCAAAGAGAATGCTGGAAGTTCTTCATGCGCTTGATCTTCACGTACGGCAGCCAAAGCGTGTTGCGATAGCTTTGGATCGCGGAAAATGTCCGCTACGGTGAGCGTAATTTGCTTCCGGCGTGCTGCTGAGACAAGACGCATAGCAGCAATGGAGTCACCGCCCAGGCGAAGGAAGTTGTCATCTGCACTGATTGACTCCCGCTCTTTGTTCAGAATTACGGCCCATATATCGCGAAGTTGAAGCTCCATTGGGGTCGTCGCAGGTCTCTTTGTTGCAGTCGACGACAAAGCCGCAGCCTCATGTCCCTGTAGGGAGTAGGCACTAAGCTCTGACTCAGTCATAGAACTTACTACTTCGACGAGCTTTCGGGTATCTATTTTGTCGGACAAAGTCAAGGGAAACGTTCCGAGAGGGATGTAGATCGATGGGATCATGTATTGTGGCAAGGCATTGGCGAGATCGCCTGCCAAGTTAGACATAATCGTGCCCAAGCGGGCGTTTCCTGGCAACATCTTCACATTGTCATCTGAATCGCAGAGTGTTCCTTTCTTATGCGTCTCGCAAATGAATGCAACCAGAACGTCTCTGTGGATAGAGGTATTTGTGCCGTTTACACCTCCTCGAGGCACCACAACGACGGCCGTTTGCCTCACTGTCGAATTCCCCGTCCGGGTCATCAATTTCACGTGATGATCGATTTCTCCAAGCTCTATTCTCTGACCATTGAGTTTGATCTGTTGATCGTTAACTCGACCAACGTATTGAAGGTTGCCATCTGGCATACGACGAGCTAGATCGCCAGTTCGGTACGCGCGTTTCGAGAAGCCAGTGCTGCCCTCGCCGGTGTCGTACGTCATCAGAAATGGCGCATTTTCGATGAATGACTTGGCAGTCTTTTCTTCGTCGCATAGATATCCTCTTGCTAAGGAAGGACCTTGGGCATAAATCTCACCAACGCACCCTAGCGGAGTCAATGACTTGCCGTCAGGCTCCACAAGCCAGCCAACACTGCTCGTGTTGTATCCGAGAACACTGTTGATGGCATCATCAATGGAGCGAATTTTGTGGCCCGAGATGACGACTGAAGTCTCTGTCGGGCCGTACCCATTGAAGAGCTGGACGTGTCCCCACCACTGTTCAATGCATTTCCTTGTGATAGCTTCACCACCGACAATCATGACCCTGAGGCTAGGAACCTCCTCTGGATGAATGAGGAGAGCAAAGGAGGGCGTAAATCCTACAAAATTGACGTCCATGTCACGTATTGCCTTGGTGACATTGTTCATTCTCTCATCCTCTGTAGGAATGCACACACAGCCACCAAACATGAGCGTACATAGCGTTTCGATCATATTCGCATCGAAGCCGTGGGAAGAAAATTGAAGCGTACGCGTATGTGACCCGAATCCCAAAAGCGTGCCGTGATTCATTGACGTCGAACAAAAAGCCTCGTGCTCAATGATGACCCCTTTCGGGGTTCCAGTTGTACCCGAAGTGAATAGACAATATGCCGCAGTTCGCGGGGTTGCCCTCCCCGCAAGTTGTGACGTTGTATCAGAGCTTTCGGGCAGACTGTCGAGGAACTCTTGAGATACCTCGATGATCAAGTCTAAAAGTTCACCTGTCTCGGATGAGAATTTACTGGCGGTGCTGGGGGTAACGAGCATGATCTTCGCGGCCAGCTGCCGTACTATTTGTGCTCGACGGCGCTCGGGATGTGATTGCTCAAGTGGAACGAAGGCTGCGCCGGCTTTGAGGATGGCCAGCTGCGCAACAGCGTACAATGGTCCCTTTTCGAAGCAGCAGGGCACGAATGTATCCACCCCTACGCCATGCGATACCAAATGTAGTGCCAGCTTGGAGGACACTTCATCGAGCTCACCATAGGTAAGTTCTAAGCTGCTAGAAGTAATTGCAGGGGAACTGGGTTGTTGATGTGCTTGTTTCGATATGAGATCATGGACGCATGCTGATGTGACGGTGGGCCTCTTCTTATTCCATTCCGTGACCTGAGCTTGGAGTGTTTCAGGAGGAGTCAAGAAAATATCGCCAAGAGCAAAGCGCTTGGAACTGCTGGGCGATGAACTAAGCTGTTGCATGACAGCTTCCAACTGTTCGCAGATGGTCTCAACCATTGCATCTGACAGTACATTGGCATCGAAGTTGACGTTGATGACAAGAGCCCGGTTCTTGTCATCCATAATACCTTCGACGATGAAGGGGTGGGTGTGAAAGTTGACACCGTGCATAGCTGCGGTTTTCAGGTCAAGCGGCGTCGATCCACCACTTCCACTCATTTCTTTCTCCTGTTGCGCTTGAAGGACGAGCAAAGTCTGGATGTGGGCAACATTCTCCGCCCCATCGCCAAGGCGAGCAATATCTTGCAAGCCAAACTGCTCATAAGACATCATTTCTGCTCCGAGATCCTGGACGTCTTGTAGGAAGGCGTCAACTGCTTGTGTGCTGTCGAGTCGCAGTCGTATGGGCACTGTCGCAACAGTTGGACCAACCATTGTCTCGATGCCGGGAATGCCCCCGCCCCGGCCGGTGACCACGGCACCAAAGAGTACGTCATCAGACCTAGAGTATTTGCCAAGGACAATGGCCCAAGCCGCACGGAGCAAGGTAGTGTGTGTAATGGAGGAGTTAGTGCGTGCAGTCAGGGGAATGCTGTGGGAGATGTAGCCGTCGTGGCGGTTTTGTTCAGCGCCAACAGCCCCAGAAGGAAAGGAGGGTCGTGATGAACCCCTAAGTTGTGTATACCAGAAACGCTCAGCATCGTCTCGTGATATTCGTCGAATATGTTGAATGAATCGAGTAAAAGGTACGGCCTCCCCAAGCTGGTCTGCCAGACCGAGGAAAGCATTTTTGACCTCGTCGATGATAATTCTTAAGCAGAAGCCATCATACATGGAGTGATGAGCGGTCCAGACGAAGTATCTCTGAGTTCCATCCTTTTTGTCGATAATAGCGTAGCGAGAAAGAGGTTGACCGGTAAGCATGGGGATGGCACCATCCAGAGTAAGGTATTCTTCGAGGTCAGTGGCTTCCGCCCATTTCATGTCTCCCGGTCGGAGCACAACCTGAACCATGCCGGATGTCTGTGCGTCGACGATGCGTGTGCGGAGCATTGCGTGTCTATTCACAACAAGTCTCCAGGCCTGCTTGAACTGATCGAGGTCCAGGTCAAATGGGAGACGGAAGGCGATACGGCCTGTGTAAGATGTCGACTGCTTATAGGACAGAGCCATGAGTCCGATCTGCATAGATGTGCAAGGATAAATGTCCTCAATCTGATCTCCGGAAGTGATGTCGCACAAGGTTGCCATCTCCTTCTTCAAGGTGTCAATATCTGCTTCATCAACAAAGAGCTGGAAGGGCAGGGCATCCACAAAGGTC
Organism: Tolypocladium endophyticum; assembly: GCA_024339985.1. Lineage (NCBI taxonomy): Eukaryota > Fungi > Ascomycota > Sordariomycetes > Hypocreales > Ophiocordycipitaceae > Tolypocladium > Tolypocladium endophyticum. Next base: position 85,615 of record JALHBW010000151.1, read on the forward strand.
TCGGGGCCTGTATGCGTGGCAGCGGCAGCCATTTCTTGCAAGGTTGGCGCTTTGAAGACGGTAGCAACGTTCAATCCCAAACCTCGCTTTGTGGCAAGATTCACGAGCTTCATAGCGCCGATTGAGTCGCCTCCGAGGCGGAAAAAGTCGGCTCTACGGCCAATGATGGCTTCATTCTTAATGGCCAAGACATCTGCCCACAACGCCCTCAATGCAAACTCAATGGCAGTAACTGGTTTCTCAACCTCAACTAGCCCCGACGCATCGTCACTAGGAGAGAATTGCATCCTTTGTTCAGGAGTCAGATCGGAAACAAGAGACACCAACTTGCGACGATCAACTTTGCCGGACGTGGTCTGTTGCGGTGTCCCATCGAATATAAAGTAAGTAGAAGGCACCATGTAACGGGGCAAAAGCGACAAAAGCGAGCCACGTAGCCTCGAAACGAGCTTTCGCATGTCGTCGGGTATTGTCTTAGCCAGCCGCGCTGGGCCTTCAATATGCGAACCCCGCCCGTCATCATGGCTGGCCCTCCACATAAAGACTGCGAGGAATTTAGGCTCTTGGTTGACTCCTCGGATCACATCAACAATGGCGTTCACCGTTTTGGGCATTTCTTGATGGACGCGTCCTTCAATCTCGCCCAGCTCGAGTCTCTGTCCGTGTAGTTTAACCTGCGTATCCCTCCGTCCTATAAAGTCGAATGTTCCGTCCTCGTTTTGTCGCACCAGATCACCGGTACGGTAGAGACGCCTTGGCTTCTTATATTCGTTGGTGCTTTTTATCGGAGGGAGCCAGTCCACGTTTTCCATCCAATTTGCCGCTGCCGTCTGGTCGACCCCTTCAAGGTAGCCACGAGCCAGCATGGGCCCTTCCACGAGCAGTTCCCCAATGCAGCCCACAGGGACAAGGCGCTTCACGTGGTTTGGATCGACGACCCAGAAAACAGTTGCGAGCGGTCTGCCGAGATTAGCAGTGCTGGTGCCAGACTTACCTAGCTCAACGTTCCATGCGGCTGCGGAGGCTTCCGACGGGCCGTATGCTCCATGCAGTATTACCTTATTCTTCCATCGCTCCGCCGTCTTGGAGCTTATAGGCTCACCGGCTAATATGAGTTGTTTTACACCTGGGACATCATCGGGTTTCAACAAGCCGGCGACGGTCGGTGTAAGATACATCACCTCGGCTCCAAATCTGTTGATGCTCCCGGCAAGATCGCTCACTCGCTCTTGCTCCAAAGGAACGCATACGCATCCACCATGCATGAGAGTAATCAGGATATCAAATATCGCAACATCAAAGGTGAATGCCGAAAATTGAAACACACGAGTCCCCGCTCTGATTCCCATCAAAGGTGCTGTAGCAACGCCGGTGGTACAGAGACCGCTGTGCGTGATCACCATGCCCTTTGGCTTGCCAGTGCTTCCAGAGGTGAAGATGGCAAAACTGGCGTGATGCGGTCGCACATCACTTCGCAGAACATGTTGGCATATTGGCATTGAAGCATCGTCGGGTGCAGAGAGCGCATCCTCGTGGACAACAACCACGGTCGTCAATTCGCTCAGATTGCTTGCGACATCTTGGCAATCAAGGGCGACGAGTGCAACAGTTGCTTTGGCATCTTGTATGATCCCTTGTAACCTCGCCCGAGGGGCAGCTGGGTCCAGGGGGACGAAGCCACCGCCAGCCATCTGGACAGCGAGCATGGCCACAACTGCCCAGCCAGACTTGGAGAAAATTAGCGGCACAAGCACATCAGGGCCTACTCCAAGACTCTGCAGTCTCTTTGCCAATCTCGAAGCGAAGACATCCAGCTCCGAATACGTGAAATTCCTGTCCCACGATGCCACAGCATGGCCGTCTGGTCTCAGTTTGACCTGCTGATCAATGAGCCAGTGCGTGCACGACTCGGTCCATGGAGATAAGTCTCCCTGAGCGGCAATAATACGTTCCATGTCTTTCGTGCCAACGATGGATGCCTCCGGCGTCCGCGCCAATGGTTGGCGCATGATGAGGTTCAGGACTTCGGAGAAGGAATCAGCCAGGGCCATGGCGCTAGTTCCAGAGAGGACTGAAGTCTTGTAGACGAGTGAAATCGATACGGTTTCGGGTGCAAGATCAATGCTTAGAGTGATGTCGTACTGTAATAAGAGGTCAGAATGCAAAGAGAATGGTGATGGAAACTATACGCGTAACCATAAGGCTTACCTCGCTGGAAGCCGAAGTAGTCACCTGTTCGAAACGGATCGCATCCTTCTCGGTGCCAAGTTGGTCTGGAGCCGAGTAGATAATGGACACAAGGGAATTGAAAAGTGACTGGTTGCCAAGCTTCAAGGAGTTTTGAATCTCTGCCAGGCTGCTGTATTGGTTCAACATGGCTGAGCCCAGCTGGCTCTGAAGGTGGTGCATCAGGTCCGTGAATGACGAGGTGGTCTCCGTACCGAATTTAACTCTACAGACGAGAAGGTGGATTAGTGTACCGACCATATTCTGGATGCCATTGATTGCCTCGTCGCGGCCTGAGGCCAGGTACCCGAAGCAGATGTCGTCGGTCTGCGTGTATCCTTGCAGTACCGTAGCCCATATGGCTTGCATAAGGATCGGGATGGTAACTCCCTGGGACCTGGTGAAGCGCTGGAGCTCTGCCGTCGCAAACTCAATGACAACGGTTTGGTCGTTGCTCCCGATGGGAATCGTTGAGCCAAGTTTGGGGAAATGACAAGGATTGAGTTCCTCGAGAGCCTCGGTCCAGTACCGCAATGCTCTTTGCCTTGGCTGAGCCTCCAGATGAGCGATGTAATTGCCAAAGCTATAGTCGCTTTTGGCCGCCGTGACACTCGGCCCTGAGCCATTTTGCCGTCGGGTGTACGCTGTGCGAAGGTCTTTGAGCAGTAGCCCAGCTGAGAGGCCGTCGACAAGTGAATGGTGGATTTCAATCTTGCAAAATATTGTGCCATCGAGCGTCACGCACGTGGTTAGCTGATGCGCTGGGCAAACGTCCGGGAATTCGGCCGGCTGTTCATCTTGGAGCATACGGATAGCGGCCGCCTTGTCCCCACGGGGGCCACTACCCAGGCGGCGTATGCGAGGCGTGATGGCTGCCAGGACGATTTGATCAAACATGGCGCCGTCGCGTACACTGGGGGCGAAAACAGTGCGCAATGCGCCATGCTGAGCGACGACATCGCGCCAGGCGTCCTCGAACAGCTCAACGTCAATTGGTGCAGCATCAGAGCCGCTGCCGACCTCGAGGATGCGCTCAATGCGGTAGCTGTCGGGAAAGCGAATGCGGGCCAATAGAATCCCTTCCTGGACCGGCGAGCACGGGTAAGCTGTCTCGATAGCCGCGTTGTTGCCTACAGCGAAACGGGCAGCTGTGGTGTTGGTGAATCTAGTTAGCTCATCCTCCGTAAGGTGGAGGAGGGGGTAGAGATTGCGAAGGGGCCGCTCGTCACGAGGGGCCGACGGTGTTCCCCGTGCATCCGGACGGGTGGGGCCGTGGTGTGAAGGCTCTGCCAACCGTCCCGACGCTGTTGTGTAAGTCGCCATTTGCGCCAGCTCTTCCAAGCTACCCGCAAGAAGAATATCTGGTACACGCAACTGCATCATCCCATCCAGCTCGGCGCACTTAGCCATGACTTCTATAGCACTGATCGAATCCCCACCTTGACGAATGAACGATTCGCGAGGATCCATGTCCGCGGTGTCTCGGCCCAAGACTTCAGCAATAACGATGCACAGCTGCTCAAGATGCGAAATCGATTGCTGGCTATCCTCGGAGTCTGAAGTGCCGCTGTCATCATCTCCCGTCACCCGCCTCCGGAGCTTCTCGTCGTCAATAGCTCCCGTTTCCTTTGACACAGGCAGCGCATCGAGGACGATCCACCTCTTGGGGATGGAAGGAGGTTGCGTTTGGTTTATTGTGCTTGCGGAAATTTTCTGCATGTAGCGGACAAGAGCCTTTCGCAGGCGCCGAACCAGTCGCTCGTCCGACTCGTCATTGAAGTTTGCCATCTTGGTGCGAGACACCATCACGACCCATTGCAAGTCTGCGCTGGGATCGTCGGACTCAGGTATATCGAGCACCTTGGCTTGAGAGATTGCCGCATCGGACAGCAGCTGATGTTCGGCCTGCGCGGCCCAATTCTGCAGCAAAGACTCCATGTTGCTGCCGTCGCTGAGTCTGTCTGCGGACTTATTCTATCGTAGTGTACAAGGATTTTATGGTTCGATTTCAGTTTCGGGGATCGAATCGCGGGACTGGCTATGTATTGCTGTCGGCTCTGGACATTAATTTAGAACCAAGCGCAGAGGAGCTGTAGTGTGCTACACACCGAGGTATTCGCGAGGTTTACACTGAACGAGCCGCGGGAAGGATCTGTTAACACAGATGAGGCATCAGTGCACAGAATGCTGCCAAATGGTGGATGAATGCGCCGAACGGAGATGTTGAGTTGACTTCTCGAGTTCATCAACGCTTACGGACTACATGAGAAAGGAATCTAGTTCTTCGAGCCAGGACGCAGCATCATTGCCAACAGGGCATGGGTAGCTACCCACTCAACGGGTTCACGGTACCAAAGCCGTATGGCTCTTTAGCGCGCGAAGTCAGCCCTGGTACAGCCCTGGTAAGCCACCCGCCTCATTCAATGAACCGCATCGCCAAGAGCAAGGTGACAGTCAGCTTTGTGGTCAATCTTCTGGAATCCAATCCACAGCGGATTTTATATCAGCTGCACCATCTTTACGACTATCCTGGGTTCACCCAATGAGGTTTCTGTTGACTACGTTGTCCCTACGTTACATGTAGCATCCCCGCGCAAGCGTCGGCTGTGAACACAGCAAGTAAACCCACAAGACTGGCCTCTTGCTATTAGAACTTGTAACTTGCGCCGTTGGCCTTTACCAACGGCACAGTACTGCGACAATGCAGCACAGTAATGATGCTTTGGAATCTCATGCCACATTTAGCCGTTGATGCAGTAGAGTAAAAGCCGTCGGCACTTACGGAGTACGGCGTGAGCACTCCGTCAGCGATGGATCAATCATACCACAACGCTGCCCTTTGCCGACCCTCTGTGCCAAGCACCCCTGGTTCTGGCCTGCTTACTTCCGCGCCCCCCTCTAGGATCTCGCGAATCATCGAGACACAAACGCTGGAACACCAAATGGGTAGGAGCTAGCCGCCGATTGCTGGCGCCACCAATTTCAGATGTGGATTACTAACTCACTGGGCACTCAAATTAGTAAGGTTTACGGAGCGGCCACAGCGTACCTGGGTCCATGTCTCGGGCGTAACACGGCAGTTCTCAGGCCAGACGCGGCTCAGCTCCTCCTCATGAGCCAAATCAACTGTCTTATCCATTGTTTTCTCATTATGTACTCCCTACATGCAGTTCCCAATCCAGTCGGCTCTTTACGTAGCCTACATTACGGAACAAGGTAGAGGGCTCATGACTTGCATCGCCTATACGGGTACGGTTACCAGATATCACAGCGCTATGGGCGTATTTTTGGCGACTAAAGGCACCAATTGTTTATCATTTCGCGATCCTCAACACATGGTCAACATATTTAGTCGATTCTAGAGTACATTAAGAGGCTATGAAATGAAGAACTGTCGAGCAATGGGTTGTCTTTATTGTCTCGCGAAGATAGCTATCTAGTTATGATTCTCCTGTGTCGGTCAGGAACATAGTGGGACAAAAGGCAAAGGTGTTTGATGAAAGCTGTGCGAAGATACATACCGCTCGTAATCCATTCCACGTGCAGCTTCGTTTCGTACGCCATAGACATCGCATCATACCTCCTTTCCCACTACTTGCTGTTGATGCACAGTCATTTGCTCCATTTTATTATCTCTTTCCTTGGTCCAGTTCCTCATCCCCACGGCGCCAAGACATCTGCCTTCCGGCGACACACCGGCAACATCCACGTCCTGGCCGTTGCCAATTGCCAGGTCTTTCATTGCCTGGCCCAACTCTTCGGAGGTGCCCAGTATGTTAGTGAAACCCAAGAATCTGTAGAATGGAAGGATGACTCCGTTGGTCCATTTCTTGGCGAGCGGAAGAGGCTTGAGCCAGGGCTTGATCGCATCGTGCTCGCTGTAGTCAATAAGGGCAGGCCGAATGCAGTAAATATAAAGGGATGGTATTGCCTCTTCATCTTCAATGCCGCCTTTTGTTTTGATCGTAAGCCTCTTGCTGGTGTCATGGTGTAGCTGGAAAAGCCTCTCCTCGGCTCTCGCTTTCACATCGAAGATCCAAACTGCCCGGGTATCGTGGCATCCATCGTCTGCATATCATGGCTTGTCAGTCAACTCGAGAAGATATCTGCTATCAACTCGCAGCATTGGATTGCGACGCGGCATGGCGAACGTACGGGACACATATACAAAATTGAACTTGTCGTTGAGGGTTGCAAATTTCTTGGCCGCAATCACCGGGAGCTCGATGTGTGCATACTCATACTCTCTACGCATGCGTTAGCAACGCATTGGCATGTCTTGGTGGTTTCTTTCTGCGCATCATTCGCAGTGCTCACTGTCTCGTTACGGCCATCAATGGCGGCCCAGCCGTCCAAATGCAGCCATGCGCACCCTTTAATTTCTCCAGTGTCTCGTCGCTATACACCGCTATGTCTTCTTGCAAAATGACGCAGACCTTTTCATGGCCCTCGGCCTGGGGTACTGGCTTGCGGCTGATGATGGTGATCTTGTCGATGAGCTCGTCGTTGAGCATAGCATCTAACGCTATGGCGCCGACGAGGCCAGTGCCGGTGAGGATGATATGCATCGTGCGCGAATGGATGAAATGGTGTATTTGCGAGAGTCTTCACTTGAACGACTTCGTATTAAAGCATGGGGGATGGAGAGAATGGCGATTTAGAAACGTCAATCGCAGTTGCCAGCACGACAGGGTCGCAAGAGGGGCTTCCGCGAGTGAGATTTCACGGACCAAATTTTGACAAACAAATCACCCCACATACGGAGTGATAAAAGTCAGGTTAAAAGGCATATGCGTCTCTCATTCGATCCGGGAATTTCGTAGGCAACAACAATCCTTGACTGTGCAGGCTTCACAGCGTCGGTATGATCACAAGCTTGTAGAAGCTTGAAATGTGTCTGATGATGCACAGCGCGTGTGGACGATGCGTAATAGGGTTTGAGTATGCCGTGCCACTTAGCCTGAAATATAATGTAATTCTCAATGCGGAGTACTCACGCACCTGACGGGTACTTACCGCCGTGGGAGTCTGGTGCAGACTTGCGCTCAGCTCAGCAGGGGTGCGTTGGACTGCATTACTGTCAGCGAAACTGTGTGAGCGAAGTGCTGCTCAAAAGCGCATTAGCCAGCGTACATGTCCTAGGCATACGCACCGACGAGTTCTCAGCCCTAGGTCCCACACTCTCTAACGGCCAGGTCCTCAGTGTATGTTGACTGAAACAGTGGCTTTGTACCAAATCCTTCCAGTCAGTCAGCAACAGCAACAGTGCGTTAAGCGATCAAATTCGGGATTTGTGCTATGGTGTGCACCGCCTGCTCGTCAGACTTGCCCCACCACATCTTAACGACACATTCAAGCACATGCTCCTTAAAACCACGTAAAATACGTACTTTTGTGCCTCTGTCTTAGTGAAGATGTCCTGCCTTTTTGCGATGATAAAATTGTTATTTTCTGCAGTTGTCGTGCACCAAGCGGCACGCTGAGAGCTTCTCTCTGTCTTTATCAACATACCTATGCCCACCAGCCTGCAACATGACCGCTGTAAGCAGTCATTTGTATATTTTTAAGGCTGAGCTGGTCAGATCATCCAGGTGTCGCAACAGTATGCCTGCATCGGCGATACGCGGAAACAGGAGTGACATTCTTACTAATGTTTACTATCTCTCCCCAGGGAGACAGTGGCTCCGCAGGCGCTTGGCTGGGTACACCAAGGGAGTTGTTTATTAGTGCCAATGTACATGTGTTGTTGGTTTGACAATCTCCTTGTGAGATCAGTTGAAGAGTTGTATTTATAATTTGAAACCTGATTTTTTTCCGTCTCGCGAGCATCGTGACGCCCCCAAGATGTTGAAAAATACCCTGTCTCGTATCGTCACTCATAAGGGGATATTTGCATCTCGTTTAGTCCCTACATTCTATCATACGACGTCTACTTCACGAAAAGCTGCTGAGATCCAGAATCACAAGACTCAGATTTCCCATTCGCCACCGCCGCCGTTTCAAGAGCGCTCCGATACCTGCTCCAAGCATGTTGATCAAAGGCGATGGGTCGCCACAGGAAACGAGGCGTTGACGACCGAAAACCTGATGAATCTTTTCAACAATAAGCTTTCCAGCCTCGTTGTGAATAATGTGTTATCTGCCGAGGAGTGCCATCGCATGGTCAAGGTTATCGAAACACACGATATCGTAAGTGTGCTTCTCGATGGACATGATAAGCTTCCGGGCATTAATTCCTATACCACGTTGAATCAGAACTACTATGGGGAGAAGGTCTTTCCCCCGATAGGGTGCGTTGGTGTCACTCAATTTGAAAACCAAACGAGTGAGAACAGATCTTCCGTGAACCGAACTTTATCGGTATACTAACGCAATGCTTCCGAAGGCAAGTCAAACTACTTTGCCAACGTCGAAAAAGCAAAGTCACTACAGCAGCGATTTATGAAGGAGGCTGGTGTTGATGTTGTCGGTCGTGTACAGATGCTCATTCAATCTGTAGCGCCCCTCGGCTTGCCCGTGCGACTTGCACAAGAAGACGGTAAGCAATATTTTGCTGGGCTATTACGATTGATCAATAGCTCTGCATTGATACATGCCGATTATGGCCCCTTCGATGGTCCTGGTTGGGAAATTGGAGCCATCACAGCCCAGCTGACATGGAACATCCTGCTGAAGGACGTAAAGGGTGGTGAGAGTGTAGTGTATAACCGTCCTTGGAGAGGGAAGGAGGATGACGACAAATATCGAGATGTTACTAAAAGCTACGGCTACAGCCGGGAGGTAGTCGAGGGCTATGAGTCCAAGACTTTGTCCCCGGTGGTCGGGCAGCTGGGTCTCTTCAACCCAAGGTAATTTATCTAGCCTGATGCTCTTTTCCCAGCCGCGCTAACTCTGGCTAGGAACTTCCATGAAGTAAAGCCGATCGCGAACCCAGAAACGTGTTCGAGATATACTTTCAGCTCATTCATTGGCTACCTACCACCAACGAACCCAGCCGGGCCTGCCATCATCTTCTGGTCATAAGTCGACCCGTGCAGGACGCCACGCTATACTCGGCGACCGTACTACAGCCCGTTCATTTTGAAACCCAACAGCGCAAGAATGGGGACTAGACTTTAAGAATAATTTGTAGGATACTTTGCCACAAAACGCTGCGTATAGATGGGGGGCCAAGCCAAATCTTTTAAATAATGGGCAATTGACTACACATCGGAGACGGAGCTTCCTTCAATTAGTGCAATACTTTACAATTGCCAAGCTACCAAACATTCTACTGGCCTTATCTTTTCTCAGCCGGCCCGTCCCAGTCCTGGATGTCGGCTTTGCGCTACGTCTGATTGCTACATCCCAGGCGGCAGTGCGACCCATTGCGAGATGCCGTGGCGGGGCGGGCTGTCTGGGGCATGTGTCATTTGAACAGGGGGTGAGTTATTCTGGAGCGAGAGCAGCGCCCCACTTTTCACCTTGCAGTGAATGACCGTAAACGTAAAGAGCAAGTAACTTTAGTGGCCTACCTTAAGTCTAACCTTCCTCACGTTCATACTAAAGCGACAGGCGCCCGCAGCGAATCCACGCAATTCTACTTCTATTCTCATGCTCGATCACATCTTGCCACTTCAACTTTCTCTAAATCACAAGTACACTCTCATCTCCTCAGAATGGCACGACGCCGCCGATTTATCGCTTCGTCAAGCGAGTACGAGCCCCCCATGACCAGCGAATTCGAAGAAGACCTGGACGCACGTCTCCAACTATTGAACTTGCTCGATAACCCTTCGTCAACTGCCCTCAGTAACCTCTCCGCACCAGCAGCGAGTAAGGTCAAGCTTGCTCGAATGCTCAGTACCAAGTCCGTCGTGTCCACCACATCCTCATTTGCAGCACGCCAGAACAAAGCCCACGAGGCAGCCGGGATTGCTAGAACATACCGAAAGATCGGGGCAGGAGCGTGCGGTGCTGTATTTGCGGCGGACGGACAATCACTGGCCTTCAAAATCGGCAAGACAGGCACCGGCGACGATGGCGGCGCGATTTGGACGGACTACGAGATGCATCAGCGCATTTTAAACGCCTTACGCGAGTACAAAGCTGATATCGAGATCCCCACCTGTCATTTCTTCGTCCGCCATGATGAACAGGAGTGGTGGGACAAGCACCAGGCTCTTACCAACGCAGCAAGGGACATCTGCCACGTGCCCGCTCGTGTCCTCGTCACAGAGCGAGTTTTGCCACTGCCAGCTCCGGTCCGACATGAACTAATTCAACGATTCTGCAAAGAACACTTGCGCACCAGCGCGGCAGCCGATCCCGCTAATAAAGACTGTTTAGTTCGCGTTTACCTAGGATCAATGAGAGGGCGTGTCACGCCATTCTTCTCCTTGCGCAACTTCAAGCTGCATCTAAACCAGATGATCGAGATTGAGTTGGACTACGAGGCTCTTGCAGTATCGATGGGCCAGGCTCTAGCCCTGATTCACTGGAAGGCAAGGACTGATGCCCGCGACGTTGAGTTTGCCCTTGGAAGCTCTTCTACCAGGCGGGGTGCACACCCGGGCTTAAGCGACGATTTCGAACGCGAAACGAGCAGCCACTCGGCTGATTCTGATACTGAGGATTTTACCCGTCTTTTCGTCTTGGACTTCAACCAGGTACGCGACATTAGCATGAACGACGTCGGTGTCGATCTTGCTATCGATGCGTTCTTCGTGAATGACCCTTACTACCCCCGCCCTCGCGAAGGATCTATGCTACAGCAAGAGCTGTGGAACTCATTTGTCCGTAGCTATCTGAATACGGCAGACGCAGTCCTCGGCACGCATAATGAGTTACGAGTTCTTCCGCGTAAATTCATTTCGGGCATCATCGATTATACGCTCAGAAAAGCCCAGGGCTAGGATAATAGAGGATAGGGGTTCGTTCGAGATATACACAGAGTATGTCTTAGCTGTCCTAAAGAGCTGTTAGCTAAATGCCGAAGACTCAGGTATTAATTCGTGAAAAATGACCGGCAGATATCCCCCTGGGACGAACCAAATGCTGTCTCATTCAAATCCTTATGTGTATCGCTAAGTTCGCTTGGCGACTGGTCCTCAAGTCGAACGGAACCAAGTATTTCTGGATTGACTGAACGCGGACTGTATCAATTTGGTTGAATCGTAGTGTTCGTGGCATGATGAATGATACTGCATTGATTTGCCCCCCCCCCCC
>JALHBW010000151.1:97164-107544 GCA_024339985.1 Tolypocladium endophyticum
ACCGCTGGTTGACTTTGACCACGACTGCTGCCCATTACCGTGATGTTTTCGCAGGGCGTAGCGACAGTCAGGAATTGACCTTGGGGCTAAGCAATACGCTTGAATAATTTTTTCCCTGCATAGAGGAAGGGACGACGGAGAAGTAATAACGCCTATTATGAGTTCTTGATAATACTCTTATTCTACTTTCGGTTTTATCGAAGTTGACGAAGGGTTTCTAATGGGAGGCTTCAGCCGGTGTCTTTAAGCGATCAGGAAGACAAGACATCCAGGATCGCGACGGTATATACTCCGCGGCGCCATTGGATAAGAACTGAATCAGCTGACAGCGATTAGCGTCGGGCCGTCACGGACAGATCTACGAAATTCGACATCGTATAGTTTCTTCTCGTCCGATCTTTCTAGATATTTCGAAGCGAGGGACTCGACTTCTAGGGATATCATCTTACCTTGCACCTGATGCCGGTGTTTGGGCCTTTGATGTCTACTTATGCAGATAGAAAAGGTAAGTTGTTTTAATTTATGCGTTGGTGAATCTATCCCAAAGTCTCTAGTATCTCAATCGCATCTCGAATCGTCTCTGTGACTCCTTCTACGTGCTGTAGGTTAAACATGTCGTAATGATGCGAGTTGACTTCCATGACCACTCTGATCAAATCCGAGTTGTACCTCCCGTCCCATCCTAGAAGAACCTCGTCGCGGAACTGGTCAACCCGACACGGCTTGCCAGAGTTACCTTTTGTCGGCGCGGGAGCAACGGAGCGCAGCAGCACTGTCGATGGAACCCTGATCGGCGGAGTTTTCTGGGCATCGAGCACGTCCAAATTGTGATGCATCTTGTGCTCCACCGGCCTCCAGGTTCCCTTCAAATTTCTGTATAGGGTCGAGTCGCCCGGAACTATGTGGCGGTAGCCCTGCAAGGAGAACTGTGCTTCCATCTTGCTTCCCTCGCCCCATTGCGGAAGCTGCCACTTATACAGCATGCGCTCGCAGTTATCTAGCGATTTGCGAACGAGATCAGGAATACCAATCAGGGCAGGCTGCGGAGTTCCGATGGGGAGATCACGGCCGGGAACAAGCCATGGGGAGTCCATCAGGAGCAACCCCCCAATGGAGATCCCAAAAGAATCGGCGGATGAGGCGATGATATGGGACATGACAAGGGCGACGTAGCCCCCGAGAGACCAGCCTATGCAAGTGTTGTCAGTCGCAAAGTTCAGATTGTTAAGCCCAGTGAGCGCGGACCTCCGAGCAGAATGTTTCCCTTTAGGCCAGCGACTCTTTCGATCAGGTCAATGTAATGCCTTGCCATGCCATCCATGCCACCCTCCCAAGGCTGGGCCGTCGCAAACGTCGGGCTGTGAATGGCCCAGACGTCGCGGCCCAGGCGCCCAATGGTGAAATATGCGAAAGTGGTGCCGCCTCCATCGTGTATGATTACTAGAGGTTTAGGGACTGGACCCTCATGCTGTTCAGCTTGGTTCTTGCCCTTGGCGAAATACTGCACCTGGACGGGGTTTTTGTCTGTCGGTGCCATGGCGTGGGTATCTGACGTCAATAGCGTTGATGCGAGAGGGCATTGCTAGATTCTTTTGAAGCCTTCAGAACAGTTCTGGACTTGCATGTGAGCGCGTTCCTTGCCGCACCATCGGTGCAGTCTTACATCATGCGGACACTAACAGAGATGCACAACCTGGCGTGGGTCTACTTTACCGTCTGCAGCACCTGCCTACCATGCACCTGCCTGTAAGACGTCATCCGTGCACTTTTACGCTCCATAGTTGCCTCTTTTACTTTTCTTGCAATGTCATACTTGTCGCTGCCCTGGACAAGTTCCATAGACTTGATAGATCGAAACCCCGCCACCAGACTACGCCAAATCCCAACAAAGATGATAGGACTGCCGCTTTGAATAGAACAAACGGAGTGAGCGGCAACAATACACTTTGCCAAGAGCCGAAGTCGAGAACCCTTCTTGCGTGTGCAGTCCTCGCACACGAAGGCACAATGAAAACATGTTCCAACATGCCAGAACCACCTTTTTCTTACGCTAATCTCAGTGGTTACAATAGCCTGGCGTATCAAACGGGGACATGGATCGTTTCGCCAATACCACAAATATCGAAAACACCCATCTCGGGGATGTCATTGAGTTTGAGCGCCTCCTTCAATTTTTGGGGTGGCTCCCTCACGTCCTCGTCACCCAAGACCCACGTGCCCCAATGCATTGCCAGTGCTCGCTTGCAATCCGTGTCCTTGAATATCTCCACGGCGTCTCGTGGATTCGCATGAATGGGCGCCATGAGGGCGCGAGGCTCGTAGGCCCCAATGGGTATTAGACCGAGGGTGAAAGGCCCATAAAGCTGACCGATCTGTGAGAAAGCTGGACAAACTGGGAGGTTGGCGTACTTCTCGTCCCAGTCGTCATCTTGGACCTGAAGGGTGGGCACGGCGCGGTAACCCGTGTCGCCGCCAAAGAAAACCGAAGCAGTCTGTTCTGCCTCCTTTTGAGGGTGCGATATTGGGAACGCCGTGCACGGCGACGGCGATGGTGATGGTGATACAACGGACCATGAGGCCCATAGGGTCTTGTCCGTTCCCCAAGGAGCGCGACCGGTAGTGTGCTGCGCAGGAAGACAGGTGATACGAGCAGAGATAATGCCATTATCCTCCTCATACTTGCCGCCGGGACTAAGAAAGAGATCTGCGCCCTTCCACCAGTCCAGCTCAGTCACGTTGTGGATCCCGGAAGCGCGGAACCAGCTCTCATTACCCAGGGGTACGAAGAAGTGTGCCTTCGGATGGAATTTATGGATTTCCATAACTGTTGGATGGCTGAGCTAGGAAGTATCAGCGCTGCTTGTAGTGTAGTAGCGCTAAGCTGCTCACATGGTCGTAGTGGTTATGCGAAATGACAACAGCGTCTAAGACGGGGATATCCTTAATGTCACACGGCGACTTCGTGAACCTCCGTGGACCAAACCATTGAGAAGGGGAGCATCTGTCTGTCATGACAGGGTCAAAAAGGACGCGCAGACCGCTCGGGAACTCGACAAGGTAACAAGCGTGGCCCAACCAGGTAGCTCGCAGATCCGAATCGCCGTCTCCCAGTCGATCCACGCAGAAATTGGGTGTCAAAATGGGGATCTACTGAAGCTGTTAGCACCATGCATTCCGCCCGTATGTATCAACGTACCTGTGCTTTGGCTGTGGAAGGGCTTGACGGTCCTTTCAGCAAATTTTTCAATGAATTCACGGTGCATTGCGGCGGCGTATAACGGATCAGACTCACTGCGTCCAAGTCGTGGTCCATTTGCGTCTGCAGCTCGTTAGGGACCTGTCTGGCGACAAAGGCTGAATGCTGGCTTTGGGAGCGACCGCCACCTACTGTTTCAGATGGGCTTTGACAGCCTCTAAGTCTACCTCGTGCCAGCTAGGCCACGGGTTATGGAAAATTCTCTTGCCATTCTTTGCGTGGTGAATCCTGTCCCCGGACCCCTTAGGAGCAGGGCTGTCAGGGACTGCCGTAACTACGACATTGCAGTCTGCGAGCGCCATTGCCGTGTTATTGCGTAGTGATGCGTCTTGCAATCAGCAATAGCAGCAAGGCAAAAATGCTACATCGCTGTTCTTATTCAATGTCAAACATGATGGCAGCGTGCCTTCGTCTTCGTAAGTGGATGGCTACCTTACTGTCAGGTAATGTACCCGACGACTTATGCGGCCACCGCCCTGTATTTGGCGGCGAGGGGCGCTGCTAATGGGACCTGAAGTACCCACGGGCGGGCAACCCCCAAGGTTTTTGTCCATCCCCAGGCGGTGGGGGTTTGCGCTGGGCCGCCTACAGGGGTCATGGGGGTACCCAGGCAACCATACAGGCAGGATGGGACAGTTACCGTAGTGGGAGATGGTGGCTTGTGTGGGTTGGAACCTGCCGCCGGCCATTGAAAGTCTCGAGTCAGCGCTATTCGTCAGCATTGACGCACGGAGACTCGAGAATGCGGTTGACGGAGTGAGCTCGTCATCCAGTCAAGAGCACGTCTCCGCGCGTGAGAGCACTCGCCATACCTATTCCCACCATCGGAGGGGCTTGTTGCGTTTGGCCTACGAGAACAGGGAACGGCTTCCCGTCTGGTTGAAGCTCCATGTGCACTATAGATACCTTGGTAACCATGTTCTCGCATCAGTTGAATATCCTTACGATCAGGCTGTGTCTCAAATCTATCTGCTTTGCTGAGAAGGTAGAGCCCCATTTGTAGTCATCGCCGCCATAATTCATGTCATCAAATCATCGTTATGTTGGGTGTTGCACCGTGTATGAAACCCTGCTGCAGCCCTTGGACCGCGAAATCTTCTTGACTGTTACCTTGCCTACGAGACTCGTGTCTCTGACGTGCGTGCCGCCACAGGGATAAGCGCCGGCGCCCTCAATGTCCACAGCCCTCACCAGGCCCCCATCCTCATCCGGCACCACGACCGCCCCCGGCACGGCCGCGCATCTGGACCTCAGCTCCTCCTCGGTCCAAAAATAAACCTTGACGGGTAGTGCAGCGTTGATGAAGGAGTCGACTTGAGCCTGGACAGCATCCTTGTGCGCGGCCTCAATGGTGCCTTGGAAGTTCACGTATGCCGAGTCCGGGTAGTGCGAGGCGCCCAGCTCGACGATGTCTTTGCGGGAGACGTCGTCGACGGCACCAGCGAGCAGATGTTTGCGAACGGCGAGGGCCACAACGTGACCGCCGGTATGGAGGCGCGAGTTCTCGTCGCGTCGCTTGGCGTCGATCAGCTGCTCGACCGCGTCGCCCGCACTGAACGTGCCTTCGGTGTAGCGGCCGAGGTGCAGAATGGCGCCGGGGGTCGCGGCAGAGTTGCGTACTGCCCTGACGAGGAAGGTGGCCGCTAGGCTCTTCATAATGCCCGTGTCAAAGGGCTGGCCACCGCCCTGCGCGTAGAAAATGGTCTCATCGGTGACGAGCACCACGTCGTCATCGGCGGCGCCTTTGAAGAGAGCTTGGTCCGTCTCGGCTAGACTCAAGAAAGGCTGGACCAAGCAGACGCGAGTCGAGTGCGTGCGCAGTGTCTCGTCGTGCTGGTAGATAGCTTTTGTTCTTGCCTACGCGTAAGGCGTTGATTGTGTCAGTCAGAAAGCGCCGTTGATGGTTGTGATTCGTAGCAGGCGTCGCCACTGGTACCCTTCGAATTGATAGGCTCGTTACGCACGCCGGCTCAAAGTAGGTCATTTGCTTACCATCTCGCGAGGAAATCCAGTGGAGATGCAACGTGGGCAGGAAGGTGTTGCCACTCCTACGCGTTCAGGGAGTCGTGTTGTTGCCAAGGAAAGACCAGCGTGGTGGAGAAGCTGGCGACGATGGCAAAGGTTTCCCTGAGTGCTGCGGGGAGCCAGTCGCCGGAGGAGCATGTAGAGAGAACCGTGAAAGCAAGGGAAATTGGCAAATCAATTCAGCCACAGGTGGGCGCAGCGTCGCTCAAACCGAAGCGCCAATCGCCTGCTTGATGGTTGGTCGAGGGCGGCTGTCGCTGAGATGAATGTTGCCAACACCTACCAACACCCGCGAGTGGTCCGGGTGATTCGCTGTTCGACAGCTGACGTAACAGTATTGCCCTGTACGAGCATCGCTGTCGGCGTCGCGCTTGCCATATATGATCCACCTCCTCTGGTATGACTTCATCTGTCGGACGCAAGTCTTGTCGTCGAGTTCCTTCCAGCCACTCGCTTACTCGGTGTTCTGTTCACCAACCTTTACCATCGACCGGCGAAGCCGGACCACGAATATGGGCGCGTTGCAGACGAAAGTCAGGTAGTTGAGGTGTACGATGACGAAGGTTTCAGCACCCGATTGTTTCTTAGGACGACAGATACATGTAGCTTGGCTGGGCTCCTGCCCCCTCTCTCGTAGAATTGGCAGCACGCATGAACAAATGTTATGGTGATCATGATCGAAGACACCATCGCTGTACCTGTCCTCGACATTTCCGCGTACTTAGAGTGTAGGGTAGGTTTGGCCTCCGTTTCAATAGGCCCTATTTCTTGCGCCCCGTGCCCTCGTGCGTACGAAGTACTAGATGAATGTTTGGTGAGGAAATCTTTTGCGTCAATCAGACCCGCAGGCTAGAAAGATGAAGTGGTGACGATCAATGGTCAATAGAGGCGTACACAATAGTTGGCATCTGCCGCCATATGAGGGTTTCTTTCGACGCCTCTTTGCAGTTGTACAGTGACTTTGCAATTGAACTAATTGTTTCGGAAATCAACGACTTTCACCAGCAGCAAATTCATCCAGTCGCACATTCTATTTACTTTGCCCTTACCGAAATCGCCGCCTCCTTTAGCGACATGACCGTAACGAGCACATGCCTTCAACCTCATCAACTTCGACACTACTGCCTAAAACTAGCTAAGCACGTCGCTTCATACCGTCGAAACTCCTATGCGGGCTGCTCAGGGTAGGCACGGGTGAGAACGGCTCATCAAGGTCTAAGATTAGTTCCTTGAAGTGAGCTCGAAGGCCAACATGGATGGCGTGGCTGTGAGGATCTTCCACGGGCGGGGGGAACCGGACATAAGGGCGACGGGAGGGGTGTGTGCGGGACAAATTACCTACTCGTACTCTGTCATGGTGTGCCGCTACGAGCACTCGTATGTACGGCCAGGGGGGACGGGAGTGCTAGCCATACGCCCAAGGCAGTGGGTAGGGGTCAGCAATTTTGTATCTTGCCCCTTTCCTGCTCGTTCTCCGCAGTCCTGCTCCACAATTGCCTTTTTTGGTAACTGGCTCGGGCCGTGTGCGGACAGTAAGCCAAAACCCACTAGGATAAATGCCGGACGGGATACGTACCTCGTAGTACGTTAACATCATGCCTCTGGGTGCAGAGGACAGCCATCAGCAGGCCGCATATCGAGCAACTCGTTGTCGACGTCGGTGGCTTTCATCAGGCTACTCGTAAGTGGCCTAAGCATCGATTTGGTTACACTTGTCGAGCTGTGAGATGTCGTGAGCCGACATGGCTTCTGGGATTTTGCAGTCGCAGATAGCCGCGACTCGTGCAATTCGAGGTGTGCAAGCCATCAGTTCCACCGCTTACGACTCATCGGCCAAGTAAGTTGAATATGGACTCCGTGCCGCCCTACAGGACCTGTGCGTAACCAGATTCCCTATTCATGTAGAATTCAGGGCAAAAGCACCCTTGATCTTTTGTTCCAAGCATCAGACACCGTGCCGCGCCATCATCCACAATGCCGTTCACCTCGCCCCCTTACATCCCACAGTTGCCCTTTTCACCTCCCGATAGCGTTCCTGTCCACGAATTCCTCTTTGGTCCAGAGAGCAGCTCGAAATACGGCCGGCGTCAGCCACTATCAGTATCCAAGCCTCCATTCATTTGCGGCGTGACTGGCAAATTCCATTCTGCTCAGGAAGTCGCGGAGCGCATAGAGCTGCTTGCCAGAGGATTCGCTTCAGAGCTCGAATGGCAGGTGAACGAAGGCGATTCTTTCGACAAGACACTGGCTATATTTACCTTGAATACTGTATGTTGGTTCATTTCCCCGCGACATCTGTTGATTGAACTGTCAGGCCGGAAGTGCTTGATAGTAGAATGTCAATTGCTCACACAAACCGGCGTAGATTGACACACTGACAGTCTCATGGGCTGCTCATCGTCTGAATGGCATCTCTGTTCCTATAAGCTCACTTTATTCAGTCAGCGAGCTTGCAGCCCAATTGAAGAAGACAAAATGCAAAGCGCTTGTCACTTGCGCTCCGCTTCTTGAAGATGCGCTAAAGGCTGCCGACTTGTCAGGGCTCCCGCAAACGCGAATCTTCCTCCTGCAAGTGCCTGCAGCGGATATAAGTGGATTCTCGACGCCAGGCAACCTGAAATCAATTGACGAGCTAGTTGAACAAGGACGATGCTCACCGCCCCTGCCCGACCTGGCTTGGGAGGCGGGCCGCGGCGCTGAACAGACGGCGTTCCTCTGTTCCTCCAGCGGCACATCTGGACTGCCGGTAATGCCAAACTTGGGCGTTCTGGGCATGGAGAACAACACTAACATGAATGTTCAGAAAAATGTCATGATATCTCATCGAAACGCAATTGCAAATATCATGCAAGTTGTGACTTTCGAAAGCACACATCAATCTCCCGAACCGGAACTGTGCCTCGGTGTCCTGCCCCAGAGTCATATATACTCTCTTGTAGTAGTATCTCAAGCCAGTATTTGGCGAGGAGATGGCGTTGTCGTACTTCAGGGATTCGAATTAAACCAGACACTGAGCGCGATACAGCACAACAAGATCAAGAGATTATGGATGGTAAGTTATACCTCTAAACTTTGCTTCCACTGTAACTGCGGCTACACTGCTTGTACGCGACGCTTTGCTGACCACCTCACAGGTTCCTCCTATGATCGTCGCCATGACAAAAGCTCCAAAAATAGTCCAATCCTATGATCTGAGCAGCGTTACTGTGGCCGCAGTAGGCGCGTCTGGCATCTCCGGAGAAATACTCTCGGCTTTCAGCAACCTGCTACCACAGTGCAAAGTTTTACAGGGGTATGGCATGACGGAAACCACGGGCGCGGTCTGCTTCAGCAATGTTGAAGATCAAATGACTGGATCCTGTGGGCATTTATTCCCGGGCTTTGAAGTGAGGCTCATCGGGGAAGATGGCAAGGACGTAGAAGCCTACAACGCTCCAGGAGAATTGGCTGTTCGCTCACCGTCTGTCGTTCTAGGTTACTTTCAAGACGAGGAGGCCACCGCAGAGGCGTTTCTAGACGGACAGTGGTTGCGTACTGGCGATCTCATGGAGATCCGCAAGAGCCCCGCGGGACATGAGCATCTGTTCATCGTTGATCGTGTCAAAGAACTGATCAAAGTGAGAGTACGTGTCCTATGACGCGCTGCTTCAATGAATCCGCTAATTCAAACGGGCAATACAGGGTCTGCAAGTCGCACCTGCAGAATTGGAATCACATCTTCTTCTTCATCCTGCAGTGGCAGAGGTCTCCGTCATCCCTCTACCTGATGATCGCGCTGGCGAACTTCCAAGAGCATACATTGTCCGGGCGCCTGGAGCAGAGAAAGAGGACGAAGAGAAGCTCAGAAAGGAATTGAGCAAACATGTCATGGATGCTCTTGCAAAGCACAAGCACCTAGATGGTGGTATTGAGTTCCTGGAAAAGTTGCCCAAGGCTGCTAGCGGCAAGGTCCAGAGGCGAGCACTCAAAGAAAAGGCTCGATTGGACCTTGAGGCTCGGAGGGTCGCGCAAGCCAAGAAATTGAGTGTTACGAACGGTGTCAGGACAAATGGCACGAAGCGGCCAGAAAAGATGGAAGTTTTCGATTTGAGCTCGGAGGACGAGGATTAGCCGTCTTTACCAATAGTCAAGCCCTATAAGACATGTCAACAACAAAGCTAATCATGTTGAAGATGTTGCAGACGTGCAAACTCAATGCCATGCCATCACTGGACACCAAGCTCATAGTCATGCGACGAAGTACGAGAGATGATTTTATATAGGTGGACTGTATGAGACATAACTATCACTGAGGGAGTAACTGTTACAGTAACGTAGCCTTCGGTAAAGACTAACGGGGCTCTCAAGCCATGAAGGCATGAAAGAAACGGAATAGAGATAGATCATGGCAGTCAATGGCATCAAGAAGCCATTTATTTTTGAACTCCAGATGCAATGTCTCAATTTCCGTGGACTGGGAGACGTCTCAGAAATCGCTACCAAATGATAGTGTATGGCTTGGGGCGGCTTACGTGTTCCACACTTGCATAACGTGCCCACGGCGCGCAGTTGAAGCATCCCCTTGTCATGGCTAATAAGACTGCAAGCCACGAACTGGGCGCTGACTCGGAAGGAATTTCTTCATGGTAAACCATACAGATACCTCTGATTGAGATGAAAAACTTGTAAACCCTATTGTTGAGAGCGAGAGCGCACCACCATCATTGGGCTAATTTGGAGAGATTGCCGGATTGCTCTATTGCGATAGAGCGACCGACCCTCAATGAAAAGTCCAAGGTCCCAAATATGTACCTTACCATGAGAATCGAGCGCAGGGGAATGGCAGTGTTCTGTAAAGCCACATCACCCACGATACGCCCTGAACCGTGATAATGACAACCCTAGTGTGGATTAGACTGCTTCAAGACGCATCATGACTCTCGTCGGTCCCGAAGCAACGGTGCACCCCCATCCTTGGCATGGATCCCTTGTAGCTCAACTCTCAGATCGATCTACCTGCAGACGAATACTGGACGGAAGAAGAACCTCCTCCCGGGGCGTGGGAATAAGGACAAAGGAAAAGGGGGGTTTGGGGGGAGAAAAGGGGTGAAAGGGAAAAA